>WEIT01001055.1:20175-47122 GCA_013389985.1 Dryoscopus gambensis | reverse complement strand
ACGGGACCGCCCCGCCCGGGAACGCGGGACCGGCCCAGCCCGGCCGAGCGGGGCCGAGCCGAGCCGAGCGAAGCCGAACGCAGGACGGTCGAGCCGAGCCCAACCCGACCGAACAGAGCCGAGTGAAGCCGAACACAGCCGAACACAGCCGAGCCCAGCCCGGCCGAACCCAGCCCGCCCCAAATGGCGCCCGCCGCAGTGGCGGTGGGACTCTCGTGACCCCGCGAGGGGGCCGTGAGGGGAGCTGGTGTTGGATCCCTCATGAGCCCCTGAGGGGTGACGGCGTTGGGCATAGTGAAGGAACACGAGGGCAGATGGCGTTGGAGACAGTTGAGGGGATGTGAGGGGATAGTGAGGGCACGCGAGGGGAGGTGGCACTGAGGACAGTGAGGGAGGGTGGCACTGGGTCCCTCACAATCCAGGGCTCAGTGAGGGGAGATGATGTTGAGGACAGTGAAGGGATCTAGGGAGGTGGCGCTGGCTCCTTCACAGCTGTGGGGTTAGTGAGGGGATGTGGGGGGACATGGCACTGGGGACACTGAGGGGCATGAGGGGAGGTGGTTTTGGGTCCATCATGGCCCAGACCTCAGTGAGGGGAGATGGCATTTGGGACTCCCATGACACAGTGAGGGGACACAAGTGAAGGTGGCGTTGGTTCCCTCACAGCAAGGAGGGATGTGAGGGGGACAAGGGGACATGGTGTTGGTTCCCTCACAGCCCAGGGCGACAGGAGGGGACGGTGCTGTTGGGTGCCTGCTGAGGGGACACACAGTGGGTGTGGGGACATGAGGTGCCCACCAGCCACTCAGCCCTCTGCGCCAGGGCCCAGCTGCAGCTTTGCTGCACTTTGGGGCACTGGTGAGGGAAAAGTGGGGGATCCATATGGCACCTCACCACCTGGAGCTTCAGCAGTGCTTCCTTCGGTTCTGCTCCAGCAACCTGAAATAGGGGAGCCAGCTCTTTGCTGGGGTCCCTGTGCTGGGTGGCACCATGGATCCAAAAATGGGCCACAGTGTTGTTCCAGCCCAAGCCTCCATCGATGGGAAAAGCTCCTAAAAACCTCAAATACAAGCCCCACTTGCCATCGCAGGACAGAGACGGGAGTTGGTGCAAAGACTTAAAATAAATTATAAATAAAACCTGAGGCTGAGGTGAATGGTTGTGACTCGGGGCTGGCTTAGCACCTGCATCACCCGACCCTGGTAACTGAAAATGGAACTGAAAGTAAAAGCAATTAAAAAATGGGAAAGCCAGCAGCTTCCAGGAATGCATTCCCTGCCATTCCCACCCCTTCCTCTGCATATAACCTGCTGGCAGGGAAGGAAAGGGCTGAGCAAGGGCTTGGATGGAAGAACCACGCCAGGCCAAGCCTGCTCTTTCCCTGCAGGAACGGCCCAGCCAGTTTAACAGCTTTGGAAACCATGGGAGAAACTCCCAGGGAAGGGAAGAGTGCTTGGGTTAGAACTGAGCCAAATGAAAAAACTCTTTTCCCAGCTCCCCACCAGCCTCTGGAGAAGCAGAAACATTGCATTAAGGGAGATCCCAAGGATCAGAGCTTGGCATGTGGGGAGGAAGGTGACTCTCTCCTGCTGAACTGGGGGGAAGAGGAGCAAATCTTGAGCCTGACACATCCAAGACTGATCCCCAGCAAGTCACTGGAGAGACTGAAGTCAGCTCCTTTTAAAGCAGCCCAACAGATGCCACACACCAGTTTATTCTTTCCTGGTGGATTTTAGGATTTAAAGCATAAAATACAAGGCAGACAAGCTGTACAGCACCAGCAGGTACATGCATCCATTTGCATCCTCATTGCTCCGGAGGCACCAGTGCAGCATCTACACCTGTACAATCCCTTGGGGGTTGGGGTGAGCTCTAAGGTCCCTTCCAACCCAAACCACTCTGGGATTCTATGGTGGAACCGACTTCCTGGTGTCCTGCTGTTTCCCTGAATGTTTTGAATGCCCCAAGTGTTTGTTTTACTTCGAGTACAATGAGTTGGTTATAATCCCTTAGAGCACCCACCACACAATTATGGATTTACACGGAAAATTCCCCGCTCCCAGAATTTAGACAGCTCCCATTCTCCTTAGAAAAGCTTGGGAGGATCCATCCCACTCCCACCACATGCTGGGTTGCTTCCCACCCTCTTCCCAAGAGATTTTTAACTCTTGGCTCAATATTTGCAGCCCGAAGTCGGCGTGGAGAACATGATCCCCAAGGAGAAGAGCCACCAGGCGCTTGTGACGGATGGGAGTGAGGAAGGACAGAGCGAGTCGCTGAGGGGAATCGCCTCCTGCAGCAAGGTGTGTTACGTGCAAGATACTCCCAAGATACCACCTAATGCAGTGCAGACATGGGGCACCTCAGTAATGCTGCCAGGGATCTGGGGGGAAATTAAAGAGGCACAAGAAACATTTCAGGAGTAGCAGTATGGATTCCAGGAGGAAAAAAATGGAAAATCATGGAAGAAACTGGGTTATAAGGGTAAGCCAACAGTGAGCCCTGTGAGCACACCTCCATTTCTACAGCCAGGCACAAGTGGTTTGGTTTTGAACCCCTTCCCGTTTCCATTTGTTAACAAATAGACTGGGAACCAGAGGTTCCTTTAGCAGTGGCTGTTGGGAGGGATTTCGGTCACCAACCACTCACATCCTTGTGTGTGACTCAGTGCTTTACTGGCAATCATGACAGCACCCTGTAATTAGCACGCATGGTTACCCGAGCTAACTATGTCATAGTGGAGTGGTTACACTTCCGGGGGTCCCGGCACCCCCAGTGTCCCCCCAGGCAGAGCACACAATCGATGTAAGGTCACCGTGAATCAAAAGCCAGGTGGGCCAGCAGGAGTTCCCAAATCCCATTCTGGTGACAAACCTGCCCAAAAAGCGGTTATCTTGGCAAAGCCACACCAGGCATGTGCTCAGACCTGGGACTGCAGAGAAGCTGGGCAGGGGCTGATGGGAGGCACTGCGGAATTCCTGAGCAATGGCGCAGTCGTGTTCCTTCTGCTGACCATTCCTTGAACTATTCTGAGGCAGGAAATTGCATGAAGGAACACTCACCTCTCTGCATCCCACTCTTGCTCTTAATGCAGCCGCTGCATCCACGTGACTTCTCAAAAAACCTTCAGTTGTTATTTTTAAACTCCAGACCTCTGCGGGAAGTTTTTAGGAGAGACCTCTACTCCTAAAGGCCCGTAAAAGATAACCAAGCACCAACCTGGAGTGTATTTATTGCACGGGGCCTGACCCTGTCTTGGCTCTATAAAGGCTGCAGATTTCAGGGTGCCAATGCCCCAGTTCACAGAGTCCCAGAATGGTTTGGGTGGGAAGGGACCTTAGAGCTCATCCCGTTCCACCCCGTGCCATGGGCAGGGACACCTTCCACTGTCCCAGGTTGGTCCAAGCCCCATCCAACCCAGCCTTGGACACTGCCAGGGATGGAGCAGCCACAACCTACCCTTGTTCAGCTTCGGGACATCAGGCCAATTCAGACTGGGACAATCCCAAACATGGACATAACTGTGTCATTAATCTTCATTTTTCTACATTACCAAAATGTATAAAACCATCTTCAAACCATCTTCATCAAGCAGAACAAACAAGGCCCAAGTGCTCAAAATAGCTTTGAACCAGAGCATGCAGTCCTTAAGTCATCTCCCAGCAGAAGAAATTGCAGCAACCCTTTGGCCGATGTATGATGGGGCTGTAGCAGCCCCCACATCAAACCTTCCCTGTTCCCACCCTGAGAGCTGAGTTCAAAATGCAGTTTTGCCTCGTAATCAATGACCTCACTTAGCTCCAACAGCAACACCAGCATCACATGCAGAGCTCTGAACATGTGAGGAGGAAACCACTGCCCAGTTTGTCACAGCCACTGAATCATAACCCATTGTGTTTTTGTCTCACTCACCTGGTACCAGCACCGACAGCTCTGGTTAGTGGGGATTTAAAATGGCCAAAACCTCAGTGCTGTCTCAAAGAAAAGTGGAAGTTTTTCTGGATCTGAAAAAGGAATTGCTCCTCCATGAGAGGATCTTAGGGTTAGTGACTATACCCCAAGTTTCAGAGGAGGAATATCTTCTACTCCTCCCTTCTAAAACCTGTTCTACTACGTGACAGCAAGAGAATGGGACTTCAAAAAAGCTATTTCTAACTAAAACTCTCATGAGCTTTCCAGGGATTTAAATGCCAATTTTTTTAATGTCCCAAGAAATTAGCTTCCAGCTCCAGAAAAATAAAACCATCTGCTAATCAGGCTGGAAATGAAGTGTTCAGGTAGGAGACAAGGAGTGTCCCATTCACTTTCCGAGCAGACAGTGCTGTGGCCAAGTGCCACATTTTGTGTTTACTCTGATGCTCTTCCAAGTCCTCCATGAAGGACCCAACAGCCCATCCCCAAAGAAAGGAAATACAGGAATTTCTCATGCCTGTTCTCAGGCCCTCCCAACTGGAATCATTTTAGCCCCAGGTTTCTACTCATTATGTTCAAAATGGCAGCATTTATGTTAAAGAAAATCCACTGGCTTTGGAAAAAAAGGCAGAGAAGGATTTGAGCGCAGAGCTGCCAACCTCAGAAATACAGACAGACCAAGCAAGCAACATTATGATAAAGTGTTTATTCATTTTTTTTTAAATATCAAATTTTTTTTACACATAATTTGTTGATAAACAGTCCCCCAATATTAAAAAAAAATCAAAAAAAGAATCAAGTGTGTATTACTTTGGGCAGAACCACATCCCATTGATGACACACCCACTCCTCTCTTCAGCCGCCTGCGAGGCCGCAGCGTGTTCAGCCCACAAGAGTCAATGACACAAAACGCAACCAGCTTTAGGATTCCTGAGTATTGATTCCCTCAAGTTCCCTAAGTGAGTCTGTAAAACTCTGAAGCATCAGTCAAAGTGTGACCCAAACCGCTGCGCTTTGGATCACAGACTAAGCCTCATCTACACAGTGCAGGAAGAAATCTCTTGAGCGCTTCAGAGGGGAATGATGTACATTAAACCGACCCCGTTTCCCAAGCTGACTTCCGAGAGAGGCAGGCAGAAATACCCCTGGATTTCTCCTCTTTGAATTTCTGTTAGAGTTCTTGGGGAGCCATTTGGCAAGAAGTCCAAGTCTGGTGAAGAAACCTCTAGGACCTCCTCCTCCTTTTGTTCGTCAGTGGCATAGTTTTACAGAAAACTGATCTGAAGTTGAGCATTCAGCAAGTACACTTAAATATTGCTACTTTTGAGAAGAGGAGATGGCAAGAGGGAGAGAAGGAAGAGGGGAACATGGAGGACGTACAAGGTTAACAGTCCTGGAGACCAAGTGTCTACATAGAAAGTTAAACATACACAGCAAGGAGGCAGAGATTGTCATGGTAACAGCATAGTTCAGCTCTGTCCTGCAGCAGGTCAGCATGCCAGGGATGGTCACCAGGAATATTCCCTCCTCTTGTCAGAATTACCCGTGCCCAGGAACTTCCAGATGTTGGGATTTCACTTAACATCACCTCTATGTTCACCTGCAGCCTCGTGTACACAAACACGCAGTCACTAAGAGGCCAAGTGAATTCCGTCGGTATTTTTAAAGGAAAAAGTAAATCTCAGAAACCAGGACTGGCTCCAGGGCACACCCAGAAAGAAGCTCTACAGACCCACATGGGTCCCCACATGCTGGCAGCTTTACCAAGCGCCTTCCGAGCACTGCTTTACTCTCTATAGCTGGACTTCCATGGTGAAATCCCTTTTTCAAGGGATGTGACATTAGGACACTGTAGCAGTGGTTAATGAGGGGGAAGAGAAAAGAACAAAGTGCCTGATTTGAGGCTGGGACACCTGGCTCCTTGGAAACCTGAACAGCTGACGGTGGTATCTTTATCCCCCGCTGTAGCCAATAAGCCATGGCACTCTGCCATCCCTCCTTCCCTATAAATACTCCCACTCCGTGGGCCAGGTCAGCACAGGGACCAGCGAAGGGACTGCTAGAGGCTGAACAGAGGATGTGCGTGTGCATGCAGCAGAGAGGACACACGTGGAAACAAAGACAACTTTTAGACAGCGTTTGCTAAACACACATTCTATTACATTTTATTTTAACCTTAAATACTCACCACTGCCCCAATTTTATACTAAATCTTGTTCCTAAAAGTATTATTCACTAATTTAGCAGCACATAGCCATTCACTCAAAGCAAGGCTTGGAAATTAAGAGATTTAAATCACCAGGCTTGGACCTACTTGATAAAAGAGTTTTAGAAATATTTATCAGTTGGGGGTCAGGGTTTGTTTCTAGCAGTTTGGAGAGAGTTACCCACGGAATTCTAGCACTATGGATAAATGCTTCCATACAGCTTTGGCAGAAGGGCGGGATTCAAAATTTATATTTGACAAGGAATAAAAGTGAGCATTGAAGCAGATTGGCTGATGCTCTAAAGCTTTTATAGCATAAATTCTGTATGCGCAGCCTAAGTCAGCGTGGCCGTGAGAGCAGAGCCTGTCACCAGCTTGGTGCAGAGCAGCACCACTTGGCCCAGCTGAGCAACGGCTTCTAAAACAGAGAGGGTGATACAAGGGGCTAACACCGAGTAGCCAGCACTGAGTAGCTAACACTGAATAGCCAACATCTGCTGCTCCAAGCAGCTGGCAGTGGATCCACCCGCAGGCAAAGAGCGCAGGTTCAGCTCTCCCACATCCAAGAAAGCCAACCTGCCTCTGGCTCCTGTGTTCCCTTGCTCCCAGGGCCACCTCACCAAGCCCCGTGGTGCGAATCAGGAGCAGATTCAGCTGTCAGAAGTCACTCTGGATCTGGGAGCTGAGAGCCTCATTGCTGCTGCTTCTGATGGTGAACCAGATGCAGACAGGAATGGGTCTGATAGATCCTATTTCCTAAGGCTTCTAGAGAGAGCTGCTGATACTGTACTCCTGTACCAGCTCGAGCGTTGCCCTTCACAGAGGGGCTTCCGCTGATTTGAGGTGCTCATTGCAAGGAGGATTTTAAACCAAACCTTCAGCAGGGGTAACTCTACCACCTGCCTGGTGAAGATGAGAAAGCACAGTCTGGCCTCAGTAACTCATTTTGAGCAGAGGCTCAAGTGAATCACTGGATGCTGCTGCAGACAGCCAAGCACTGCTTCCCACATGGAGCAGTGCCAGCTGCCGGCATCACAAGCAGAGGGATATAAGCCAAACCTGTCTTGGAGCTCCAGGTCTGGATGGTACAGTCCCAGCTCACGGAAAAGCTCCATTTGACAGCAGAATGCCTTAAAGCCCTTCGTTATTCCAAAGGACTTCCCGGCTGCCCAAGTGTCTGAGGCAAATCTGACACCGGCACTCAATGACAGCACAAACTCCTGTGAGGTGACAGATGAAACCAAATCTGTGTTGTTTTCAAATGCCACCTGCATAAAAACAGCCCAGCACACATGTAGGAGACCCGCTAACGCAACAGGGAACACAAACAACCAGGACACAGGCCTGAGACAATGACAACACCACATGGAAGCCATGAACAAAAACGTGTCCAGTGCTGCTGAGCCATCGCTCCAGGTTTAGCTCAACGCATCAAGTTCAAGACAAAACACCTAAAACAAAGCCACTTCTGAGATTTGCATGGGGGACTAAATCACAGTTCCTACTTAAAATTTGGTTTCAGCCACATTTTCCTTCCCCAGCCCCGCCAGAGTTTTGGGGCTTTGCAGAGCATCACAAAGGAGTTCATCCCCCCTAAAAAAGCATCTGGAAAGGCCTTCCTACAGCACAGCCTTGGTGAGGCCTCACCACGCAGGTGACTCACCAGAGATATCCCAGAAGGCCACGATGGTTGTAACGCAGAAGCCACGTCAGTGCATTTGTTTTGTGAACCCTGCTGGGGAGCCCTCGCTCTCGAGGAGGTGTGAGATCAGCACCCCCAGCCATGGCATTCCACAGCCGGGAGGCTGATCGACCCCAGACATCCAGAAAAACCAGAGCAAAGCAGATTCTTCCTTCTTCCAATCCCAGCCCTGCTTGGAGCCAGTGAGGTGAAGTTCATTCCTCCCCAGGCACAGGGAGATTTAGAGCCGTAACACACAGCTGGTTTGTTAAACAAATTGATCATTAAGGTTTAGCCCTAAACTGGTTGAGCTTGTTCTTTTTGCATGACGAAAAACATGATGTGGGCAAGGCTAGAAAAAAACATCAATACTCCTTTTCCCTCCCCCCATCCCTACAGTTAATACCAGCACATCTCCAAATAAGTTAAAACGTATCTTATAAGTTTTGGTAGCACCAAATTCTATCCCTTCCCTTCTTCTATCCCCATGTTGTAAACTGGAACACACTGGCCCAAGAGCATCAGAGAATATTCTGAGTTGGAAGGGACACACAAGAATCATTGAGTCCAACTCTAAATCAAAGCGTAAAAGGGTTTGGCAAAAATAAGCCATCAGCCTTCCCTGTGCACACACAAAAACCCACACTCCCACAAAACCCCCTTGCTTCTCTGGCAAAGCCTTACACATCCATGAGCATCTACACACCTTTAGTAGCTGCCAGAATAATTTCAACAGCTGGACGTTGGGTTCCAAGGAGCTACAACAAATCCAGAGTCCACACTGGACTCGGTGTGCTCCTCCCATCTTGTGCATGTGTGGCCAATTCCTGTCACAACCTGCTTTGTGCCAGACAGGGCGGTGAGTGCAGTGGCTGCTGCTTTTTATTCATAGCATTGGAGCTCATTCTAAAATTGTACATTTAAATAAAACCAGTAGTTTTAATCCAGTATGCATGATTAAAAGCTGTCCTGTCCACACAATGCAAGGACGTTTTCTTCCTTTTCAAAGCCCAGATCTAACACCTGAAACAGAAGAGATGTGTTGCTTTGGCTGCAGATAATTTAAAAAATCTGGCTCAACATTCTGCTCGTCCATTGTGGTGTGTAATTGAGATACTCCTGTAGAAGAAAAGATCCCCCAGTCAGATCCCTCTTCCACAGTTACGTGGGAACAACGATGCTCTTGGCTAGCAAAATGAGAAGAGCAAGATCTGCGTTTCCATCCGCTTGTTCCAAGGCCTCGAGAGCTTCCTGTGGGGTAAAACCAGCACCGAGGATCCGGCTGACATCAGCCGCAGGGAAAGCAGGGGGTGGAGAAGCCCCTGTGGTCAGTCTCGTGTAGGCAGCTGGTGGGCTCAGCGGTGGTTCCTCACTCCCACCCACCACCCACGGTCCTTCAGGAGCAGCACTGCCACATCTCCCAGGTGCTCCTGTGAACAGGCTCTGCGTATCCTGCGGTGCACCTCCACCCGAAGCAGGTGTGGAGGAAACAGGTGTGCTTTGCTCCAAAGTTGGACTCGGTGGATTCTGAGAACCTCCTGCCGAAACCTCCCCCTGCTCTGGGCTCTGCTGCTGGCCAGGGGTGGTTGCAGAACTCGCCACGACCACATCGCTCTTACCTGAGCCCTTCTGCCTCTCTAAAGCACCTCCCCCGAGCACAGGCTGCCCAGGACTGATGGGCTCAGTGCTGACATGCTCTCTGCCAGAATCACGAGGCTGGCTCCCCTCTGCTCCTCTACCCTCAGACCTCACCTCAGCGAAGGAACAGCTCTGTTCCTGGCTGGCTGGATCCGAGCCTTTCTGCTCACCTTCAGGAAGCCCCTTCTGCTGCACTGCTGGCTCTCTGTGCACCATTTCCAGCTGTGAGACTTCTTCTGAGGCAAGGATCTTACATTCTCCTTTCCGACTGATAACCAAGAGCTTGTGAAGCTCTTTCAAGGCTGATGCTAGAGGGAAACATGGCTCTTCTGAAGGTCTTCCTGGATCCGTGTCCAGCTGGTGGATGCTGGAGCTGTCTGCTGCCAAATTAGCCAACTCATGATACTCTGCAGGAATTTCACTAGTGCTTTCAGATTGCAGGACATCACTGGTGGAAAGTGGATCACTCACGGAAGATGGAGACTTCAGCAACTCCACCTCCATGGAGAAGGCATCCGAGGCCAGGCTGGATATACGTCTGTTCTCAGTCTGCTGCTTCTGCTCCCTTGCTGACCTCTGTGCCTCAGCTGCAGCCTGCTCCACTGCATCTACTTCCATGGAGGCTTCCACGTGCACATGGCTACAGGAGGCTGACAGTTGGATACTCCCTTTCACACAGGAAAGACCTGCTCTCTCCAGTCCGTCTCTCATTTCCATGGGAGGATTTTCTGGCTGTTTGGCTTCTGCCACCGCAGGTTTCTCAACCCCACCAACACAGCAAGGAGGTTCTGGGTCAGTTGCCTCAGTTTGCTCCTCAAGATGTTCCTTTTCTGGCTCTTTGCATGTCCGATGGTCTGTGGGAAGCTCATGTTTTTGCTCCTGCTCTGAAGACAGACAGACATCTTTATCCTGCCTGTGCTTGGCAGCAGTGTCAGCCAAATTGACTTCTGTCACTTCCAGAGGATGTTCCTGACCACGATCTTGCCCTTCAGCATTACATTCCTTTAAAATGTCAGCACTAAATGTTTCTTTGAGTGTCTTCTGTGAAAGGCAAGCTGGATTGGAGCAGGTTCCGTCCCCGGTGTGTGGAGAGGGGTCATTATTTGCCAAGGAAGAGCTATTGGAATGATGCTGTAATACCAGAGGATGTTCTTTTTCTGGGGTTATCCGGTGTTCAGGTGAAGAGTCAGAAGTCTTGACGGCTCTAGGATCAATGGGCTCTGCGAGGCTGGATTCAGATGAGCAAATTGAAGCAGGGGCAGAGACAGAACGATCAAGTAATTGATTTGTGGGATTACAGATCTTGGAATTTAGTCCTGAAGACTGGACTGGATTTTGAAACCCATCAGAAGCTGGTAACGAGGGCATTTCCAGTGAGGTAGTTTCTTTGTCACTATTCTCTATGGAAGACAGAAGGAAAGGAGCAGTCAGGACACGGCAGAAGCACCGTTCGCACCGCGGCAGCACAAACTGGAACGGGTGGCTCTAAATACCTGGTCTGTGGCCCACTCCAGCTGCAGTAAACACACACTACATGCATCAAGGCTTCCGACGTTCTGTTTGGATTAGGAAACAAACACACCAAACTCGTGTTAGCATTCAGAGCACACACCATGCGTGGTTACAGTCCTGCACAGCTCCCCTCCTGACTGTCCGGCACAAGGGCATGGAGGCTGCAGGAGCTCCTGCCTCCCAGAAGGATTCTGCCTGGCAAATTTGGCACACCAAGGCAAAAATAACTCTGCCAGAGCACAATGTAAAGGCTGTTCTGTACTGTCTACGCCACAGAACAGTCGGTGGGTGATAGTACACACGTGGTAAACTCTACACAGTGTAACGCATGTGTCTAGTGCCATACTGGTCAGTTCTCCCTTTGGCTGGAGATACTCAGGAGACACATTTCAGGGATATGGGAACTGAGATGGCAACACAGTTCTTGGGTTGTGCTCCCAGCAGTGCCATCAGACCCCAGAGAAGGTGAGCAAACACCAGCCAGCTGCAAAAGGGAAATGTACAGATTGTAGGGGGAAAGAAATCTCCCGAAAGAACTGCTGCCCAAGGCTGGGAAGAGCAAAGAAAAGGAGAAGCAGCCAGAAGTCAAGCCCAGCTTGCTGCTTCCTTGTCCTCACAGAGAGCAGATGAATTGCAGATCTCTGTCAGAAGCACCAAACACTGGCTGTGGTTATCGGGGGAGATTAAGTGACCTTATCTTGCTGACAGTCTAATCTCGCTGATGCATCAGCGCTCTCACGCTCGTTAAATCACTCACACGACTTTGCAGGAGCGCCTGTCCTGCCACCACAGCCCTGCACTGCCCAGGGTCACACACCCAGGTTCTGTGCTCTGTGATTTGCTGCCCTTTCCCTTCCCAAACTCAGCGGTCTTAAACACATAGCACTGGTTTTCCTGGAGTCTCTTTTTACAGGAGTACTGGGGCACAGCTCACCATCCTCCACTATCCAATCCAGCCAGGATTCCCTTTAAATTCCACAACATGACAGAAATCTGCCTTTCTCTCCTCAGCCTTGTTCCTTTTACTCTCTGTTAACTAAAACCAGTACAGTGCCTGCCGTGACACCACCCCACTGCTCATCTTTCCTAAGGGTGGCAAAGAGCTTTGTGACAGAGGATATGGATGAAAACCAGATGGATCCTTTCTGTTTCTACGTGGAATGATTACATTCACGCTCTCTGCTCCCAAACCAGCCCTTCAGGGAGGAAGCAGAACTGCCTTTTGACCTGCCAGATTGTTGATAAGGGTCTGATCAAACCCATCAGGGATTCGCGTATAGGTACCAGCAGGAGCAGGTTTTCTACCAAGCACTCCTCAGTGTCATCCTTCTCCTGGGGTATCCACAGGAGCTAAATCCCAGCCCCCTCAGAGATTTTGGTCCAGCTAAAACCAGGAACAAACTCTTCCCCACAAAGTGCACCATCAGGGAGAAATTCCTCTCTGTACCAGGAACAGCCTGAGTTGTTTGTGGTGGCACTGACTTGGACTGAGGCTGCCTGGATGAAAAGGTGTGTGTGGGATGAACTGCCTGGCTACGCTTCCTCCTCAGCAAAACAGCTCCAGTTTTGCTGCCAGGTTTGTCATCCTCCATGCTCACTGAGTTCCCCAGTGGTGGGAAACTGGCACAAAAGAGCATCAAGCCCTCAGAAGCAAACGAGGACGTGGAGGTCCCAGATCCCAGTGAACCCCACCAGGACTCCACCACCACCTCAGCTGCCTTCCATAGGTGCTGAACCACCAGCAAGGCAGCTGACAGAAATCATGAGGCTCCCTAAAGTGGGCTTCAGGGGATTAAACAAAGCTCAAGGATACTCCAGATGCATTCAAAACAAGCACTTTAATAGCCTCCATGTGCACGCACCCATTTGTGTTGTACAATCTCCTGGAGGCCAGCAAAAATTCCTGCTCTTATAAAAGAACACACATGTTGTAGGGAGCTGAGCTTCTTTGGAGCTGCATCACATTCTCTTTCTGTTCTTCTTTCGTTTTCTTTTTTTTCCTTTCCTGGTTTTCTTGGTACCAGCTAGCAGCAACTCAAGTTTTGGAAGAGAGAAAGAGGGAATGTGCTGACATTTTAGGATACAGCCAACAAAAGCCTGTGGGCCAGAGGCTGGTACTGTGTCTACAACTGCCAGGACTGTCAATCTGAACAAGAGCCACTTTAATTCTGTGCCTTGGTGTTCTGTGAGCATTAAGTGAGCACACAAAATGGATTTCCTATTCCCATAAATCTTTTACATTCCTCTAGGGCTCAGCATCAACGGGAAGTGTCCAAGTGCTGACTAGCCTGAACAAAGCCTCATGGTCCTTAGAACTGTATGTGGTACATAAGCAGCTTGGATTTAAGTCATTTCAGGCACTTTTCTTTTTAAAAAACTCAACTAAAATGCTTTTATTGTAAAGACTCATAATTTGGGCTGAGGTGTGCTTGTTATTTAGTTCTCTTTCAATGGAGAACTAAATCCAACCAACTATAAGATCTGAAAAGTCTCATCCGAAGTGGAAATATATTCCAAAAGCTAACCCAGGCTTCATCAGGCTGCAGTTTTTAACAGGAAAAGAACTAATAGTTACACCTGCCAGGCTGTGGGAACAGACAAGAGCCCAAGCTCCTGAGCATGACCTTTAGCGACGTCAAAACCTGATCACAAGGTCAAACCCATGTTTGTGTTTCTACTGGCTGCAACTTGAGTTAATAAACGTTCAAATTTGACTAGAAACGTCACACATTTAAACTATTTCTAACTGATTGATTAAAGCCAGACCTTCCTTCTGAGGTTTTTTACACTTCTGGAAAACTTATATTCTTAGAATGGAAGAAAATTGGCCAAAGGGAGAAATAAGTGCAGTCCTGTGCTCCCCTTAATGTTATCAACTTCATTATTTGTAACCAACTGCTTACTCTTTGGGTTGTCAAACAGTAACTGGGAAGTGTTACAGAAAAATTTCAGTGCACTTCAACTAGATAGATATATATAGATATATATCTATATGTAGTTAAATATATAGAGATTTTAGTACTTAATTAATATATAAAAATAAATATGTAATATACGGTTAAATCTTTTTATCTCATTTCAATTTTAAGTATAGGCATACTAGCATCTTAAAAAACTAGCACCAAAAATGTCAAAATCAACTTCATCAGCTTAAGCCTGACCCAGCAAAGAGTTCTACGTGTGTGTAGCAGGCAGAATTTACTGCGTTCTTTCAGGGGAAAATGAGCAGTAAAACTCAAAGGTCTCTAGAGAACTCTTGGATATAAAATGTTATCTTTAAAAGTTTTGGAAAAGGCTTAAATGAAGCTGAGGTATTCACAGCTTCACTGGAACAGCAGGGAAAAAATAATGAATTTTCCCTTTAGCTAAAAGCCGAATTAAGGAAGGAGTTCAACAGAAAATCTGAGTTTCAGACCATTTTTGGCTCATAGCCAATAGCTTTCCGCTATTTTAGCTGAAAATAAAATTACTTCACTAAATTTTGCAGCCACCAAAATCCCCTGCAGCCCAGTCACCGCACCTGTGCCGCGTCTGGGATCCCAGGGATACTGGGAACAAAACTGCAGGAGGGTGGAAGTTCTCTTTGCAGGTCACGTTTAAGGCTGAGGACGTGAATTCAGCTTTTGAAACTCAGAGCAACTGCAAGGAGACAATTCCCCCTCCAAGGGCACGAGCACCATTCCAGGAAAAATGCTGAAATAGTGCGAATTCTGAAACTTGTCATGAACTTTTGTCACCGCTACAGCTGCTCTGTTTTGACGTGGTGCAGCCAGTAAGAGCAGGGTTTGGGAAGCCTCCCCAAAGCTGTGCTCACACGAAGCTGCAGCAGCACCGCCGCTGAGCCACGTCCCTGCCGGGCTCTACAGCGGATCCCGGCCACACACAACCATTAACCTCCATGCCTTGAAAGCCAGGAAACCAGAGTGGGTGGGAAGCTGCAGGGAGAGCACAAATAAAATAGCAAACAGCCCCGAGTGCCTTTGTGTAGGCCTTGCAGCCCAGAAAGGATGAGAGAAGTGCCCTCAGAGGCCACGAGCAAGAATAAAGCCCCTTCTCTCCACCCTTTACTGGCTGATGCTGCTCCCAGGAGCTGGAAGGGGAACTGCTCACAGACATCCTGACATGCAGCAAAAATAAATGCACGGATTCCTATTCCAACTGGGCTCCTGCCGGTACCTGCTTCCTCTACGGATTTCTGTATTGCTTCTGCGAGCTCCTGGTCGGCGATGTCCTCGGGCCGCACGTCGTCGCGCCCCGCGCCGTACGCCAGCCGCGCGCACTCGGGCAGCTCGCCCTCGGGCAGGAACGAGGTCTGCGAGCCCGTGGTGCCGATCACCAGCACGTTCTTCTTGAGATCAATGGAGCACTGCGAAAGAGCATCGAGACATCAGGGGCCTGCGGAGAGCCAGGCGGTTCCCAGAGGAAAAAGGAGACGCGCGGTCAGGCAATCCGCCTCCGAGGGGAACGGCTCGCAGCAGGTAACGGTGGGCCAGGAGTACCAGCTCTAAGCAAAGGGCCCTGTCTGACTCAATTTGGAATAAATCATTCAGTTGGAAAGCTCTGAGCATCTCTGACCAGAGCAAAAAGCTCCAGGCAGCAGCCGGGCACGCTAGAGCTGTCCATGATGGATGTAGCGTACGTGCTTCGAGGCTGGAAGATAATCCACCATCAGCTCTCCCCAGGAAAATCCTAATGAACTCACAGCCGAGGCATTTATGTTGCACTTCTCACTAAACCTGCAAGAGCCAGGTAACTGTTTCAAAAGAGGTTTTGATACCTGATGCCTCTTAAGCATGTCCAGTCCTAGGAGCATGTCCATGGGCTGCTCTTCAAGGATTGAGAAGGAGCACGCCAGGAAATCCCCTTCGATCTGCACCTGAGCTGAAACACAAGGGAGAGAAGTTCCCACTACAGCACAACAAATCTGCTTTCTGCTCTCCCACCTCCAGGGAAAGGTCTGGGCAAATCTAAAAGGAGCACTCTGATGCACTGTTTTGGTCACAGAAAGTCCGGCCCTGTGCAAGCCGCAGGACTGCCAGGCCTGCCATGGTCCCAAATTAATTATTTTAAAAGCTGATGTGCCTAAGAACCTCGAGTCCTGCTTCTCTGACCCTCCAAGCTCGAGAGGCTGCCAGCAGTTTATTAGAGCACAAGCCTAAGCAGCAACAACAGCAAACAGAATAGATTTTTCAGTAATAAGGACAATCTTCTCCATCCAGAGAAGCTGCACAACAGCACAGAGAGGCTTCTCTTTCCAAAGGAACAGCAAACACTGCACTGTGCTGGAACCCTTCCTGAGCAGCTCACCCTGCCCAGCAGTCCCACCCGAAACAGGGAAGGTCGTGGTGTTTCACATTCACCTCGGGTTTTGCCCCCAGAGAACGTCTCCTCTACGTGTGCAGGAGCTGGGACTCCCTCACCTCAAAGTGTTACAGTAATGCCATTAAAATAAAGCATTAAATGAGACAGAAAACAGAGTTCTGTGCCCAGGACAAACAAACACATTGCAGATGCACTTTGACTTTACCCTGCAGGAACTTCTAACAATTACAGCACCAACCCAGATGCTCCTTGGCGCCAAGATTGCGGGAAATGCAGTCAAACCCCTGCTAAAGCTGCCCCAAAAATGCCAGTACTTACCTAAGTGCACTCTGCCAATGATTTTCTGTGTCCCTACACCCTTAGCGATGCCGGCCCACCGCCGATCCACCAGCCTCATGATGTTGCACCTTTCAGCACAGGCTTGGCTC
Organism: Dryoscopus gambensis; assembly: GCA_013389985.1. Lineage (NCBI taxonomy): Eukaryota > Metazoa > Chordata > Aves > Passeriformes > Malaconotidae > Dryoscopus > Dryoscopus gambensis. The sequence continues at coordinate 30,423 of WEIT01001055.1, read as the reverse complement.
ATGATGGTCATCTGGGCACCTACCAGCAACAGAACTCGTGTTAGATCCTGATAGCTCACCACAAATTTATATTTTCTCCCGGAAGAGCTTAGGATCTGGCACTCAGTGGCTGCCCCAGAGCATAAAGGCTTCCTGTGAATCCCACTGTGCTGACCTGGCTGTCCACACACGGGTCAACACTGACCATTACTGTAGGGATGGAACAACCCCAAGGACTTCCCCTTGGAGGATGTGGATGGGAACCATCACATTAAAGGTGTCTGAAAGCCCCCCATCTGCAAAATGATGTAAGACACACACCCATGGCAGTGACCTTCCAGGTGTGCAAGTCCCAGAAACTCTCCCAGGAGCCCTAATCCGGGCTGTTCCCACACTGCTTCTCCCGACAATTTGCTCTGCTCACCCACGCTGGGCTCAGGGTAGAGTAAAGTGCTCCAAAATCTTGTCATGCAGTGCTTTGTTATAGGATTTTTTGGGAAAACTACTGGAATGTTTCCTGCTGCCCTCAGTGACAGAAAGGAGAGCGTGGAGAAAGCACCTGAGTCCACAAAGGCTTTCACGGGGTGTCCATTGACTTTGCAGTTGATGTAGAGCATCACCACCTGCCCAAAGCTCTCGGGCGCCTCCTCCATCGCTATTGTCATGTTCTCTTCAATGTTTTGTTGCCTGAATTTTGTGGAGAAGAGAGAGAAAAATCAAAATTTCTGTCAACCAGACCTTGTAACATCTCCCTGACTCACAGACAGACCTGGAAATCCCACCTGCTGCTGCTCACCTTACAAACACACATTTAAACCACAGCAAAGGCTGCTTCCTTAGTGAAACACAGGCCTTGGAGCTGAGGATTGCTAGGAAGGATCTCACTGCAGAGACACTGAGTCACTCCCCACAGCCACTGCCCCTTCCAACCCCTGCCTAACTCCCACCTCAGCTCCTGACAACCTCGCGTTGCCAACAGGAACCTGCCATCCATGATAACCCAGAGAACTCACAGCAAAAAACCTGTGGATTCATTAGTCATGCCAAGGGCACACAGAGATGTTGCCAGTAGCGACATCACTGGAATCCCACACAGCAGCTGAACATTAAAATCCTCTGGTTTCCCTGGTATCTTTCCTTTTCCAGGCATGGGAAAGGAGGGAGGTGAGCAACACAGCAGAAAGAACACCACCGTGAGCACCAGCCCTTGGTGCAAATTCAAGCTGAAAGAAAAATTGCTCTTCAAGAAGTCCCTCACAGCCCCAGGATAATCCTGGAAGTGATGGTTATCCGTAGTGACTGTATCTGAAACAGCTTTATCTCCCCCCAAAAGGGAAAAAAGCTCCAATTTTGATGCCATTTCATTTTTCACTGAGTGGGGTGTGAAATCTGGGGACGGCTGAGCCCAGTGCTCCCAAACAGCTGCAGAGTGCATCCCCTTCATCTATCCCTCGCCTAAGGAAGAAGGGAAGCATTTCTGTGCTTCCAAGCAACGTTTCACTATCTATGAATGCCTATTTTCTGCACTGCTGAGTGTTTACCTGGCACCAACACCTTGTCAGTTGTAATGTGAGACCACTCCTATCGCCAGTGAGCTTTGGTTCCGACCAACAACGGGTCTGTACCAGACAGACACTTTGTTATCAGGGAAAGCCGGCCACGAACCAACTCAAGGATTTACCACTCAGCTGAAGAAATCCAACCTCAGCCCAACACAGTTACATCTGGAAGGCAGCAAGAGGGAGCGAGCTGATGAGCAGAATGCACTTCTGCAGAACCTCTCATCAGTGAATTAGCCAGACACAGAACAATTAGCAGGACGCAAAAGCAAATCTTGAGGGCAGCTGGGAGAAACGACGCCGTGTTGCTGGGCAGAGCTCGGCTGGGAGACAACACCAGCCCAGCTCTTGGGTTCAAAACACGCCCCAGGCACCGGAGTTGCACGTCTCAAGTAGGAGATGTGCTTTCCACGAGTGCTCCAGTGTCAGAGTGGGCCAGCTCAGGCAGCTCCAAAACATCGCACGCACAGACAGCAGTGCTGTCACCTCGTATCACACAGTCCCAGAATGGTTTGGGTTGGGAGAAACCTTAAGGACCATTCATTTGCACCTCCTGCCATGGGCAGGGACACCTTCCACTATCCCAGGGTGCTCCAAGCCCTGTCCAACCCTGATCCCTTCCAGGAATGGAGCAGCCCCAGCTTCTCTGGGCAACCTGTGCCAGGGCCTCCCCACCCTCACAGGAAACAACGCTCTGTGATCTCAGCTGGACACATCTAAAGGAAGGGGTGCACCTGCATGTCCCCGAATCCCAGCTGTGCCAGGGCCAAAGGTGGCCCAGAGCATCGCCCTGCAAACAAATCCCTTGATACGAGGAATGTGTTTAGATTCTGCCTTCTCTAGGAAAAAACACCGTGGATGGAAGCACACAGCAGTTTCTTCTCCCCAGAGAGGACCTCCACAGCCTGCTTTGGTTTGTTACCTTATGTCTTCTTCTATCTTGGCCTGTGCCTCCAGATCAAAGGGGTCAGCGGAATAGAGCCGGATCCTCTCCTGCTCCCGCCGAGCTCGGTCCTGCTGTTGCTCCAGCAACACCCTGGTGAATTTCTCTGCGGGAACAAGGAGATAAAGAAATGCTTTTTACTGGAAATTACTCTCGCAAATCAAATTTTGGCACAGCAAACGCTTCTTTTGATGCCAGCTGAGGAATAGACTCAGCAGCACACGGAAAAAAGCTTCCTCTGAGGGCGGCAGGGATGGACCTCAGAGGATCAGTGGCAAGCTTGGGAACCTGCTGAGATGAAAAGCAACTGGACAGACCTCATTCTCCTCACGTCCCTACCCAAACACTGCACAATCAAACTCAATTTCCTGGCACATACATTTTATAGGGAAAAAAATTTAAAAACCCCCACAAAGGCCAACGACAAAATTTCCTTCAAACCCAAGGAACATGGCAAAGCCAGAGGTTACAATCCCTAAAGCTGAATGCCTACCGCTGGAACCAGGAGGTGTTAGCCAGGACACTGGGTCTAAATGCACATTTTAAGCCCACAGTTTTTAGATTCCCACTTTTTCTGGATGGCCTCTGGCCATTTTTTACCACTTGAATGGGATCACGTACATCCCCAAAAGGACTTGGCAGTCCATGAAGGTCTGTACACAGGGAGGGTTTGGGTTTGCTCCCAGAGATGCCGTTCCCAGGAAGCAGCTCTGGCTCAAGGGCTGTTACGTGCTCAGGGAGGCGCTGGGTATGTTTGACTGCTGGATTTTTGAAATTAGGCTTCTGTACAGCAGGTGCCTTCATCCAGCACAGCCACGGAGCACGGATCTATGCAGATATTTGGGAAGCCAAGCTAGAGCTGAACTGGATCTGTGCCCAAACACTGCCAGCAGCAGCAGTGCAGCACGACAAGGGCAAAACCAGCCCAAACCACTTCCTCCTGACAGCCCAATGCGGCGACTTGGGACTGAAAATGCACATCTGGGTCAAAGCTTGATGTGCACAGACCAGGCAGAGCAGCAGAGCAGCCAGTTCTGGGTGTCTTGGGCCTAACCTCTGGTTTCCTGTGCCAAGAGCAGCACCTCTGCTCAAGGTGATGGGAAAAACTCCCAGCAAGAAGCGTGAAGAAGCCTGAGAGTGCAAAGAATGTGCTCTCAGCTCTGGATATGAACTAAAGGCAGAGTTAAAAACGAAATAGTCTGACAATATCCATGGAAGTTCCTTTCTGGCTTCCTTTGACAGAGAGAAATCACTCGGATATAACCCTGAAAGTGGATGAAGTCTCCTGCTAGAAGCTCCTTTTCTTCATTTATTTCTCTAAACTCAACGGGATTTATTTCCCAACTAAACATCCAGCAGAGGTTCAGGAGCTCATCTGCTGCTACCCAAAACTCCTCTCTTTTCACACTGAAAGGACACTGGAGCTCAAATCTTTCACCACAGGAAGAACAAGGGACCAACATCAGCTGCACAGGAAGTGAAGGACGAGGCTTCAACTGTGCCCAAAACACGCAGACACTTCCAAGGTCAACAGAAACGTACAAAGTTATGACTATTTCGGTTGAGAAAGTTCCTAAAAGACACCATTTCCTTGTTCCTTTCCCTCTCACTTTCTGCGGTTCACTTCCACAGCACACGATCCCTACGGACAGAGCTGGGTTTGGAGCGTGCTGCTCCCTGCTGAGTCCCAGCAGGATCTGGGATGCAGCAAACACACCACCCTTTATTGGAAAATGTGCATTAAGGAGTGTCTTAGTGTAAAAATCAGGAGCTGAGTCACTTGTGTTCACAGACACCCAAATTATCTGTGCATCTGATATTTCCGAGGAGGAGACAGAGGATATCACAGATGCCAAGCAGAAGAAATACACCCAGAAACGGAGGAACTCTGCCTTGAGTGCTCCCAACAGGCACCTTTTATCTGCACCATCAAGGAGTCTGCAGCACATCCCGGCGTTAAACACCCAGGGCTGCCCTCGATGGGAGCCAAGCCCAACTCACCGAGGTCCCCGCTCAGCAAGGCCTCGGCCAGGGGCGGGTTGCGCTCCTTCAGCAGGGACAGCTCGTGGGGGTTGGCCAGCAGCATCTCCCGCAGCAGCGCCGGGTTGTCCAGGCCCTGGGGGAACGACGGCGCGTCCGGAGGCGACGGGCGAGCGCGCGGCGCCGGGGGCTGGTGCTGCTGCGCCGATGTCCCGGGAACGGCGATGCTGCTGAAGTCTATCCTGGGCAGGCCTGCAGGGAGGAAGAGCAGAGGTGTCAGCGCTTCGTGGTTACAGTTCTGCTGGAAAAACCACGGCAAGGATGAGCTGCCCTCAGAGCTGCACGAGAGCAGACTGCGTGAGCAGCAGTTGGCGTCGCAAGCGCAGCCACGTCCCCGGGTTACTGGGTTAGCAACGCTGGCGCATTTATGTAACTGGTCTCGTCTGTCTGCCCCATTTTTAATCCCCTGAAATGAACTTGCTGACTAGTTATTCTCAGCTCCACAGACATGAATCCCTCATGGAGGGACTGCAGGGCTAAACCCAGTGGCTCTGAGGCACTTTGGAGTCTCTCGGGTTAAAAAAAAGCAGGGGAAAAAAAAAGTAGTAACATTCCTGCAGACCTGCATTGCAGGTACCCATCCTCCAGCTGAGGCAGGATGAGGACCTCAGCAATGCTCCCACGCCCTTCTCAGCCTGTGTCACCTTTTCCAGGCCTATTTTATGACTGGGATTTGCTAGGAGTGGCTGTGGAAGGCAGGACAGAGGCGCAGGGCTCCGCTCGGGCATTCCCAGAGGAGCCTTTCACATGCACACATGATTGAGCCACTGGGTTTGGCAAGATGTGGCTTCTCAGGGAATTTGCCAAGGACAGGTTCAGGACACACATCCACAGAGGCTGTTCCTGGGTCTGAGCCACTCACACGACTGTGCCATCACATCCAGCAGGAAGGGAACCGGCAGCTGTAGGAACACTCACACACCTTTACCGAACCTGTTCTGAACCAGCCACCTCCTCCCTGCCTCCACACTGCCCCAAAAGAACAGTACAGTGGTACTGGCTTCCTCAGAATAAAACAAACACTAAATCAGAGGGCTTAAAGGTCATTTACAAGCCCCCCTGACTCATCCCAGCCACGCTGCCTCCCTCAGTGCTTTGTGCAGAAGGTGCTGAAGGACACTGACAGGAGCTGGTGCTGGCTAAGTCTAGATGGATCCCTGCAGGCTCAGGCAGCGCGGGCACGGAGCCTTTCTCACCTGGGAAGCGCATGGAAGGCCGGGGCTCCACCGTCTCCTTCTGGCGCAGGATCACCACATCCCCGTCCTTCAAGCCATAGGAGGCCAAGGACCTGTTGTTGTCGGTCAGCGGCCGCTCCGCATAAACGATCTGTGCCAGGAGAGCCACCAGCACCACCAGGCAGAGAAACAGGTAAAAAAAAGGCAAGATGTTATTTTGTTATAGGAATTAAAAAAACCATTGCAGTAAATCTTCCAGATCCATCTCAGGCTTCAGAAGGGAAGGTGCGATGTCCTCACAGGCTCCGCCAGGCCTCGACACGTTTGTGGCTGGAGAACATGGGGTTGGTCTTGCTGAAATCCAGCTGTGGTTTGACAGCTGTTCTGGCACCACAGAGAAAGGCCGTCCTCCCCTGATCAGAGGCCAAGATCATTAAAGGGGAGCAAGTCTTGACCAGGACAGTCTGCCCACATTTCCAAACTCCAACCTCTATGATTACACAAGCCTCGGACATTTTCTGCAGCGTTCCCTGCCCCAAGTCAGCACCCACTGACCCCACACCAACTGCAGACGTGCCAGCAGCACCGATCCGAGTAGATCCAGGGATGACCCAGCCCAACATCCATCATTCTGCCTCTTCCCACAACACGGCTCCCCAGAATAACCAGTTTTACAGGGACCTCACTCATTAGCTCAGTGCTTTCCAGTTCCCTCCAGTGATGTAACTCTCCAGACTCAGAGCACCCAAAGCTCCCGAGACTGTCTATGGAGGGAATTCACTTCTTGTGACTATAAAACACAAATTCATATCCATTTCTATTTTGATAACCTGGTTTAACAAGGGATCCACAGACTAAACATAAAAACACTGAGATAAAGGTGAACAATCCCCAGAGAACATTTCCATGAACATCAGACCTGTAATAGCTGCAGAGGCCCTAAGTTATGGGAAAGCCCAAAATGTAAAATAAAGCTGGAACAGAAGTTCCCAGAAATGGTATTGGCAACACGAAGGTTTCCGTGCCGTTGCTGGAGCGCGGCGAGACCAGGCGGATCGGCCCAACCGCCTCCCGCCCTGGCAGCCGTCCAGAGCACGGAGAACTTGGCCCAAACCCCGCAGGCACACGATCAAATTTCACGTTCACCACCTTGTTTAGCCAAACCGCGTCTCTTTGGGGCTGGAAAAGGCCAGTTCAGCAACAACACGCTTGCCACAGGTCGGGACTGGCTGAGCCTCGTGGGAGAAGCTTTCGCAGTCCCGGCGTGGCTGGGCTGTGGCTCTGCCTGATGTTATCACGGGGAGCAGATCCAACAAGATCCCAAAAAACCAATCACTACCTGTCTTAAGGTACAGACTTCCATTGCTTCACTCCAGCAGCTCCAAAATCTTACTCAGACTCTCCCTACGGCGCTCAGCAGTGGAGACCCAACGTCAGCAGCGGTGCCAAAGCAAGGCAAGGCAGGGAGAGCTCAAATGACCAGGACCTCGTAGGGCAGCAATCAGGGACTCGGGGAAACACGCACGATGGAGCCGAGCACGAGCTCCCTACCTCCTCCCCACCACCACGGCGCGCAGCCTCAGCAGCAGCTCCCGAGCCGGGTCCCTCCCCGGGCCCGTGTGCGGCGAGCTGAAGGTGTGTGGCCTCTACCCCACACAGCACCACCGGCACAGCCGAGCTCAGCTGGTGCTGGCAGAGCCCCGGCGCAGCCTCTCACGTTACCGGCCGGAGTCGGTGCCGCCGCAGCGACAGCCAGCGTGTCATAAATCCCAGCTGCACACCCAGTCTGAAATGGCAGATTCCCTGCGCAGACACTCTGGAAGAGACGAGTTAATCAGTTTAAGTGAGGCTTTACCTCTGTCATCTCGCTCGGATTGGATTTATGAGCATTTGGCCTTACATCCCAGACAATGAATTAAAGCGCCTGGCACTCGTGCCACGTCCATTAGCAGCACGGATTAATCCACTCCTGACCCATTCTGCTCCACTCTTAAAACAAACTGATTGGATTTTGCTGCCTTTTGATTGTCTGGTTTGTGGCAGTTCTGCCGGCGGGCAGGCACCAGACACGGGTTCTTCTGGAGGTGACTCAGACAGGGACGCAGGCACTGATGGATTCGTTGTGCTCGATGCCAGAGGGCAGAGCTCCCGGTGGAGCAGGGAACCCCAACCAGGAGTGCTGGATACCACCTGCAGCCATCAATCAAGCCCAGTCCCGGACCCATCAAATACTCCTGAGCACGGCACAGGAGATGGAGGGCACAGAGAGAAAATAAATGAAGGGAGGGAAAGAAGAAGCAGCCTGGGGCAGCCTCCTATCCCCTCTCCGGGAAAGCCACAGCCTTGGTGTGTGAAGGAGACTGGGGAAAGTCAGATTATTTCCACTCTCCTCACCCCGTTCCTCTTATCACCGCAGCCACCGGTAGCCGCCTCTGTTATCTCACTGACCTGTGCCCGCAGCCGTCCCTCGGACATCTCACAGCTCCCTGCCCCACCCCAAACTGCAGCACCCGGAATTCTCTGCCCCAGCCAGCAGAGAACAAGGCTGGGATTAACTCTCCTCCACACACAGAGTGGTTCACTCCACCCTGCGTGACCCTTATGATGAAATTCACCTTTCTTGTGCCAGCACCTTCAATGCAACGTTCACCTTGGTTGGGGAAAAAGGGCAGAGAACAGCCAAGTTTGGTAAACGTAAAACTGCCTATTTGTGGTTTAACAGTGCAAAATCCTTCCACACAAGGAGCTGCTTCACTGATAACTTGTATCTTATAACTTTCTCACAGAATCACTGAGGCTGGAAAAGCCCTCCAAGATCAATCATCAGGTCCAACCTGTGCCAAATCCCCGCCTTGTCCCCAGCCCAGAGCACTGAGTGCCACGGCCAGGCCTTCCTTGGACACCTCCAGGGATGGGGACCCCAAACCGCCCTGGGCAGCCCCTGCCAAGGCCGGACCACCCTTTCCATGGGGAAATTCCTGATGATGTTCTCCCCACTGAAGGTCCTCAAAACGCCTGACAAACACCAGGCAGAAAGAGGAGAGAGAGGAGCGACAAATGACTGCCTGAAAACGCGGCGCGGCGCAGGATGATGCACGCGTGGCAGATGGATGAGCAGAAGGAAGGCAGAGGTGGCTACAAAAGCGCAGCGCTGCTCCCCTCGCCTGGGGCTGGCAGCACCCAAACCCCGCGCAGGTCAGCTGCGCTGGAAAAACTCAAACAAGGGAACTCCCGACAAAAAATACAGAGAAGTGACCCCTCGTTATCCTAAACCGGACCTGGAGCTGCAGGTCAGCGTGACACAAGGGACAAAGGGGACAGTGAGGAGTTTATGCTCCAGTTCATGCCTGGAGATGCTGAAGCCACCGCAGAGTCCCCCACACAGGGCTTGTCCCCACATCTGGGAGCTCACTGGTGGCTGTGACACAGCGGGGGGGGGTTGCTGGAGCACAGAACATTTGTGTGAGTTGGGTTCTCCCTTTCTGCCTGCCCCAAACCCGGAGGTTTTTTCCTAAAAGAGAATCCACCCTGCCCGGATTTCCTACCCCTGCTCTCAGACTGTTTCTCTCTCAACGCCAACCTCCCACTCCAAAAAACAAGGCTCTCCCAAGGCAGAGGGAAAGCCAAACGCCGGGAACCTGCTGGGTGAGGGGCACTCCAGCTCCAGGGCTGCCCCTGCAGCAGCTCTTCCAGCGCTGACTAATCTTGGCTTGGCCGGAAAATCACTTTGTTAATTTAGACTGGGAAAAGGCTCGGGAAGCAAAAGCCACCACCACGAAACTCCACAAACTCTGCCAGGCATAGCCGGCGCCGAGAAAAGGAGCCGACACCGCCCTGCCCGGGACAAACGGGGAGGAACGGCCAAAAACGCGGCACTGAACCCAACACATGAGCAAACCCAGACAGATGGCCCAGAGCCAGGGCCCACGAGTGAGCCGTGGATCCGAGCTGGGGGGGGATAACTGCTGGGAAAACCACACGGATGCGCCTGTTCGGTCCCCACACCTGTGGAAAAAAGGGAGGAAAAGACTCAATGTGCCCTTTCCGCCCCAGACCGGGCAGGGTTTGATGGGATAAATAAACCCTTTCCCGAACATTTCAGCCCCGTTTCCCGGGGTTTGAGGAGCCCAGGGGCCACCACGTTCCCCGCGCTCCGACTCCTGCTCCCCTCGCTCCAATTCCTGCCCCGTTTAAGCATCAAATTCCTCCGAAACCTCTACATAAAACAAACCAAAACAAACCCACATTATTTTCTCCCTTTCAGCTGCGCAGCGGGCGCGGACCGAGCCTTTCCCGGAGGGACCACAAGTCACCGGGGACTCGGAGCCCTCTCCGGAGAGGATTTTGAGCGAAAGGCGAGGTGTTTCTCCCCATCCCGAAAGGTCGGCGAGGGGAGGGACCGGGAGGGACTCGCCACCCCGAACAACCCCAAACTCCGGATGGCCGGGGCGGATCCCAGGACCGCGGCCCCGCGGGGCGTGGGGGACACGGCCGCTCCCAACCCAGGGGACCCCGGCGCGGCGGGAGAAGGGGCACGGCCGCTCCCGGCCCG
>WEIT01001055.1:0-13336 GCA_013389985.1 Dryoscopus gambensis | reverse complement strand
GGGCAGGACCGCAAAACGCGGCTGTCCTGCGAGAAACCCTGAGAGGTCAAAGGGTTGAGGCAGCATTGGTCCTGGGTGCGTCGCCATTTGATTCCTCAAGGAAAAGGAAGACAGTGAAGAGTGCCGGCGGTATCTGGGCAAGGGGATTACCCTGGCCCAGGTGCAGCATCTGGCTGGCTCGCCGGGGTCGGAAGTAGCTGCTGGCGATGGTCTCGCTGTCGCTCCTGTCCAGCACCAGCCTGTAGTGGTCTTCCTCGGGCTGCAGGTGGGAAACGCTGTCAGCAGCGCCAGCAATAAGGCAAAATTGGTGAAATGGGATAGAAATGGAGGAGGAATGGCCTTACCGCTGGCTCCCCGCTCTCATTCGAAGGGACTGTCCGGGCAGGCTTGGGCTGTGGCGGGGCTGGAACTGCTGTGGGAAGAGGTGAAGTTAAGGGTCGTTGTGTGTAGAACAATCCCCGCTCTCCTGACTGCACTCCCTGATCCCAGCGCTGCTCAGAGCTTTCCGGGGGAGCCACACCGCGTGCCACCTTAGATCATGTTATTCAAACCTTCCTGACAAACTTTATGTGGAAGATGTAAGTGCACACAGGCCGGCAGAGCTGCGTGCCTGCACCACCTTCTTCTCACCTGGGCCCTGGCCCCTTACCTGCAGGCAGGTGGGGTTTTTTGAATGACAGGCTCTGGAATTTTCCAGCAGCCGCTCTCCTCGTCCCAGACGCATTCACGCCTGATCTTGTCCGGGTTGCTGTAGTTGCAGTCGCGCCGGACGAGGGACCGCACCTGATCCAGCAGCTGCTGGCACAGCATCAGGTCTCGTTCCTGGCGCCGGATGGTGCTCAGGTATTCCATCTTTTCCAGCCCAAACTCCAACTGCAGGTCTTTGATCTCGGTCTCGGCAGCCTGGAGCTGGACACAAAACAAGTGGCCAGGAGAGGCCAACGGCTACTACGAGTACAGGAATTTGCCAGGCAGAGAAAGACCCCCAGGAAAGCTTCAATATTTGGAAAGATTTCTAATTTAGGTACAAATTAGGATGAAATTTGTGTGGAGAGATTATTCCATGTCTATTTTAAACAAAGATTTCTCATGTTTCTTCACAGGGATGATTTTTGAATGAACCTGAAGCTACTCTTACTGGTGTGGTCTTGGAACTCTTGGAAGTTCCTAACTTAGGTAAAAAAGGTGCAATATTTCTTTGATAACCGAAATACCCAAATTAAGCAAGTCCTTCATGTGCATGTCTGGGACTGTACGCACAAATGTCAATTTTTTTGCAGCCCCTCTGATCCTGCCACAAAATATCAGAGCAAAACTGACTTTCAAGTGTTTTGAAAATGAGGATTTTAAATGTAAAATTTAAGAGCATTACATTTATGTTTTATTTCTTCCCCCAGAAAGTGTGCTTAGAACTGGCAGGAGCTGCAGCAGATCCACAGGTCAGCAGAGGGAGTCGCATCCCCTCCCATCCCAACACATCCTCCTCCAGCCAAGTGTCACACACCGAGCCTTTAAAACTGGTGGGGTTTGGGCTTCAAAAGCTTAATTCCCCACCTGAGGGCTGTTGCATCTGGGATTTCATAAAACCTCACACAAACAATGTGGTGTATGAAATACTGACACAGCTGCAGTCATTCTCTAAACCTACAGCCCTAAACCCTGTAATGTAAAAAATGGGGATGTGGAGGAGGAAGGAGCTGCTCCCTCACCTTTTCCTGCACCTTCTCCAGCATCTTGCTCTTGGCTGGAACCTGCTCCTGGATGGAGTCGTAGGCACTGAGGAGAGCTCGCTCCCTGCTGTCCTCGTTGGCGTCCTGCAGCGCAGCCTCCAGCTGCAGCCTCCGCTCGTCCGCCTGTTTCTTGCGGCGTCTGTGCTTTTCCTTCAGCTCCTTGTTTTGAGCCTGTTCCCCCCCGACCACCTGCTGCTCCAGCATCTGCAGCCTGGAGAAGGGGAACACTTCTCTGAGCTCAGTGGTGCTAAGAACCCGCTGCACAAGCGGGGAGGATGCACGTCCTTCCACGGGGGACACATGGGAAGACACAGAAACTTGGGAACTGTGATAAGATTTTTTGCCCTGAGTAATCATGGCAGATTCTACTTAGTATTAACAGTTTCTGTCATAAATAGAATCCCAGAATGGCTTGGGTTGGGAAGGACCTTAAAGACCATCTCGTCCCACCCCCTGCCATGGGCAGGGACACCTTCCACTACCTGGCCTTGGACACTTCCAGGGATGGGGCAGCCACAGCTGCTCTGGGCAAAATACTCTACAAAGGCAAGGCATGTGTTACTCCAAGCACCTCAATCAACAAGGATGTCCAGAAATCCATATATATGCTTACAAAATTCTCTTTAAACCCCTTGTTTTGTGTAATTTATATTTAAATTCTTATTTAAATAAATACTGAATATAGTATTATATTTAAATTGTTTTAAAGATGCACAAAAGGTGCCAGAATTACACAGAGAATGATTTTAAATGGTGGATGTGGGAGTGGTAGAGCTGAAAGCCACAGTGTGGTTTCCGTTTTGGGGTAGTATCAGCCACAGTTGAGGATTTGTGTGACCTTAGCGTTGTTAATGGAGCACCGGCGCAGGCCTGCACTTGAAATCATGCTCTGACATGGAAATAAAGCCATGCTCCAGAGCCATTCCTTTGTCTGCACAGGATCTGGAGCAGAGCAGATAGCTCAGGCTGGCCAGCACTGACTCAAATTGGCTGGTAACCCCTTTGCTGGTAACAGCCTCTTAATTATCTCCAAACCCTCTGCAATTGCTCATTCTCCCCCAGAGCTGACCTGCTGTTCTGCTGCGCTGCTCCTGCCAGGCGACTTTCCCTTCCCTTCCCTTTGCTTAATACACGATTGAATCCAAGCAGTCAAGATTCAATCCTTGCTCTGCTGAGCTGCCCTGATGTGTAAAGCTTGAACAGGCGGCTTTGAAATCCCCACACCCGTGGAACCAAACCCTCCTGCCCAATCTGCACAGAACCTGGATTTAACAATGTGATTAGAGGGCATTTTCCCTTGTGTGACACAAAAGGAATAGGATTCATTCTTGCAGTAGGACTAGTCCTGCAATAGGACCACTAACATTTGATATCCAAATGAAGGGTTTCTTTGGAGATCTCTCCATGAACAGACAGAATTGCCCACAAATTACAGACACTGCTGTTCTGCATTTCATAGCAGCTCCTTTTTGAGCCAGGAGAGACCCAACAGAGCGAGCACATGCCACAGGAAAGCTGAAAGACTGGTTAAACCCCACAGAACTATTCAGAATCAAAGTCTGTCATCCACTGCGTATCTTGGGTTGAGCTTTTCTAATTGTAATATAGTTCCACACAATGGAGTAAGTGAGAAATCAGCAGAACTCACTTCAGTTGTGTATTTCTGGAACAGCCCAAGCCCCCATGCTGCTTCAGTATGTGGCGGTGTACTCTGGCTGAGGGAATTCTCTCAGGACAGCTCTCACACAAAGAAAACCTTGAGCCAGGTCGCCTTGAGATGGGCTGAGCACAAGTCTCAAGCCTGCATGCCTCATGTCCCAGCCCTGTCCTCCAGGCCCTGACAGTGCCCCTAAAACAGGATTATTGGAGAATTTTGCTGTCAGTTCTGGCTGATGAGCTGCAAACACTGTGAGATGCATGATCTGGAGGCAAAAGTGGCCTCAGTGATGGGAAGAGTCTGTCCATGAGCCACAGGACAGCTGGTGCCTTACCTGTAGGTACATGAGAGGGCTCCAAGTGCCCTTCAAGGACCTCTTTCAAGAGGAAAGGAGGTATCTCCATAACCTGTATGGGCAATTAAGGCTCCCCTGCCTGCAGCTGCAGGCAGGATTTGTTACCAGGAACACACATTTTTTGGCACCCACATCTGCTGACTTGAACATCTCCATTTTTCTCTCACTATTCTGGCGCTTGGCCTCACTGAGCGCCGCAGGGAACAGCTCTTCATCCACCCAACAGGGCAAAGTTAGCTTGGGGGTAAAAATAGCCTGGGGAAGAGAAGGCTCCAGGCAGACCTTAGAGCCTCTCCGGTGCCTAAAGGGGCTCCAAGAAAGCTGGAGAGGGACTTTGGAGAAGAGCCTGGAGTGACAGGACAAGGGGAATGGCTTCCAGTGCGAGAGGGCAGGGCTGGATGGGATACTGGGAGGGAATTGTTCCCTGGGAGGGGGGGGAGGCCCTGGCACAGGGTGCCCAGAGCAGCAGTGGCTGCCCCTGGTTCCCTGGCAGTGCCCAAGGCCAGGCTGGACAGGGCTTGGAGCAGCCTGGGATGGGGGGAGGTGTCCCTGCCCATGGCAGGGGGTGCGACTCGATGAGCTTTAAGCTCCTTCCCACCCAAACCAGTCCATCATTTTAACTCACGTGCCTGGTTTGGGGCTGCACTGACAGCTGGAGCTCAGCAGCTGGGGTGTCACGGCAGAAGGCAGCTGCTGCTGCCTGCGGGTGCTGCCCAGGGGACAGCGGGCACGAGCGGGGACGTCACTGACCTGGCAAGCACCAGCTGCTGGTCTGCAGGCAGGGAAGTCCCCGGGGCAGTGACAGCTCCCGCTGGTCCAGCACTGCCCCTGCTCACCCCACGAGTGGCTGTGACAGTCCCAGGTGCTGCTGGGTCCTGGGGACAAGAGGAAAACAAAGGCTGTAGCTCTGGAAAGACGCAATGAGAGTCCTGGGGGAGATGAAGCACGACATTACCCACTCAGGTTTATTCATCCCGAGGGGAGAAGGAGCCTGGAGGGTACCTGGGCTGACGTTGGCTCTTCATGTGCTGAAGCAACACCAGCTTCTCGTGGAGGTGTCTGGCCAGAGGTCATTCTAATCCGTGTGTCAGCTGAAAAGAGGAAATCCCCACAATGTTGGTAATGAGCTGTGCAAAACTAGCCATAAATCCGTGAAACCATGCCCCAAAGCCTTCACCCAGAACTAGGAATGACGTGTTTGAAATGAAAAGGGCTGTCATTCACCTACTTCTGCTGGTCAGTAAAAACATGAAAGACTGAGAGGGTGTATTGGGTAAGGAATGCAGATTGTACAGGGCTGGGAGAGCCTGGCTCCAAAAATAATCCATTTCAGAGGCTGGAGGTGCACATTTGTAATCAGAGGAGAAAAAAATAAAGAACCTCTCAAGCCTTCAGCTTAGAAACTGATAGCACCAAAAGTAAGAATATAGGTTCAAGAATTCCTAGTGGGTGATAAGTACTGTATGAGCACATTGCAAACCATGCTCTGAGGCACTGCAGGCGTCAGTGAAAAGCAGTAATGGAGAGGAGAGGAGAGCTGGCAACAGTTTACAGGATGTGAGAGGAATACCTGCCTCGCAGCGAGCGATGGTGTGGATAATCCACCGGGAGAGCAAGTGCTGCAGCACATTTGCATACGGAGAGAGAGACTGCGGCAGCCACCCCGCCCTCGGGAACGAGAGCCCAGTGGGGTGGGCACAGAGCAGTGACCTCTGCTCCGGAGACACGCTGCCCTCAGGCACGGGGAGCTCTGCTACATGGGCAAAAAGCAGGCGTTTCATTCAAAAATGAGGCTTTTCATAGCCTCAAGCCTTAGAGGGTTGGGTCTGGCTGGTCCCGACAGGGAAAGAAGTCAGGGAAATAGGGAAGAGGACAAAGCTGGGACAGAGTCTAAAATCTGGCCCAGGAGAGGCAGAGTTCCTGCTCCTGCTGTGGATGGGGTGGGTTGGGAGCAGGGACTGCTGCTGCCAGGCAGCACTTGCTGCAGTAACCTTTTAAAGGCTGCAGCGGCTGCCACAGATCTGACTGCAGAAACAGCCCCCGCTCCTGAGGGAACCTGGGCTTGGCTGCACAGCCTCCACCCGCCTCCTCCACACCTGCTTCCTTCCTGAGGAGATCCTCCAGAACAGACACCTTGAGATCAAAGTCATCCCTCAGGCTGCCGATGTCCTTCTCCAGGCGGGCGCGGGACGCCTGCTCCGCTCGGCAGCGGGCCTGGGGCCGGGCCAGCCTCTGCCCGAGCTCCTGCAAGGCACAGCACCGGCCCTGGGACTGTTCACAGCCAGCCCCATTCCAGGTCACAGCTCACGCCCATCCCAACACAACTCCACCACCCCGTATTCACTGACTTTTTCTGTGACTTGACACAGTAGTGATGGAAAGTGACGGTTCAGCCCTAGAAACAGCTGCCTTGGGTGGTTGTGGTGCCCTGCCATGAACTTTCTAAAGAGCAAGGAGAGAGTTTTGTTTCCTTGTGGCTCCTCATGCTTCCTCCTGGCTCTGTATTCCTCATTTTCTTCATCTTTGTTCCTAACATCTTTGACTACTGCTTTCCGCAACTCTATTCCTCCCTTCTCTGACAATTTCACATGTAGTTCCTCCAAAAATTGTTCCTGGGAACACATTCCAATCCATCTCCAGAGAGCTGAGAACAACAGGTAGGTTGTAATAAGGCACATGGCCTCCATAGCACATGGTCTGTTCATAGGAGAAGTCCAAGGATTAGACGATAGAGAAAGAAATAGAGAAAGAGAAGTGTTCTGGAAAGGCTGAACCATACTTGTAATGATTACTATGAGAAAAGTTTTAGTCAAAGCCACCCTGGGGTATCCCTTCCCAACTTACTTCTCTGAGCAGCTGCTTCTCTGCTTCCAGATCCACCTGGGTTTGCGGCGGGGAGCTGGATTTGCTCCCAGGTGAGCAGCCTCAGCAGGTACAAGCCCTACAAAGCAAAGTAGAAACAAAAATCACTCACAGTCACAGGGTGGGGTTGTCTGCAGAATTCCTGGAAAGAGAACAAAGAAGCTGGGTGCCAGGAAAGAACATGGCAACCCCTGTGCTCCTTCAAACGGCGCTGGCTGCCAAAACACCCACTGGCCCGGGGCTCCATAGGTGTGGGGAGAGAGGGAGAGGTTCCAGCCTCAGGGGAAATATGGAAGTGAACTTAATTATATGGTATTTATAGATACAAATATCTCTTTCAAAGAAAAACAGGAGACTTGTTAGCAGGGCTATGCTACAGATTTGGGAGATGAAAGATACCGGGAAGATGAAAAGTGCAAGGAAATTACCATCTTTGTTCACAGCTATTTCTGAAAGGTGGCAGAAAGGAGGGAAAAGTCATCCTACAGCCTTATTCCTCTGCTGAAAGTTGCCCTTTTTTAGGGGATAATTCTCCACAGGTGATCAGCTCCCTAAAGACTGCTCTTCCCCATTTGTTCCTACATTTGCTATTCCTCCTCCAGAGGAAAGAAGAAGTGTGCTGAGGCTAGGCTGAGTCCTCAAGCACTGCCAAAAGAAAGGCAAAACTTCTCTTGTAGTGTCAAAAATTCCCATTGTAGGAGAACAGGGGCTGAATGCTCACTTTGAAAACATACATACATATATTTAATAAAGAATTTTACAGTATTATTTCTTTTGCAGCTCATTTTCGTTCTTCCAGCTGAAACCTTTCTTCTGCAACTGACCAAATTCTAGCCATAATCACCAAAAATAACCAAGGGTTTGAATCATGTCAGCATTTTCTGACAGAATTTGTCACTATTGAAAACACTGGATTATTGAGATGGTCTTTGCCAGTGGAATAAGGTCAATTTGGCAGCAGTGAAGGAAAATTCTGCAGCCAGAATGGAGAACCCTTCCTCCAACAGGTAAAGGAAAGGTTGGAGATGAAATTTAGCTAGCATTTTATGTGTAAAACCCCCTTTTTTGACATCTCTGCAGCCAGTAAGGGCTCTCCTACCTGACAAGTCACTTGTGCCTACATGTTCAGCCAGAATGGCCTTCAGCTTCTTAATCTCCTCCTGATATTCCCTCAGCAGGGCATCCCTGGGGTCCTTGTTGATGCAGGGCTTGTTCCTGACGTTCTTGGCTCGGTTTGCGTAGCGCAGGGTGCTGAGGCTTTCCTCGTAGCTGTCGTCAGCTGGAGACACATCAGGGTCCTGGTGCTCCCTCCCAGGGGGTCCTGGAGCAGCCTGCTCAGCCTGGAGCCTCGGTAGGGAACGTGTCTGCACCGGCCACCATCAGGGTCCTGGTGCTCCCTCCCAGGGGGTCCTGGAGCAGCCTGCTCAGCCTGGAGCCTCGGTAGGGAACGTGTCTGCACCGGCCACCCACCAGGGCCGAGATGGTGTTGCCCAGGGCGGACAGGGAGAGGTTGATTTTGGTGGCCTCTCTGAGCCGCTCCCCCGTGGCACCAGTTCTTGACTGTCTCTCACTTCCTGCCAGATCCACCACGTTGAGTTTGGCAGCCCGGAGGTGGTCCTGCCCTCACTCATCTGCACGGAAACAATTCCCGGGTAGCTCTTAGAAGGAAGCATCTCAACAGCCAAGAACCAGGCCTCTCTCAGCACCACGTCCTGTTCCAGCCCTGTTCTCTGTCTGCACTGGGGCCCTGACTCCCTGAAGCAAATAAATATCTATTTAATCTTAACACTGCACATTTTAGTGTTTTCCTCAGCAGGATCCACAGTAAAAATTCATGCCTGTTCTTACTCTCCCAGTGAGCTCTGAACACACATACATGCACACACCTTCACATATTTCCACAGTATTTACAATTTCAGCCAGAGAAATAAGAGAAATTCAGGCTAGATTGAGGGCCCTGCACAAATCTGGAGCACAGAAGAGGAGTGCAAATACTGCTTCTTCCGTGTTGGGATTAAAGTTAGGATTTTACAGACCCACACAATGCATCCACTGTCTGTGCTAACTGAGAAACTCCCTAAATCCCTCACTTACTGATGGAAAATGAGGTACTGTCATCAACATCTGGAACCACAATTTTGGAAGACATTGTGTAACTTTCCCCACGACTGAAACAGCTGAAGAAAATGAAGCCAAAATGTTCCCAGCCAGGGTCAAAGACAAGGTAGAGATTAATTCCTTTCTGGTCCCAGAAAAACCCTCTTGAGGTCCCTGTTCAGACAGGGATGCAGCTTTTCCAACTAAAGAAGTGCCAATAAGATACTCATGAAAGGAAAATTAGTCGCTAAAACTTTATTAAAGGATTCTTTAATTCCGTCTTTAAAAATACACCCTATGATTAAGCTCAGTGAAGGAATTGTCAGGTGCTATGACCTGAATGGTTTTGGTTGGGAGGGACCCTAAGACTCATCTCATTCCACCCCTGCCATGGCAGGGACACCTTCCACCATCCCAGGCTGCTCCAAGCCCCAATGTCCAGCCTGGCCTTGGGCACTGCCAGGGATCCAGGGGCAGCCACAGCTGCTCTGGGCACCCTGTGCCAGGGCCTGCCCACCCTCCCAGGGAAGAGGATTTTTCTCCTGGACCTACAATCATTTGGGATCTGTGGGATGATGAGTGAGCAACCAGATCCTGCGCTCTGCTAGGCCCAGGCCTGGGGCAGCACATCCAGGTACCCACCTAGAGCAGATTTCCATGCTGACAGTGGGGATGGAGGGGGAGCGGGAGGAGTCCCTGCTCATGAGGGTGAAGGCCGCTGCTCTGTTCCTGCAGGCCGTGNAAAAGTTGCTGATTGATGCAGACATCCCCCAGGCCATGAGGAGCCTGGCTTCTATCCACCCTCCACCTTCTCTATTATTAAGCTGCATATTTTAAACAAGAATCAAAACGCATCGCACCTATTATGGCAAAGGCTCTAAGATCTCCTCAGTCATAGGAAGCTTTTTTTAATATCAAAGCACAGATACAGAATCCCCAGATATTGTTCCCAGTGCTTTGATGAACTCTGTGCTCTGAGTGGGCGGCTTGAGCTCACTGACAACATTCCCAAAGTCACACCTGTCACACACAGGTGAACTGTCATCGTTTTTCTCCAGATTAATCAATTTTTAAATGAGCAAAAATCCTATTTGGGCCCCTGGATTGAGACAGAGCATTAAATACCCAACAGCATCTTCTCAGTAACTATCAACCACACAGATGGAAAGTTTCATACATCATGTTAATAAGCAATGGAAATATCCAAAATTTTGAGTTATACATCAAACCTACGTAAAAAAAACAAGATAATCCAGAGATTCCTGCACTCCTACACCAGCCCCCTCCACACTGGCAATTTTAAACGAGCTGAATTAATTTTCCACAGCTCTGTTACACCCCACATCTGCTAAGTTCATCACTAAAATGATCTTTATCACGTCAGCTGGGATATCGAGATATGGTTGCCATGATGGAGCAACAGAGACCACGTTTGGCACTGTGACTTCCAAAGAGGAGGCTCAGATACTCCAGTGATGTTCACAAGAAATGACGTAAAATAGTGTTTTCTGTTAAAAAATCCCACAGAACAGAGCAAAAGTGGCTGAAAACTTAACCGGGTGGGATTTATCCTCGTTCCAAAGCCACAGTGCCCGGGATGAACCCAGGTACAGTCACAGCCAGAGTGTTCAGACACTGTGACTTGTCTGTGCTACTGAGAACCCCAGGACTGGCCTGGCTCTGTCTGGGGGTGTTGCAGAGTCCCTGAGGAACACCTGACCAAGGGCATGGATGTAGTCACTGAGCTGAAAGGCAAAGGAATGAACAGAGATGGGATTCTGGGGGGAACTGGGGGACACAGAGGAAGGCAGCGGGTCAGCCTGGGCTTTGTTCCTGCGGGACACGACTCCCTCAAGTACTCAGTGGAGGCAGCAACAGGCAGTGTGGAGTTTCCAGAGTTACCCTGGAAACTGCTCTGCCCAGCTCCTGCCCTCCCAGCGCCAACTGCGTCGCCATGGAAACCCGTGTCGCAGCGGATGTGGAACAAAGGATGGGAAACTGCAGCGAGAAGTGCCCTTCTCCCACTCTCCCTCTGCACGAGACAGGTGAAGCACACTTGGAACATGGAGCAGAGAGGGGTTTGCCTGCCTTAAAGCCAGGAACCTGTTAGGAATATCTGCCCTGTAAGGCAGTTTGGGTCTGTTGCCATCCCAGAGCGTCTCAAGGTGCTACTGCCTTGGTTTTATTCACCAAGGCAGTCCTGCAAGGAAGTAAATTGGGACAGATTTCTAGCTCCCTCCAGGAATACATACAAAAGGATCTGCAAAGCCACCAAGAGGTAAATTTTATAAAGATCAGCCCCCTGATTAGGATTTCGGGAGAGTTTACCCTCCTGTGGTCCTGTAAACTTCACACGTGTTCCCATGGGGAGTAATATCTGCTGTGTCCCGCCAAAACAGATCAGCCTTTTTGGTTTAGGCGGATAAAGAGATCATCCGTGGCTCCACTGGATCAGATTATACATTTACAAGGCCCAGAATCCTCTTGCTTTAGAGACAAGCATGAGATGAAGAGGATGAGGAAGAAACTGCCCCATGGGCACTTTATTCTATCCTTGTCCAGTAAAGGATTCTCACAGAGCTGCTGCTGAGCTACCAGCCACTATCACATGGGATACACTGCACATGTCTCCGACTGCATCCTGTTCCTAAACTTTCACTCAAGTCCCTCAAAAGCCCCTCTTGGCTTCCATATTCCTCACATAACTTCATATTCTGGCACCCAAGTGTCTGACAGAGACCATTGCTGCACTTCTGTAAGTCATGGTAACACCTATCTGAGCTAATTAAAGGACTTAATTAAGACACATTGAGTCCGCCTCACCTCCAGCTTCTGCTTGGTGTCAGCTCCTCGTACGTCCTCATTGTAGATCTCCAGGTAGGAGGCTCTCAGCAGGAACTTTTCAGCACACTGCACAATGCAGGGAGGATTTGGGGGCAGCCCACGGAGCCCCTCCCGCAGCTGGGTGCCCACCACCCTTCAGCACCCCACCCAACCTCCCCTGGCAACTCATTCCAGCTGGAACCACTCAACGCTGCAAGGAACTTTCAGTCCTTCCACACCACAAGTCCATAACATCATCTGGGGTGAAGGTGCAGTTCCTGTGACTGTGGACAGGCCTCAGCTTAAGGATGAGAAGCAGTGCACCCCAAACCTGTCCCCACTCACACTTCGTGTGCCATCAGCACTCACTTCTTGGGATAGGGCACGAAAAACGTCCTTCTAGCAAAAGCTTATCAACAGGTTCTCTTTCACACGCACCTGTGTGCTCTCAAAGATGTGCTCAAACGCCCTGGGAATGATCCCTTTCTGTGAGGAAGGATCCACAACTCCCTCCATGGTGAAGGACTTCCCACTGCCAGTCTGGCCACAGGCAAAGATGATGCCATTGCAGCCTTCCATGGCACCCTGGAAACGGGGGGAAACCAAAGAAAACTTCGCCATCATCTTTGCCTAACTGGAAATACATTGTCCAGATTCATTCCACCCCCTAAAAGGCATTTTAAAGGAAGAGCTGGAAGTAAACATCAAACAGCTGCTTAATCTTCACACGCCATCAGAGTACAGTAATTACAAAATTAGCATATAAATCAATGTTTTTCTATCAAAACTGGAAATCTGGAAGCGATGCAGATGTTGAAAAGCAGTTGACAACACCAACACTTAGAAAAACAGAATATTTTTGCCATAGGGCACAAAATCTTATGAGATTCAAAGAGACAACTAGAACAATAGTTGTTTGTGGGGTGGCCAAAGGGATGGTCTCTAGCTTTGAATAATTTCTGCTTGGCAAGCTGCTCGCTGTCACTTGTCCCTATTTCAGAGAAGTATGGTAGGAACAGAAAATAATTGGATTTCTTAAGGTTTAAATATGAAAAAAAGAACCTATTAATCTAGTATCTTCTGTTTCTAGCCCTGCTTGTTCTCATGATCGGGAACTTCCACCTTAACACCATCATGAACCATTTAATCCATGTTACTTCTGACAAGACTTTCTTGGGGGGGGATGTTGGTCTTTTTTGCTTAACAGGTTCATTTGTCACCTCAGCTGTTTTCTGTGCTGATTTGTTAACAAGGAAACAAATGGAGCCCCTCTCATTTTGCCAGTCTAAGCAAGGCTGAGGTTTGGGTTGGGAGGGTTCTTAAAGTTCATCTCGTTCCACCACCCTGCCGTGGGCAGGGACACCTTCCAGCACGGGGAAGGTTGAGCGGATCCTGCTCCACTTAGGGATCACCCGTAAAACTCCTCAGCCCATGTCTCAGGCTGTGTGTTCACAGAATATCCTCAGCTGGAAGGGATCCACAAGGATCAGAGTCCAACTCCTGGCCCTGCACGGACACCCCAGCAATCCCACCCTGTGCCTGAGAGCACTGCCCAAATGCTCCTAGAGCTCTTTCTCTCCTTGTGGTGCCCAGAAGTGCCCCCATCCCTGGCTGTGTGGGGCTGCCCTGGTCCCCCACTGACCTCCACGAGCGGGTAGGCGATCTCGTTGTAGATGTGTTCGGTGCTGTGCTTCCCACTGAATGCCCCGTCGAAGGAGAATGGCCTGGGGGGCTCTGCAGGGGCCGCGGGGTTCCACAGGAGGCACCAGCCCCGCGCGCTGTCCACAGCGACGATCGCCCGGCACCCCAGGG
>WEIT01001053.1:705649-854676 GCA_013389985.1 Dryoscopus gambensis | reverse complement strand
AGCGGCGTGTCAACGATGCCCCTGCAGCGAGCACACGGACCAAGGGGTTAGCAACGGGGCCTGCCCAGAGGGAAAGGCAGCACCTGGAGGTGCGTGAGATGTTAATTCAGAAGGAAAACGGTGTAACAGCACAAAGGAGATGAGCACATCCAGCCTGCTCTGCCCTTGCTGAAAGTCATGGTACAAACTTCCATGACTTTCCTTTCCTATTATCACCTTCCACTGCCGATGGGCAGCTCAGAGGTTTCCTTTCAAGTACGCACACACACACACAATCTTCTTAGCTAATAGCACAATCCCCTTATTTTTAGGTTACTCATAATCACCAGTTTAATTTTTTTTTTCCTAGAAAACAAGCACAGCATTAAAAGCAAAAGCGCCTTGAATTGGGTCTGTCGTGGCTCTTGGGAACTGTTGTCCTTCTACCAATTTCTCATCACTCTGCAACTAATGTCACACAGCGTGTTTGTGTACAGCCCAGAGACTGAAAACAGACCAACTCCTCATTGTCAAAAAACAAGTGAAACAAAGGCCAGCACCCTTCTGGGCACCAGACCCTTTCCACACACAAAAAAAGAGAGGCAGAAATAAGCATAACATACCCACTGTGATCCCCCTTAAACCAGCACCCCACAAACCACACTGATTTACCTGTCTTGCCTCTTTTACATTACTGAGTGACTCCACCACTTACTAAAACTCTGCTGAGTTTGTTTTTTTTCAGGTGCCCTAAAAATGATGCTGCAGGAAGCACAATGCAGGGCGAAGATTTGGCTGGCTTTTGTGACTTTAACTGCAACTGATTTGTCATACTCCTCCTTAACAACATATTTGTATTTTGTGAAATGTATAATTTTTTCAGCCCCTGAACAAATATATTTACATAACTGTGTCTAACGAGAAATTACATTAAACTTCTCAGAAATGACAATAACTAAAACCTGAACTGCCAATTCCACTTCATTAGTGTGGTAGAAATGCATTCCAAATGTTAATAAAAATTCCAACATGCTGATAAATTAGCGCTTCTAAGGAGCATGTGACACCTTGGTTAACATATTCAACCTCAATTATATTTCTCTTCAGCACCCTGTTATCTGGAACCTTTGCTGGCAATCAGAGGTGCTGTTTTTCAGCAGCCAATTTTCTAGATAATGTAGCTTATCAACACTGTGGGTAAACTTGCCAATGAAATCAGGCTGCACTGAACCACACACACGCTAATTGCATCTCTTTTTTATGCATATTTACAGACTGTCACTTCAAAGAAATCAGTGGCCCATTGAGGCAGCCAGTTAGCTGGAAGAATTGCCTCTTGCAAATGAAAATTAGCAAACAAGCTAGTGATAAATATGAAATGAACAAAATATAAAAATACCTATTTTGTTCTGAAACTTCATCGGCATCCCAATTTAGACTTCCAAGGAAATAATTTTTTGAGACAGACTGGATTCTGGGTATGAGGTTTACCTTTTGTTTTAAATGAAGACTGAAATCCACTATTTACTCTGTTATGAAGTGGAACTAATTCAGATTTTCCCCCAAACATTTCTGTTTGCACTTATCAGGCAGGATTTAAATATAGGCTTTATATTTTATTGTAATTGTCAATAAAGAGCAGAGCAATTCAGAAACACTGAGCAATGCAGCTCACTTAACTTCTGGCAACGTAACAAAATCAAGCACATTCCAGTATAGGACTGCGAATGGTTTACTTACTTCCTTCAAGCACAGCCCCCTGCTCTCCCTCCTTGCTTTCCCAAACTCCTCAAGAACTGGTTTTCTTCAGAGAGAAACGTGCTTTGAACAGCAGACATGAAATATATTGAACTCCTTTCCCTTACGTGCCTCTCACGGTGCTTACAAAAGCCATCACCATCATCATCATTCTGGCTTTACACTATCGGAGACCAGAATAAGATCCATATGATTTTCTTTTTTTTTTTTTCATTTACAGATATATTTTAACCTCAAGGGAATGCAGATTAGGGAATAAAGCACACAGTCCTCCAGCACAACAGATTTTGCTAAAAAGAAGACGTTTTTCAATCTGTTCAGAAAAATGATCTTTGGTCTGATCACTGCAGCCTGCGAATTACCGTGCTGTGCCTCTTGCTGGACCTTTCTTTAGGTTCACTTCATGTAGCAAAAATTTAGATGTATAACCAAATTTCACTACAAATTTTTGTTATAGAAATGAGAAAAAAATGTAATGCAAAACTTAAAAGTTGCAAACACACATACTGATGGCACTATAAATATTAGGCATGTCATTGATACTACACATCTTCTGGGAAAGCTTTGGTGCCAAGTTGGGCAATTTAATGTTGTCGAACCCTTTTAGGCAGATTTTAGTTGGCTCCTAACCAGTTCCAGCAAAGACAACTGCCAATGCATTAATTCCCTACCTCATCTTGTATGCAGTGCTGAGCCTATCAGTACTTTCTGTTGCATGTCAATGTAATATCAAACTGCTGGTTCCTTAACATTAGATATGAGCATCAATATTTCATTATTGATACACAGGACAATTTGAGACATGAGGGGGAAAAAAAAAGACCACAAAAAAAGAAGAGAGAAAAACAATTGCCTAAAACATTTCCACTTCGAGAGACACATTAGGAAAAATATCACTTACCAGATACTTAACTGGAATTGTTACGTGCACTCAATCCCCAAATGAGAGCAAAAAAAAGATTCCATCTGTGTGTAACTTGATTTCTTTCAGATGAGTTATTAATTTGAATGAGTTAAGTACACTCCACTTAATCAGGAAGTGTTTAATCACAAGATCCACTTAATTGGGACATCTCCCAAGGAATTAAGATTTAAGTCCAAAGATACTTACCAGCAACACTGCTGCTTAATGGGAATAGTAATGCTGCTTAATTGGGATGCCTTCAGGTGATGCTGGGGTGCTCCTTCTCCTGCCAGCTCTGTCTGTCCTTCCCCCCTTATGGGGTGTTCTCCAAACCTGCAGCAATCCTGCCCTGCCTGCTTTCTGGGGCTACAAGCGTGGGGCAGCACTGTGTGGCTGCCTTCATGCTGCCCCAGAGGAGCAGGGCAGGATGCAGGGCACACAAAACCTCTCTGCCCACCAGCCCAAACCCAAATCCCTGCAGCCCATCAGTGGGGAACATGGTTCCTCCCCCAGGGCCGCTGGCCTGGCTGCAAGTTGACCTTAATAGCGACTTCCAGCTGCCCATCCCAAAGGTCATCACATTACGGCATTTCATGTCTTGCTAATCAAGAAGGTGGCAGTAATTAGCCAAAAAAATGGACATTGATTCAGTGTAATGGCTGCAAAATTATCTGTTCTAATGCTGCACATGGCAAAAACCAGACACCTTCCAGAATCGCCTCTTCCACCAAACCCAACACACTTCCATGTTCTGGGACCAACAGAGAGACTAAACCCTGTGGGCAGCTGGGCATCAGCCACCAGTCAATGCTCTGTAAAGTCCCTATTCACACCCCGGTCCCCTCTGCAGTTCACCCCCACCATCCCTTTCAGGAAGACTCCAGGACTTTCTTCATTTTTTGGCATCAGCTGTGCAGCAGGCTGTGAGGTGATGGCACTGGATGGTGGCACAAGGACTGAGCAGTTTCCACGATAGCAACAGCATAAGTCAGCCAAAACACCCAGGGAATCTCTTCTCTCCCTGGGCATCAGGTTTGCCTGGCCAGCAAGAGAAGCCTGCATGTTCAATTTTATAAATGCAATAAATCATCCTAAGGACTCTGTCATAACATTTTATGCATTGCTAACTTTTATGCATTGCTCTGCATAAGTTTTATGCACTCATTAAGAAATTAAGTTGATAAAAAGTGACCAGATAGGAAGAGGGGGAAAAGGCCAAAAGGTTTGCATGGTGAAATAATGTTTAAGGCCAGACTGGAGCATTTGGAGCTTCAGACAGAGGCACACTGAGAGTGCCTTAAAGCTTTAATGCAACCACGACTGGGAGGGGCAAAGTACTTAAGGACACAGTTATTTTACTTATCCAGAGCTGATCTTGGGTACCATCATGCCCTATATCTACATCTGTGCTCCTCAGACTCCTTAAAATCCCATCCTGTTACAGGATGACGCTGAGGCTCCTGCTGGTGCTGGGTACTCAGATCAAGTGGGTTGAAGGTGTCCCTGGTCCTCGGTGAGTCATTTCAAGAGACAGTGACACTGGTGGGGTCCACAGCTCTGGGAGTGGGTCCAAATGTGCACTGAAATGCAGGTTCATATCTCACACAGACAGAAGTGTAAATGTGAATAGTTATTCACTCAGAAGCAGATGTGGGTTTTGCTCATGTGATGAGGGATCTGAGCTCTGTGAACTGCTGCAGGCTCCTTCCTCCTGCCCAGAGCTCCCTGGGCAGCCCCATCACAAGAGCTTGGAACCTCTGTGAGGGGAGTTCTGCTGGTCTCCAGAACAGCTCAGTCCAGGTTCCCACCTGCATTAGGGGAAAATGCTCTGTCCAGAACAGGGGACCTCAAAGACAGCAAAATATTTGTTCTCCATGTGCCCTTGCTGGCTAATCCTCCAAAAAAGCAACATATCACCCCTCCTGTTGAAGGATTTGAAGCTCAGAGCTAGAGTTTAAGACAGGTAGACATGATCAAAATGCAATCCTGTGTTGCTCTGAAAAGCAGAAAGAGAAGCTGTCTATTTTTTCTCCATGCTCTGGCAACTGTCTCCAGGAACATAACTTCTCTAGATGTGAGTGCTTGCTTCCAGCTTGCACAAAACAGTGAGTTTTGATCATTCGGTGCCTATTTTTTAAATTTATGTAAGCCCCTAAGAAATGGGTAATTCCTCCTGTAAGAGCCTTCTCATCCATAATTGCTGTGAATGTGGCACAACTATCCCACCTCTGCTGATGCAGATTACCCGTATGTTTTCAGACAACTCCTGCCAGGTCCTGCTGAGCTTCCCTAATTCCCTTCATCTCCCCAGCTCCCGAAAGCCAGTGTAAATTCAGTACCGCTAGTTGTGGGAACACCATTACAGTGCTGCTAGCATTGGCATGGGGAAAATCCCATTAGGAAGTAAGATGCTGTTGAAAGAATCTGTGGATCACATAGAGCGACGGCTGGAGTCACTGGTATAATTAGTAATAAATAATCATAAGGAAGACAGCTAGCACAAGCAAGGGGAGAGCAGACCGGCAGTAAAAACAGAGGCACTTGCCATTAAGCTCTGTGATTTTTTTTTTTCCCCTCCACTTCGTGGATTAAAATATGTAATTTGTTTTCCCTAATTTGATGTACATTATTATCTTCATTATTACAATTTAACTCCTGGGTTAAAATCCTGCCCTTCTTACTTACTCTGATTGACTTCAATGGTCTACAGAATTTGACCGCTTCCAATTAACGCTATCCACTTGGGTTTCTGCTCAGCACTATCATGCACTGCTAATTGTTTAATAAAATGACTGGTTGGGCATGTGTGTGCGAAACAGGGAGACACAAAGTGGATCTGGTAGGAAAACTTTTCTTTGTGAATAAATACCCTAAAACATAGAGCTTGAAGTCTCTAAAAATAAGGAAAATGTAATTTGTAATAAATATATATATATTTACAAAACTGCACCTGGCCTCCTGTGACTGTCAGAGCTGAACAGAAGCTCAATAACAGCAATAAAAATGTAGCTTTTAAAGTACCTATATAACCTATATATTTGTCTCAAGTAAAAAGGGAAAAGAAGTATTGTCTATTAAGTGTCAAAAACCCTTTCTTTAACCACAGAAGGCTTGGACAGACTAAGGAAATATTTCATCTGGAAGGGAAATGCTAAAAACTACCCTTCACATTATTAGAAAACCTATTATCAAATGCTAAAACCTCTCCTTAAATCCCTGAGTATACACAGCAACAGAGCAGGCATGGTTCTAAGTATTTAAACCTTTGTTAAGGAAAAGACAACATAAAAAGGGATGCAATTCACCTGCTAATTAGAAACTTTATTTGCTGAGATAGTGTTCATTTGAGCTTTGTAGAACATTTCATTCCCTTTGTAGTTTCAAAATGAGACTACATTTTACTTACGGGGAAATGCAGTTGACTTTTACTCCTCTGTCAATCCACTCGGTTCCCAATGTCTGTGTTAATTTTACGACCCCGGCTTTGGAGGCGTTGTACGCCAACTGCTTCTGTGGGTGAGGGACTACAAGGGATTCAGAAGGAGAAAATTATTTATTCTTCCCAAATTAAGATACCTTAGGCATTACACAGACAACTCCCTGCACTGAGATGAGCTATTTGCCCTTTTCACAGGTACCAGGCAGGGAGCAGCAAGAATTCGGCCACCTACAACACAAACCCCTAAATATGTATTTTGCCATCTAACAATTTTGTCTCAGCAGATGGGCTATTGGAAAACAGTGGTGGAAAAAAAATAAAGACACTTAAAAGATCCCATATTTGGGCAAAGACAAAACCACTGTATTAAACATATATATGCAATACTTGACTTCTCTGAAGAAAGGTAAATAATCATATACATATATCCACATTCATATATTACACACGTATATATGTTTATATACTTGTACACTGTAATACTAATAAAATATATTATCATATAATTATAAAATATTATATCATTAATAATATAATGTGTATTACAGATTATGATTCTATGTTATGTAATGTATTAATATTATTTATAACATGATATATGATAGATAATATATGATGTGATAACGGAGTGTAACAGTAAATTGTTTGATATGACATTATATGATAGAATATAAGTGCATAACAGATTTTATATAACATATTATATATAGCTTCTTGGAACAAACTATTCCCCTTAATTTTTAAATTATCCATAGTCTGAAGCAAACACATCTTATTATCTAACTGGTGTTTGTGTGGATGTGAACACAGGTGCATCCCAAAAATTCAGAACACCCACCACTTTCAAAATCTGAAGCTTTTGAAAATGTTTCAGAGATGTCACATGTCAGTCAGAGGCAGAAAATGATCAGCTTGCTAATTACAATGTTCAAGCTTGTTAGTGCTGCGTGCTCAGGTGGCTCTGCCCCTCTCCAGCTCAGTGAAAGCTACTTAAGGACAAATCCCCTGTGGGTGTAAAGTGCTTTAAACCCACGGGAGTCAATCCAAGTCAGTCCAGGTGTTGGGATTTACACCCACAAAGTGTCTCTCCTTGGACTTTTCTGGCTGCCATTAGGACTTCATTAACAAACTCAGAGCAAAGCATCAATCCATAATTAGCTCTGTATCGGCACCGAGCCTCACTGAGCTGCTCCCTCTGATGGAGGGAGAGTGGGGAACATCAGGGCTAAATATCAGTAGTCACAGAGACAGTTCCAGCCTGTGGGGTTGGATAACGCTGAACCCTGGAAGAAAGGGAATCACTGGGTTTGTGCAAGGTTCAGCAGCCACACCCCAGCTCCCAGCATTTTGATAAAAGCATGTAAACAGCACTGGTAGCTGGCATTAAACTGGTCTTAATAAATTAAGCTGATGCATCAGTTCTATATCACTCCCACCCATGGCATCCCAACACACCCACTACTGATTTTATTGACTTAAAATCTTGGGTTTGAATATGTCAGTGTGAGGGGTGTAAAGGAGGTGATAACTGAGTTACCCAAACTCTGAAAGAGCCAAAAGCTCTGCTAAAAATTACTGAGCATGTGAACAAGGACCTTTGCTTTGAACAGAGATGTTTGTGAATAGATCTAAAGCACACACATGATGGGAGCAACAATTAGAGGGTTTTTTTCTGCATGTGCTGCAAGTTTGCTCAGAATTCAGAGGCCTTTTCCTTGCCACAAAGAGTGTTTCATACCATGGCCCTCCTCTGCCAGCATTTATTCTGAGCTCTTTTTTTGTTCAATATGAAATGATTTGCATTTTGACCAGCAGAACTGCTTTGCCCTCAGTGTGTGCCTGTTGCCCCCTGACGCAGCACGCAGTGGGGGCTCCCAAAAAGATGTGAAATGTAATTTCTTGATTAATTGCCATGCATCAGTTCCAAGTTACATACAACTTTGGTAGTTAACCTTGTAACCTCCCAAAAGCAGTTCTTTGCTAAACTTTCCAAACATGTCTGTCTGTGATAAATCATTTTGGTGATCACTTGCTAAGAGGAGAGGAGTTCTGGCACTGGCTCTGCACCTACAGTGCATGTGGGTGAGAACAAGTTGCTGCAAGCCACGAGAATCAGCTTCTGACTTGGGGTGGGTGATGAGACAGTGTTATCAAAAGTCCTTCCATGGACATTTTTCTTTATAAGAATATCTAAGGAAGATGAAATTTTCCCCTGCTGACACATTCAGCACCTCTCAATTGGAAGAGCTCATGGAGAAGCTAACGGGTGCTGTGAAGCTCTGGAGCTGGCTGGGATTTCTGCAGCTAAGCACCCCACACCACTTCCTCTTCCCTTACCTAAAGTGGTCTCTTACAGAGGAAAGAGCAAATCTGGAATGCTCCAGACTCATACAAAATGGGGCTTGTGAATAAAGCTATGCTTCCAGCAGTGTCACCAAAAATTCTTGCATTGCTAAGCCTTCAGGGAAGCAAGGACACTCACTCCTGTTCAAGAGGGAGATGGTAGGAGAAAGCAGATCAAAATTCTGCCAACATTAGCTGCATTATATTTTAAACATCTTTGTTCTGACTTTGGCTGGGATAGTTGGGGTTTTTTCCCAGTAACTATTACAGTGCTGTGTTTTGGATTTAGGACAGGAATAATGCAAACACATTGATGGTTTAGTTGTTGTTGAGTGGGTCTTACTCTAAATCAAGGACTTTTCAGGGCATCATGCTGCCCTGTTAGTGAGGAGGCTGGAGGCACAAGAACCTGGGAGGGGACAGAGCCAGGACAGCTGACTCCAGCTGGCCAGAGGCATATTCCAAATCACATGGCATCGTGCTGAAAAATAAAACTGGCCTGAACTGGGAGACTGACTGGGCATCGGTCAGTGAGCGGTGAGAAACTGCACTGTGCACCACGCTTTGCACGTTCTTTTATCCTTATTATTATTTGCCCTTCCTTTTCTGTCCTAATAAACTGTCTTTATCTCAACCCACAAGTTTTACCTCTTATCCTAGCTTCTCTCCCCCATCCCAGGGGGGAGGGAGGGAAGGGCTGTGGGGTGTTCGCTGCTGCTGTGGTTATATCACAACCACCCGACACTCTGCTTTCGCACCCTTGTTTGGTACATTGGGCTCCCAGCCTCACCTTGAAGCAGCCGCACAATGTTAATGAGAGGTGCACACAGACACAGCAGAGCAGACCACTTCCCACTAAAGATATTCACTGCAAAAATTACAGCTCTGAGTTACACCTGTGTGAACCACCGCGCCGCAGCAGCCGAGCTGCCGCTGCTGGAGCGTACGCCTGGAATAATTCCAGTGGAATACCAGAATCAAAATGCACATATGCAAAATCTATGCAGCTTATCTTCAATTAATTAAAGCTGATTCTGAGCAGTGTATCTGGGAAAATCACAAACAAAAACCTCCTTATCCTGCTAAGTGTCTCCTCATTTTCCTGTATCTCTGAGGAAGGACTCAACCTACAACAACAACAAAAAAATATCCCCTAACTATTTCTAGAAACATTTCATACTATGCCAGTTGGCCAACATACTTAAATAACCAACCAACCAACATATTTATTTAACATTCAGCAGATGGACATGATATGAACATCGTGGTTTTCAGTCGTAGTTTCATAACTACTAGATTTTTTCAATGCCAAGATTCAAACAGGTTCAGAAGGTAAACACATCTCTCCATCTCTTAACTTCTGGCCTAGCATGCATTAACTTTCACTGACATTTAAATGCATCTTGGGATGACCCTTCCAGGCTGCTCTCAGGGCTGCTTTCCAATGTTCCTTCCTGTTCCAGGACTGGTACTGCCCTCAGATGTGATTCCCAGGTGCAGCTCTGCACTTGGCTCTCCAGCCAAGGAGGTGCAGCTCCAAGCTGGGGCTGGGATGGATGCTGTGTTGGAATGGCATCGCCACCCAGCTCAGCAGAGCTGTGCCAAGCCCTGATGGAAAAGTTGGAAAATACCTCTCCTTAAGCAGAGCAGACCACTGCTGGGCTGCAGCAAGGCTGGGAGCTGTGTGCCAAACCTGCAGATCTCCAGTTTCTGCCAATTCCCAGAGCTTCCTAACTTTCTCCAGGATGGACCACCTCCCAGGAAATTCTGCTTTGTGATGATGATGTGGATGGTGACAGCCCAAGCATAGACCAGAGCCCGACTGTTTAGAGCAGAGCAGGAAAGCCTGAGGTATTTGAAATTTAAAACCTCACAATCTTTCCAGAACTATTTTTGTTTGGGAGACTTTGTAACTTTACAAAGCTGGGATGGAGGGATGGTGCCTATGTTTAAGCATAAGTAAAACAGCTGGTAAAGACACTTGAAAAAATATTAACAACAACATTATAAATAGATTTTTGAAGAACCACTTAAAAATTACTGGGCAATAAACTGAGTAGAATGTCATAGAATGTCAAACTGGGCACAGTAAAAATAAACGTTATTCCAAAGAAAAATAAAAAGACTGCATATTTATGTAACATTCAGCAGATGGACATGATATTAATACAGGGGTTTTCAGTTGTACTTTTATAGCTACTAGATTTTCTTGCCTAACTTGGCAACCCAAGGCACCATTTGATTTTTGGATTTGGACAATACTGCAACAGATGTCCAGACCAATAAAATAAATTCCTAAAGGGCTATGCTTAATTTGTGTAATTGATCAATTTTTGTTACATGGGCTTCAGCTCAGCAGCCTTCCAGATTAGCTCAGCAGTAGGGATTTCATTCCATATGTTACAATGGCTTATTGGTGCTTTTGATGACACTGCTGATTCAGCAGCGTTGGTGCAAGCACCTGTTGGCAATGAGAATTTTATAAAACCCATGGGTACCAGGGCAAATATTGGCACAAAATCCTTTGGGTGGCTTGTAAGCATCTTGTGGGCTCAGCTTCCCCCATGCCAAGGAGTTTGCCTGGAACAGCATGGAGGGAACCAGCACCTCTCCTCTGGTATCCGTGCACCAGAGTCAGAGAAGGTGACGCCGCCTTTTCGATAAAAAGTAATAAGTGCTCTAAAACATTGAGGACAGATAAATGTTGAAAAATGATACCAATAAAAATTTTGTAGTACATTTCCTCTAATACGAAATGTCAGTGATTTACTCCTTCCCAATACAGGTTTAATTGATTCAAATAGCATCGGTAGTAATTAAAATATGGATTCTGAAGCACAACTGTTAGCTCTCATCACTCACCTATTAAACTTGCCATAGATGCTGTGTTAATTATCTTCCCATATCCTTGATTCAGCATAATGCGGCCTGCAGCCTGTGACAGAAATTAAAGGAAAGACCAGTGACCCTTTCTGTGATTGTGCTAATAATGACATGATAATAAATTAGTCTTCACTTTTCAGAAGAGTTGATGTGCTAACACATTTTTTTTAAGCACTTGATATAAAAACTTGGTATAAAAATGGCTGATGCAGGAAAAAATCCCATTGCCATTTCACACCTCTTCACTGTTGGCAATATTTCTTCAAAATAATCACTAATGTTGGGAATTCCCCCCTCAAAGCCTTCTGGTTTTCAAATAACCACTCTTCAAAAAAATTTTGGCCATTCTTTAGTGGCTGGGCTTGGGTAGCCAACAAGTACCAGCTGCTTTTGAATGTATTGACCGAAATCTGTAATTCATATAAAGCAAATCTCACCTAAACTCCACCAAAACTAGGACCAAGTTTATTGTGATAATTATTAATAAATTGTTATTAGATCTTGAGATAAAGTAAATACTTAGAATGTTAATATCCGTTTGCAAAACTAACCAGTGCAGTATTTCACACTTACT
The DNA here is from genome assembly GCA_013389985.1 of Dryoscopus gambensis. NCBI lineage: Eukaryota > Metazoa > Chordata > Aves > Passeriformes > Malaconotidae > Dryoscopus > Dryoscopus gambensis. Next base: position 842,796 of record WEIT01001053.1, on the reverse strand, counting down.
TGGCAGCACAAAAATAATCCTCGTAAATTAACATTGAAAGTTTTGTCCCATTCCTCCAGGGAAGTCTCTTCACTTGCAGAGTTCAGATTGATTCCTGCATTGTTGCATGCAATGTGGACTGTGCCCCAGCGAGCCACAATTGCATCCACCATCTGTTGCACATCCTCAGGCTTGCTTACATCTGCTGCCAGGGCAAGGCTTTTAATGCCTGCATTGAAACAAGAGTGATGGAGTCAGTACAGGAATTCACAGGGGAAAAAAAAATCTATTTTATGATTATTTTTAATTCATATATATATAGAGAGAGACTTTATATATGGCTGTATTTATACATATAAATATATATTTTTAATAGGTATATATTCCACCTTAATTCATTGCTCCACAAACAGTAGCAAAACATGGGTTTGTTGCTGCAGTGCCATTATAAAGTTGTTGACTGGCGCGAGGTTTGCTTGCTGGAGACCAAGCTGGAGCCCAGGTGTGGGAGCGAAGGCTGCCACTCCAACAGGACGAAGCTTGGAACACTGCACCATCTTCTGTCCAAACCCTCAACTGCAGCTTCCCAGCCACCGCCAGCTCTACAGATGATTTTCTTATGCCAGGTCCCCTCCAAGATGCTACAGAAAGCAAATTAATTTGTCCCAAAATGCTCTCTGGATGAACTACAGCATCCAGAGAGCTGGGAGCCTGACAAAACCAAACCAGCTTTAGGTGGGAGCTAAGTGGAAATACCTGCGGGTGCACAGGTGTGGTAGTCACAGCCCCTTATTTATTGCAAGTCACACTGCCAGAATAATGCAAACATTTGGAAGTGAGGAGATTTACCAAATTTGAAACATGCAGGAGTTCTGCTTTTTTCCCTAAAATAATCCAGCCATTGACTTTTGCACCAGTGCTGATCCATAAATAACTTCATTTAATTTATTATGAAAATCAGCTTTAAATACTGTTATTATTAAACAACCTAAGAAGGCTGCTGAGGCACCAGATGCCACAAACAAGGCTACACCAGTAAGGGCTGTGGTGAAATGGGTCTTAAGGAAGGAAGGAGGGCAGCAGCCACTGGGGTTGGACCATGGATCAGCAGACTGGGTAGGAAGTTGCAGCTGTTAAAGCAAGATTTTTTTACATCTATATAAATGACAAATTTGTTCCACACTGGTCCCTCTTTTGGATCATTCTGATAAAACATTTAAAAGAAGGAATAAGCCTATTCTAGGAGGTCACTCTCCCAAAATGAAGCTGAGATGGAGGCTTCCAGGAAAGCAAGACAAAGCAGGAATTGCCCAGTGGTGTGTGAAGAAAATGGCAGGAAAGAGGCTTTTGCATGGAAAAGCTCTAAAAGCTCCTCCTCATCTCCAGTGCCTTCAGGAGCCTGTCAGAGTGCACAGCCTGAGGTGATGCCACTCTGGGGTGGCCGGGGCGTGGAAGCTCCTGTCCCCTTCAGGAGTGACACCGTTCTCTTGATTTCCATGGCAGAGAAAAAATACAGACAAATAAAAAATGAATGCACGCTCTGCCACAAAACAAGACCTCTTATTTTATCACAGGTTTTATGCTAAATATGCTGAAAGAATAAGAATAGCCAGACGGCCCCTGTTGCTCCTCCTAATTGTTATCAAGACATGTAACGCACAGGGAGTTGCTGCAATCTTTCTTTTTCAATTTGCAGACAAAATGGGTGCAAGCGTGTTACTAATGGTAACAGAAAGACTCTTCACCTGCCCTCCAACTCTCACCCCATTTAGAGCTTCATCTTATAGGTCAGTTCATAAAAACGAGACAAAAGGTGCCACGTGTAAGTGTCTAGCGAAGAAGAAGTGAAGCCACACTCACTTCAAACCAGAATCCCACACTTGACCTTAATCAATTCAGCTGATATCCCTGCACTGAAAGGGGGGAGGAAACCACTTTCTGTCTCTCCGCTGTCTCCCCAAACCACCTGTTTAAAATAATAAATAAAACAAACTATGGAAAAATAGCTTTAAATCTACAGACGAGACCAGAGGCAAGACACCCCGCACAGGACGGCGCTGCTGGGTGCGTGACGGGGCCAGCGCATCTCCGCAGCGCTCAGCTCGGTTTTGTGGGCTCGTGGAGGCAGGTTTGTGATGAGAGGGGCAGGACAGGAGCCCAGGGGCTCCGTGCTGGAGAGAATCACTGTGCCGGATCCGCCCGTGGTGTCCTTCTGCGGGGACACGCACACGTCCCCCCGCCACGGGCTTCATCTCTGGTCTCTCGGTATAAATGGAAGTAACACGTTGCATATAGACAAGAATATCAGGAGTGACATTGCACAAGGCATTTGCATAGTTTACAGTGAAAATGCACATTTTAAAAATCCCATCAGACTAATTCTTCCCTTAGGGTAGAGGCAGTGATTCCCCCTGAAGACAGAGGTGTGTGTAGTGGAAAGTAACCCTTAGGATTTTTTGGTTATGTTTCATCATTTTTGGTTCTTCTGTCAGGATCCATTAGCAACTGTTGGAAAAGGTATTCACACAGGATCTAAAAACAAAGACCCCTATAGACAAGGGATGTACACCTGAGCAGTCTAACAAAGCTAAAACTGAGATCACAGGCGTTCTGATGTTTAAAACTCATCATGAAATGATGGCACCATCCCAAAAGGCAGGAAAGGGCTCCTTGGTATAAGAAGCAGAGCAGCTCTAAGCAAGCTAAGCAAAATGTTTTGAAAAAGTATCAGTACGGGAATGACTTGGGGCATTGAGCTTCCAACTTTGAGTTAGAGATCTACAGCCATATAGGGGGAAAAAAATCTCAGCCCCTTTGTCCTTATTACAGCAGGAAAAATATGTATTAAAGTTATGATTGCTTCAATTTACTCGTGAATATTTTGAGAGTAAAGCTAGCTGAACCTTTTTGTCAAAACTTATTTCCAACAGAGCATGGTACTTCTTTGAAGCCAAAATGTTTCATGGAAACATTGATTTCAACAAAAAGTTTTCAAGGGAAAGCTTCTGAGGTCCAGGCTAGACTCTCTAGTTACCTCTGGAGAGAAAGAGATTGAAAACCTGACCTTTTCAGATACTTTCCAAAAACGGGCATTTGGATATAATTCCCTTTCACAAAAGCTTTACAAAGTTTGGGGGTTGTTCCAACAGGGAATGACAATAAATTTGAAACCTCAAAACCCATCATGAGATGGAAGAGATGTGCCCTGACCAGCTGCACTGGTCAAATGGGTAGATAATATTTGACCTCAGAGGATAAAGATGTGTAAAGAGTGAGAAGTGAGATTTTCTTTACTTTAGACTGCAATAATATTTGCTATGCCTCATGACCTCTCCAACTGCATTGTGGAACAATCCCCCACCTCCTCCAGGCTGGCAGCCCACCGCTGAAGGAGCAGAGATGTAGGGCAGCCATTGAAGGGTGGATGATCAAACTCCTACTGAAAATGCCCTGGGGATGAGTTAAGTTCATTTTCCAATAGGCTGTTGGCATCCAAAGTCTCGTGGCTCTATCAAGTAGCCCATTTCTATCCAAATAGCTCTGCTTGATATGCAAGATCTCGCAGGGAAAAAAATTTCCAAAAGGAGAGTTAAGGTGTAGGGCACAGCTACTTTGTGCCAAAACCATATGGTTCTGGTGCATGAGAGAGTGAAAAGCTTCAGGGAAGGAGAGACTGGATGACCCCAGAATTTGTAATAGGAACTGGACACTTTCTTCTAGGTCGTTATTTGGGATCAGAGCTTTAACCATTGCACTGACACTCAGTGTAAAGTGTCCCCTGCTTACTGGAGCTGGGATTGTGCAGACAGGGATGTTTTGTTTTAAATCTTCTCTGGGGAGGCTCAGGACAGGATCCAAACCAGAATGACACAATTCCTTGTCTCTTCCTGAGACTGGGTGAGATAAATACATCTGCAGGGGCTGGTTTTGCTGGAGAGTATGGTTTCTAATGGCCCAATCCCTTGCAGAAGTCAGGGTGGAAACAATAACTGGTGACTTTATCCAGATGGGAATGTGAAAATTTCCTGAGTAAATGTCCATCTTTACAGACAATGAGGTACTGAACTTCGAAGAAGGCTCAGGTACAATCTCACAGAAGGAATTATAAAATGAGTAATACTTCCTTTCTTTTATCATTAAAATTATATTTCCAGTTTTCTTTTTCCCCTTTACAATTGCAGTTTAGCACAGCTCTAGGGGGAAATTCAATTTTATGTTAGATTTTCTGTTTTTACTGCTAAAACAGGAGTGGCTTGCAGAGGATTTTACCTCTTATTTAGGATTTTATGTCATTTATGTATTTTAGTCATTATGTCTGTTAGTATTTTGTTCCTATATCTGACCTTGTATACATGTTTGAAAGAGGTCTTGAAAAATAAATTTTCTTCAATTTAAAGGGCACAATGAGAGATTCAGACTGGCAATACAACTACCTTGTTTTGGTGTTTTGGCTCATGTTATAGACATCAGGTGTGGACGAGTAGGCAGGTGAGTTTGGAGGCCGTACCTGTCATTCACCCATAGTGAAGCCTGAGGTGCTGCACGATTTACTTTGAGCATCACCATCTCTGCTCAGTGCTGATTAAACAGATCTCACTTGTATGAGGCGACCCTTCTCTGTTCCTGTCAGCCATGGCTCGCTACTTCGGGCACTTTTGGCAAGGAATTTTGTCTGGATCACTTTGCCTCTCTGGTAGAGTTTATATGGATAAATAATTCCCGCAGATAGTGTGGTATCAATGACTGCTGCGACAACACCAACAGGGCAGGAGAAGCTTTGTGCCCATGGCATGAAAATCCTCTGCTTCTCCTCAATTCCCTGCCAGGGCTGGATGGGAGGGGATTGCACTTCAGAGTAGGGTCAGGTTTCAAGAAGGAAAGCCACTCACTACAGTGCCCATCACTCTCAGTGCTTACCTTTGAGGCTGAGCTCACATGCCACCGCTTCTGCCTTGGCAAGGACCAGATCCACAACAGCTACTTTAGCTCCAGCTTCCCCCAGTGCATGAGCAAAGGCTCTCCCAATTCCCTGCCCTCCTCCTGTGACATAGGCAACCCTGCCATCCAAACGCAGCCGCTCCAGGATGCGGCGCCGGTTACAGCCCCAGAAGACATCATCCCTCACCATTTCCTTCTGAAACGAGAACATAAACACCTTGCTCACTAAGGGGCAGAGCTCACTGACAGCTGTGAAGGACTCTGCTGGTGAGAACGACATGGGAGCATGAGCAGGGATCCGTATGTTCTTGGCCCATTAATTAATGCAAATGTATCATTAATTCAAGTCAAAAAGCCCCCTTATCCATCCAATAATCCAGATATTAATCTCAGATATAACACAAAGGTGCCAGACAATGGAGCAGAGGGGCTGTGCTTTGGGGAGATGGTCCAAACACTCTGCTTTCACGAGAGTAGGGTATGGCATTTCCTAGCCTGGCTTCCCATGGGACATGGATTGGGTACAAAGTCTTAGAAGCTGACTGATTAAGTCTTCCAGTTATTTCATCCCCAGGGGCCAATCTTGCCCTCAGGCTCAGCTAAGAGGCTAAGAAAAAAGTTACAAAGGCAGGATTTGGGTTGAGTGCAATCAAAATATCTTCACAAGACTGCTGCGCAAATAAAGATATCAGCCAATAACTTAAACCAAGCTGTCATCTGATCTGCTGCCATACATCATTTCCCCCTGACTGGAATCAAAATGCAAAATACAAGATGCTTAAAATATGGAGTTTGAAATGCCAGGAATTACCAGTGGGTGTAGCTTTGGGAGTGCTCAGAAACTGCAAAACAACTGGGATGTTTGGTTCTGAGTTTACTGAGCTAGGCCATTATGATTCCAGATGGGAATTTCATTACAGCTGGATGATGCCCACTAGATAAAACAGAGATAGATAAAAGCACCATTTTTTCCTTAGGACAAGCAAAATGTAAGGCCATGAAAATATCCAGCTCAGAGACAACAGGAGGGCATCCTGTGCTGCCTTTGGGCAAAAAAATGAGCTACTTCAGAAACCATTGAACCATTGTATTGGTTCATTTAGCTGGTTCTCAGCTCCATCTTCCCACACTCCTCTGCATGGGAAGGATGGGAGAGCACCAGGCACTGACACTTGGTGAGCAGCACACCAGTCACTCCAGAGATTCATCACAGGACCAGCTGATCTGAAAGACTGTGAAAGGAATCAGCATTTAACAGCTTTAGTGTAACCCTGGACTAGTGAGCCTAAAAGGTACCAAGCCCTGAGCTGCTAAATCCATGATCGCAGCATGAAATATTTGGGTTCTTGCCACCAAACCCCTGAAAATTATTTTGTCCTTGTCCTTGGCAGGACAAAATTTTCCCAGAAGTGCTCACAGAGAGGAAATACCCACCTTGGATTCAATCACTGCATCTGGAGGCACAGGGCTCCTTCGAATGAGGGTCAGTCCACTCTGCACAGGTAAAATTACCTGCAAATATAACACAGTTCTCAACTGCTTTGTACCTGGCTTTCTTTCAACCAAATTCCACTGATATGAAGGATAGTCCTCAGGCCACAGTAGCTTTTCCCCTACTCCTATTCTTTAGCTGAAGTTCCCTCCAACACAAACATGTCAGGCATTTGTATTTGCTGACATTCCTCTTCCAAACTCATTGCTTACACAAATGCCAGGGAAAATATTGCAATCTTGTCTCTCCAGCTTCTAAAATCACAACATATTGTTTGTGCATCCTATTACTTCTTCTTTTTTTTCTCTTCTGCTGGAGTAAGACTTTGCTGACTCCTGTTGTGCTGGTGATGCCCTACAGCCCCCAGAGCCTTTAAAGCAGAGTGGTGATTCTTTAGTTGTGCTGTAGAGCTGATTATTCACTCTTAAGTACTCTCCTTTTATCTTGCCTTTAACACTCTGTAAGATGTAGACAGAGTAGGGGCCACTCCTGAATACAGAAACTCATACCTAGAGCTCAAGTGGGTTGAATTATAATAAAATCTGAGTTCATTTTAGGTCCTTTGGATAATGGCACCAACAAAAGAAACATTTTAAAGAGTACTTTGCAAAATCCATAGATACAGCACCGTGGGCATCTTAACCAATGGCATTGCACTAACCTGCTCAACACGAGGATCTGAATTAATCACTGAATTTAATTTTCTGACAGCTAGTACATTTTCATCTGATATGTTCTCCAGGTAGACTTGTCCTTTCATGAGTGTATTCTCTACACAGATCACTGCATCCATGCTCAGCAAGTGGTTATCCATGACAAAGCTGTAGTACTGAACAGCATTCCTTTGATCAGCATCAATAAAGACTATATCAAAGTGCTCATCCTCAGCATGTAATGCCTGGGGGAAAAAAAAGGTGTTGGAGAAAACACTAATTATTTACCTGAAAGTTTAACATGTTGTCGTTAATTTGTCCTTTATATAAACCCCAAACCAGAGCGAAACTTGTTCTTTTACAGTAACACTGCTAGAATTGCTTGTGGAGATCTTGGGAGTTTTCCATGCTTTGCAAACGGTTCTTCAGCAAGGAATCTCTGAACTTCTCAAGGAAAATGAGTATATAAAAGAGGATGGCTAATCCCAGCTTGTGGTGTTGAGAGTCACAGCAGAAACATCTGCATACCTTGAGTCAAAGCAAATTGATCCATCAGGGTAAGACTGGCATCAAACCCTGCCACTGAGGTGCTGCAATAAGTTCTCTCTTCTCAAAAAGCAGCTATCAACATATTGAAGAGTGGCAATTATATCAGTCTGGGGAAAAAAAGAGGCATAAGGCAGATCTGGGAATTGCAAACTAGTGTGTCCCACTTCAGTAGCAGGAAAAGGGTTGAAATCCCAATTAATAATAGAATTATAAAGCACATGAAAGAACAGGTCATGATAGAGATAAAGCAGCACAGCCCCTGTGAAGGAAAATGATGTTTCTTTAATCTAAAAAAATGCTTTGGATGGCTCAGCAACAGAGAGGATAAAAGAGAACTGGCTGCTATCATCTAATTGGATTTTCAGAAATGTGGCACACCTTCCCTCCAAGCAGGCTGCTGATGATAATGTATAAAAGTGTTGATGGATGACCAGATGGGAGCCTTTACAGCCTTCCCCTGTGGCAGTTAATGCACTCGCTGCCCAAGAGGCTGCTATGGAATATTTCAGATTCCATCTGGGACTATTTAACTGCATCTGTGTGCGTTGCAATGAAACAACAGCTCATCCACCTATCTCGGCGAGCAGAAATGCTTTCAAGTCTTTGCATTTCAAGGGAAAAGAGAAGCAGTTCTGTTTTCCAGAACTCACTGTCTCTACCACAATTTTTAATGGTACTTCTTGTGTCCAGATTTTCCTTTTGTGTTTGGAGACATTGTGCATAACAAGTGACGAGCCATCCCTTGGGATGCACCAGCAAGAGCATCAACAATGGCAACAGAATGTGAAAAATTGTTTGCTTTAGGGGGTAAGGTTATTGGCTGACAGAGAGAGATTTCAGGAGCCTTTCTGAGGCAGGGACTGGATCAGACAAGGAAATGGAGGAAAGCAGATCACTGAAGCTCTGAACTCCTCTGTTGTGCAAACTGGTGTCATTGTGAGCATGTTAGTGGTGAGGGAATTAAGCTTGGATAGTCACATTTAACTGCAGGTGCTTGATAGAGCAGAAACTCTGCCAAAAGCATTCATGAGTCCACATTTAGGACACCTTTTGATACTACACTATAATGAAAGAAGACCTTAAGGCCAAATATATGCTGGTTTATAATAAATGTAGGAGAAACTGGGACATCTGGATTCCTGGAATTCATCTTTTCATTTCACAACCAGTAAGAAAATCTTGCCCTGATTCCCTCTTGAGCCACATGAGTGGAAAGCAACAGGAACATTTTTGCTACTGTGGAAGAGTATCTTATGTCATGTTGCACCTCAGTCAGTCTGTCCAATGTAGGTACTTCAGGAAGGGTCAGAAGATGAAAGCTGGGTGGAGGAGCCCATCATGAAGAGAGATTAGAGGTCTCATTCCCCAGGGAGAAGAGCCAAAGCCAAAGTCAAGCAATTATCATGACTTATCGCTACTTTCTGACTTGTAACCTTCACGGGTGGAGGAGGTGGGGGGCAGACATTCAGAAACAGATGTGGCCATCACTGAACATATGTTCCTCCTGCTCCGTGGGATGGCTCCCTAATGAAAAAGAATCTCACTTTTATGCATTGACTTCATTAGGTCCATATGGAGTTGTGCAGATCTCTGGATATTAGCTGGACTTCTCATTTCAGCCCTCTTTCTGTACCGCCTGCCTGCTGATAGCTTATCTCTTTCTTATCTGTCTTCTGATACAGATAAACCACCTTTTAACATCCCAGCATCCATCCCCGGAGGGTGCCTGGGTTGGATGTGTAACCAGTGCACACCTGGCTTGTCCTTGCACTGCCTGGGTGTGCCAGGCCATGGTTTCTAAGGCATTTCTCTTCTGCCACTTCACTGAGCCCTGAATGGCCAACCAGAAAGGTCACTCGGGCACCTTTCCTGTCTTCCAGATCCCCAGTGCCTGACAAAGGTAAGGAATAGCCTGAGTTTGTACTGGGGCCTGCCATCATTTCAGCTTCTTGTTTCCACAGCTTCCTAATTGCTGCTGGGTTTTCCATATTCAGCTAGAAACAGCTCCAGGGCCATAAGAGGAATCCACGAAATTCCTTGAACCAGCCTTGCCCCTAGAGCAGCCTCTACACAGCAGGATAACAGCCATAGGGAGAGGAAACAGCCCTGTTCCCTGGAGCCCCTTGGCTAGCAAAACACAGGTCACCCAGACAGGTGGTCACCATGGCCAGGGCACCCCCCTGGCGAGGGTTTCCTCACTGCCAGCACCCACTGCTGAACCAAGACAGCCAGAAAGGAAAAAATCTGCCCTAACTGCAGCAGCAAGCACTGGAAAGATGGGTGTAGAGGACAACTCCATGCTGTCCAGTATGGATGAGGGGATTTAAAATGAGGGACTGACCACCCTAGCCCTCCCGGCACAGACTGGGCCAGGCCCTGCCTGGGACCTCACAGCACTCTGGAGATGTCATTGTCCTTTGCTTGGAGAGGAAGACCCCAAATGCCTCCAACTGTGAGGAAAGCTGAGATCCAGAAGGAAATAATCTGCCTGCAAAATATCCTGCTGAAACTAATTTCCTGAGTGTTTACAGTGCAATCCCTGCTCCTTGCTAGAGTCATCATAGATGGTAACAGATGGCAATAAGAGTTTTAATTCAGAGCAAACTTGGCTAAAATTAATGCTTTTGCTTACAGTGAGTCATTAAGTTCCTTTTAAATTAAAAAAAAAAGAAGTGTAACACATTGAGGAGATGTACCAAAAGTGACCGTGAGAAAGGGCACAGCAGCACTGCTGATGGATACAGCAAGAGATCAGGGAGAGGACATCCCGAATAAAAACATGAATGAATCTTCTGTCAAAGCTCAGAGAAAACCTGATTGGAGTCCTGATCAGAGACAACACTCTCATAAGGCACGTACAAACTCAATCAGAAAAGAAATGACTGCCCAGTTCCTTTGATATGGATCATACAGTCAGCATATTTGTAATAAAGATGTACTCAAAACTTATTACCTTTCCTGTGCCTTGTTCTTGACCTAAATGTAATAGCAATCCATCCTTGGGGTGCACAGAACACATGAAAAAGTACAGTTTCCTTTTAAAACACTATTAGAATATTTTACTGTGTGTGGACATACACTCTTGTTACTCCTAAACGCTATTCCATTGAGTACAGTTTATATTCACCGGCAAAGCGAAATCTCTGGGGAAGCCAGAGAGGGAATGCAATTTCTAGTAATAACAGCTCACAACAGTGAATACTATCCACTTATCCCCACAATTTCCAGCTATTTTGGACTCCTTTCTGAATTAACCTTTCATATCAAAAGGAGCAATTCTAGAGCACACTAGAGACTCCGACACAATTTCATGCATAATTTATTCACTCAGTTCAACATTAAACGCAGAGTCCTTGACTTTGTCAAGGTGGATTCTGTTGGCAGACTTCACAAGCAGCAAAACAGGAGAAATGAGATCTGCAGCTCAACCTCTTCACCTATTCTGTCTGCTAAAAGGAGGGAAAAAAAGAAGAAAGCAAACCCCAACATGCTTCCACAATGCCCTGCAATCAGCAGAATCAGCTGCAAACACTGTGTTATTTTTTGCATTGCATTTTCAATTTTAAAACGGAAGGATCAAAATAATGGATGGGAATAATTTCCTGATAGTTTGCATTCCCTCCAGACTCAATCCTGCATCCATTGTTCCTCAAAACTCCACTGGGAATTGAAGGAAGCTCTTTGTGCAGGATCAGGCTCTTGCTGGCAGCAGATCCACGACAAGGCACATTATCCAGGCACAGCTCAACAGAGTTTAGACTTAAGGACTTTGTCGGAAAATGTGTTTAAATTCTGGCCCAGCACATGTTGAACAGGTAGCTAAATCCCACTGAAGACACCTGTACCAGAGACTGAACACAAAGAAAGGCTTCCCCTCAGTCCACACTTCAAAATATTACGTAAAATTCCTGAGGCCCTTGGGCACAGAGGGTGTTGTGGTCCGTGTGAGCTCTGTGCTCTGGTGGGGCACACCTCACCCAACTTGGCAGTGTCTGTCCCCCTCGTGTGGGGAAGGTGGAATTTTATCAACATGCCCTCAGGTACCAAATGAACCCTACTGTGTATTTGAGCTCTCTGGCTCCAGTCAGATACTTAGCATCCCTTGACAGGTCAAAATCCCAGATGTTTTGCACTGGCTGTGATCTGTGACAGAAGGGAGGGAAACAGGCCAACCCCGCCAGTGCTGTGTGATAACGCAAAGGAGCATCAAAGAGGCTTCAGAGAGCCTGGTCATGGTGCTGCCACGGACTGGTGTGCTGCCTTTGCACTGCTCTTCACTCACTCCCAGCCCTGATAAGCCGTGGATTTAGGTGGAAGAGTCAAAGCCACAGGGGTGACATAATGGCCCCACTGTCTGAGGGGCACTGGTAACTGCTGCCTGATGTGGCAGCTTCCTTGTAAAGGGCAGCAGCCAAAGATGTGGGGGCAGCACTGGACACATCCTGCAGCACCTGGACGACACCTGGGGCTGAGATGCAAAGCCTGGGTAGACTAGTTTTACAACAGAAGGGAGAGATCCTACATCTTCTGACAGTTTGGAGATGCTGAATCATAGCTTCATGCAGCAGAAGAGGAATTCCCTGACAGGTAGTTCATCTATGGATCGCAGGACATTTTCTTCCTTTGAAAGGGCCAGGGCAAACCCTACTCCCAGGAGTTTTGCAAAAATCTGAGGAGCAGCAGATAAGCAGAAATCTTGCCCTGTTGCACTGAGCTTAGAAGCAAAATTCAGCCATCATCACCACAGCAAGAAAGCTGCATCAGACACCTCCAAAGAGCAATTGGTGGGTGACCATCTCTGCCCTCTAATTTCTACAAAGGGACAAGAATGACAGTTAGGGCTGCAGACACTGCAGGCAACAAGAACAGTCCTTGCCAGAGCTTGTTCCAGCTCTTCTAAACCTCACTGTGCTCTTCAAGAAATGTTAGCCAGCTCTGCTCAAGACCAGCCTCCCTGCACACCATGAGGGACAGAAACGTTCTCCACTTCCTCTGTGAAGCTGAGGCGTGACAGCCCTGCTGTGCCATCCCTTGCACACCTCCTGCCTCTGACTGCCTTGTCCTCCTGCCTTTCAGCTGCCCACGGGGCAGCTAAGGGAGCCTGATCAGTCTCCAGCCTAAACTGGCCATGTGGGAAGGGAAAGTCAGCACTCTTCCACACACCCACGCATCCCATGCAGCTGCCACACTCCAGCTGGGCAAGCCTCAAGAACCCCAAAATGCAAAGGCACCAGAGAAACCACCAAATTCACTGCTTCAGCATTTACAGCCGTTGTGGATTAAACCTGTAAGACAATCCTGATTGTCCTGATACCCATGACAAAACGCCCGCCACACTGAATAGCAAAAGTTCAGAGCCCAGTGCAGAAATCCTGCACAGAGAGGTGTCCCCATGCTGGGATCTCTCCTGCCAAACATGAGCGTCTCTGTTCCCAGCAGCTCCAAGAGGTATTTGAAGTTCTGAGCACCTGCAGAACTGGGGTCAGGATGTGCCTTCATGTTGCAATTGGAGGATATAAAATCAATTGCAACATTCTGTTTTAAGGATTTAATTTTCATGTCTTTGCTCCCTTCTTTAATCTCTACACAGCATGTACTCTGCCTGCCTCTAGATATTTTAATTCAGTCACAGTAAGTCAGTTGCACAGAATGGGCACTAGAGAGCAACAGCAATTCAATTAATTTCACACTCACTGCAGGGAGCTGGGATTTTAAATGCTGCACATTGCAGGTGATCTGTAACATTTCGTTTATTCGTATACTTGCAAAACTCTTTGTTTCTTTCTTATCAAACTTGGAGGTCATGAAAACCAGAGGTCAGAAAGCTCCTGGCCATTTCATTTTAGAAATAAATATGGTACCTGCTAATGCAAATAAAGTTACGATCAAGCTCACACTGACACATCCAGATTGAAAGTGAAATCAGATCAAATTGATTTGTATTAATAATAGAAAGGCTTTTTAATGAACCTGGTATGGGCACCACCTGTCTCATGCTGGACCCTCAGCCACGTCCTGGAGAACCATAAAGTGGAATTAAATGTGAGCTGCTGGCAATCATAAGACTTCTCTTTCTTGGGACAAAATCACCAGACAGAATGAAACAAATACAGCTAAGGCATCATTTGTCTGAGGCTTATCACATTGCTCTGGAAGTGAGAAAGTCGGGTCTAATTCCTCCAAGAGTTTGCAGTGAGGAAAAATATTAAGAGGTTTTGGCAGAATTAGAAACATCTCCAGGACTTTCCCAATTGTTGTGAACACTGGGAGCAATCTGTCCTTCTCAAAAGCTGGCTCAGCAGGGTATAGATACACTCTTCCTGTTTGTTATACTTGGAATTAGGGATCCAAAACAAAGCCAACTCATGTTGAGTTAAACTGCCAGTGAAGCCTATCGACCTACACTGAGAGCCTGTGATTCTTCCGATCAAAAAGCTGCAGGATTTTAGTTAAAAGGGAGAAAAATTGTCTTGTGTGACAGAGCTGCCCCATCATACATTGGAAATAAGAAATAACCTCAGTGTAAGAGTGTGTTAACACATTTGCAAGCAAACCAGGGCCACCATCCAGCATTTTGTGGGCAGGAAATAAGACTTGTCTGAAATCCCTTAATGTGCTCTGCACAAGAGATCCCAAACTCCCCTTCCAGCTGACTTTACCTCCAAGGTGTCTGCCACTGGTCCCACTCGCATGCTTATCTTTTTGCCATCTGAGGAATAATCAAATGCTTCCTGGCTGTTCACTCCAAGATATGGCGCTTCTGCACAGGCGAAGATTTTGCCATCATCTGGCAATTCCTCTGCAATAGCAAGGATACTGTAACCTTTAAGAGTGCCAATTAATAAAATCTTCCTGGCTCTGATCATATGAACAAACATCCTAAAAATCTGGCCTGTGGAAAGACAAGAATGAAAATTTGAAAATAAAACCATGAGAAAGACTATTCTTTGTTCACAATGGAAAGTAGATGTGCCTTTTAAGTGATCATTTAAAAAGAAGCCCTAATCTTAAAACACACTCAGATAAAGGTTTAACAACAGAATCTGACAAAATTTCATCTAAAATGCAGCTAAAAGACAACAGAATAAAAGGACTGGTTTTAAATGTAGAACCTTTATCATCAATGCTGCTATTGTTCAAGTGCTTGTTAAATAGTGCTTGAAATATTGCATATTTTAACATTCCCCCCATATGAAAATGGCTTTGAGATGGCTCCATATTCTTTCTAGAATCCAGTATAAAAAAAAAAAGTCACTACATTACCTTGCATTTGCTCTTAGAGTCATTATCCCAAGACAGCACCATCATTTAAGAAATTTATCATCAGTGGTGTCCTTCGAACAATGTATTAGTGTAATAGATTATAAGAGTACTTCACTGGGATGATATATTACCCCAAAGATGAGAACATCTGGGAAGAATGACTCTGGGAATAGATTTAGTGTAATAGGCTTTATAAGGGAATACAAGCCTGGGTATTGCTGCTTATAGAGGTGCAGTGCTTGGCCACAGCCGCCTCCACAACAAAAAGCACATAAACCCCTATCAGACACCCCGAATAGAATCCAAACGTATTTTTCCATCCCTTTTCCTTCCGAGAAGGGTGATGATCTCTGCTGCTCACTAAGGGATGGGGCTGGCACTGTGAATTAAAGCGCCTGTGTGCGCGGCCACATGTGGGTGAAAACAAGGGCACAGGAGGCAGGATACAGGGAAAACTCACGCCAAAGGAAGATTAAAGCCTACAGGAAGCTCATATGTTTCTTTTTAAGTAATTTTTCATATTTTCTGAGCATTTCCATGGCATTCATCCTCTCCTTACTCAAGACAAAGTAGAGGATGATAACTTCTACTTCAGTGGCAACCTTTACACCGATCTGGTGCAATTTTACCCTCTTGGTTGATCAACTTGCCATTCATAGAGCCAGAGGCTAGTGTTTCCTGCAGCCTGACTCTGCTTTCAGTTCCTTCAGCATCCCCGGGGATGTGGTCAGGTGAAGTTTTTCTGGAAAAAAAAAAGACATTTGGATATTACGATAACAACCAAAATCTGAGAGTCCAGCATAAAAAGCAGCAGCAAAGAGGCAACTCCTGGAAAAGCTCCATCTGTGCATGACCATGAAAAATTAGCCCAGAAGCATCACAGATATCTTAAATTCCAATCCTAAGAGGACCTATCTTGGCAATAAGCACATTGGCAAGCCACCCCAGCCGCAGGGGCTTGAGAAGAAGGAGCCATGGGACTAGGGGAAAGAATTCCCCACTGTTCAATCCCAAACCTTTCCCATTTTCAGCTGGTCCCAGACAGGTCTCTATCTGCTGGTTTGGAGTAAATTACTCTAGTTACCCTGGCCAGATTTTGCTCTGTTCTACAATGATTATTTTCGTTTCAGCCAAAAATAAGGATTGGTTGAAGAATAAGGGAAAAGGTACAAAATCTAAATTTTTTTCCAAGACAGGAAAAAAAAATGTTTTTCCTCACTAAGTGCTTAGAAAAGCAGGGTGCCTCCAGATGCTATTTCACAGAAGCCAGGCCTATGACAGTGTCTCTGGATGAAGTGAGATGCTACCTATTACATAGGGAAGGCAATAGATGACTGGAAGAAGTTCATAGCCTCCAGACAGGTTAGATTACCCTATCTGAAAAAAGTAACCACCAGAAATGGATGGTGATCATTCTTCAGGCCAGAATTTAGAGCCATTTCAGTGGGTTTTTTTCCTCCAGCTCCCCCCCTCCACTCCTCAGTAAAATGAGAAAGAATTCATAACCCGTGTCAGCCACACTCAGATAATCCAAGACTTAAAGAGTAGAACATTTCATATAACCTCTTTTCTGCCCCTCACAAATGCTTTAACAACTTTAATAAGATAATGTATAGCTATTATCCTACAGCAAGTGTAAGTCAAACAACTATCAGCTATTATTTCAGCAACAGAGCGAACGCTCGACGTTCCCATAATCCACAGCCTGGAACAGTTTACACATTGTCAATTTTAGACAGAACTGGCTTTTTCCACATATCAAAATGTACACTGATAAATGGGAATTGTTTAGCAGACCCCACATGGCTGGATAATATACTGTAGCTCAAAAAAGAATAATGAGGACTTCTGAATTAATGATACCTTAAATTAGTTTAATTAATTAGTTTAGTTACTAGAGTAATTTAGTTAGCAGATTAATTAATGTTTGTTGAGTGCTTGGAGATAAAAGCCGCATACAAAGGCTGTTATTAGAGGGTGGATCCAGAGGTGCAGGTTTTCCTCACTCTTTGTTCATCCCAGCACCGACTGGACCCAGGGGCTGCCTCCTTCCAGCAGGCAGTGTGGAGCCTGGTGTTCCCCAGGAAATTCTCCAGCTCAGGCACTGCCATAGTCATCAGGCAATTGGGAGAATATCTCCCAAAATTTAGAGCTAAAGCTTTTTGTTCTCACGTCCTCTCCTCCAGGCTGTGGGCTCACACACACCCCCACGCACACTTTGCTACGTGTTTGGGTGCAGATAAGTCTCATTCCTCTTCCTCCTGCTGTCCCCCACATTTTTGGCATGTTCTGGACAGAAAATCTAACAACATATTCATCCAATCACAGACAGAAGCATAAGGCTACCGAGGAGAATCTGTACCTCTTGGAAGTTGCCATTGCATCCAGGTAAGGGTCTAGTCCAAGAGCAACATCAAGAGCTTTCTGTAAGTAATTCCTGAGCTGTTCGGGTACACGAGAGTCATTGAGGGCTATTTCTTTGGCTTTGAGAAGGTTCTCAGCAATGTGCCCAGCTGGGGTTTCTGAAATGGAAATTAAAAGGAAGAATAATGATTTTGTAACTGCTCAATCAGTGGAAGTGGAATTTAAAGTACATAAACGCAGGTGTGATTTTTTTTGTATACAAATTACAGGGTTTTGAAGAACTATGAAAACAATCATGAAAACCTTTTCAAATTTAAAGAATCATATACTTCTAATAGATTTTTGTCACATACATTCTCCCTTTTCCCCCACAGAGTTGATCAAGCATAAGAACATTTTAAACACATGAATTTTGCTTTTAAAGCTCCAAGACAAACATCAAACACCAAACAACTGCATACAAACCCCATTCCTCCAGGCAGGATTTTCCTTGGAAGAAACAGAATGCCTCCGAAACTGCTCTTGCCAAACCAGGCAGGAGATGCAGGCACTGGGTGAAGCTTTGTAAAAAAGGAGGATCTGTGTGTCAGTGGGCTGTACAAGTGTCCCCGAGCTGTGTCTGTGCCAGGGAGGCTGCTTTGCACCACACAACATGTCAGTGTTTCAAAGGCTGTGGAAACATCTCCAGGATCCAGATCACCTTGCTCTGGGGGCCAAAACAACGCTGCCTATGGCACTGAACCTGCCCTGAGATCCCAGAAAACCCTTATGGCAGCAATCCACCATGAATCACAGCGAGCCATGGCCCCAGAGAGCAAGGCATGGTGCAGAGGAACTCCCCCATGCCTCAAGTGTAAGAGCACGTGCTGGGTTATGAAAGCACCTGTGAGACACGGGCCAAGAGGCTGTGTGTGTAACCGGGGTGGAGCAGATTGCCCCTGGCAGAGTTTTATTGCCTGTGATAGAAAAGCTGCAGAGAGCTACATGGGGTGAGTGAAAGGAGGGTTTCCAGTGGCTTTCCCATACCTGAAGGGAGCCTACAGGAAGGATGAAGAGAGACTATTCACAAGGCATGTAGCAACAGGACAAGGGGGAATAGCTTCAGGCTGAAAGAGAGTAGGTTAAAATTAGCTATTAGGAAGAAATTCTTCCCTGTGAGCGTGGTGAGGCCCTGGCACAGGGTGCCCAGAGAAGCTGTGGCTGCCCCATCCCTGGAAGTGTCCAAGGCCAGGTTGGACAGGGCTTGGAGCAACCTAGGATGGTGGAAGGTGTTCCTGCCCATGGCAGGGGGTTAGAACGAGATGATTTTAAGGTCCCTCCCAACCCAAACCCTTCAGGGATTCTGTGATATGAGTCTATGATATACATCTCATCCCACTCTCTAACCAACAGGGGCAGCTTGTATCTCGTCCAGCACTTTTATAAATAATTGCAATTGCAGGAATAACCACCCCCTTCCCAAACGGTGTTGGTTTGCTGACCTCAGCCCAGCTACACTTCGAGTGAAGAGGACGCACGCTCTCCTCGCAGCGCTCTCACCACCACGTGAGGGAGCATCCCGGGGTTTCCACTGCGCAGCTGGAGAGTGCTGGAGGTTGGGATCTGCTCGTCCTCCCTGCCAAGCACTCTGAGGCTTTTTGTTAATTTAGGGGAACAAACATGTTTATAATCCATGTCGGCTTTTAGTAATCATCATGTTATGCTTCTGGATAAGTAACAGACAGGGATTGCCTGTCGCACAAGGGGGAGGAAACAAGACTTAGCTGCAGCTGTTTCGTAACATGTGTTATAACACCAAACACGAGAGCCAAGAGCTGCGGGGAGAGGGCGCAGGCAGGGCATGCCAGGAGCAACCCTCCATCCCCGATTACGCAACCTTTGCAGGGAGTGCTGCATTTTTTGTAGCCTGGTGATGCTTTGGGCTAACAGCAGAGGTCAGGATTGCCCACATTTATGCAAGCACCAGACAAGTCAGAGCACAGCTCAGGGCTGGCTGCCCGGCCCAAGGCTCTGAGCACTAAGGTGAACTAAACTTTATGTAACTACTGGTTTTTTAAAGGTTATTCCAGGAAAAAGTGCTTCATCCCAGTGCATAGTTTTACACAACGGCAGCAAAACTGCTGGACTGTATTAAGCACTGAAATAGATTGCCTGATTGCCTCCCTATGGCTCTGTGTATGCACAGACATCTCTCTCCTTTCCCATCCAGTTGTGCATTGTCAACGGGAGAAAAGAAAAAGAGCTCACTCAGAGGAAGAAAATGCTGAAAATAGCCCTACAATGAAAGAGCAGGAAAGGGCTGCTTTAAGTCTCCAGCAGCTTCATAAAGAAAGATAAGGTGACAATTCTTAAAATGGACCATTCTTGCCAGCAGGATGGTTCCCAGCGTCTTCCTGGGCAGCTGGTGAGAGCACAGCCAGCCTGTTTTACAATTAAGCTGAATAATAAATTGCAGCTTCTAATCTCTCTGAAATCAGGCACTTTTGATTCACGCCGAAGTCAGGAGCCAGGATTGCAAGGTTGTACGTGTGGGACATTGGTGTCCCCTGAGCAGACAGGCAGTGCAGTGCCATGGAGGGACCTGCTGCTCCAGAAACAAAATTAAACTCTGCAGTTTGTGCTCAGATGGCACTTTTTAGGTGGGGAAAAGAGGAGAACACTTTACTGTTTGCAGGGGGCCACCCAAGAGGAGGCACAGAGACAAGAAGAGAGTCTGGATTTGGCAAAAACAAAGCAAAGACATGAGACCAAAGAGACCAAATCTTTGGTTCCCATTTCTGGGCTATCCTCATTTCACCTTCCAGCCTCACAGATCTGTTTTGCAGCCCCAGCAATGCCTTCCAAAAGAGCCCCCCTTCCCAGCCAGGGCAGAGCACTGAACCTGATCCACCTGAACACTTTGCTGCCAGACTGTTTGGTGCTCCCGTGCCAAGCACTTTGGCAGGAGCTGCTCGGTGCTAAGCACTTGGAAACCCAGTCTGCTAAAATCATCCCAAACAGTTCCAGCCATATTCACTAAGGCACCTTGGGCATTGACAACAGCTTATCCCAACCCTCACCTCTTTGCCTTAGTGTGTCAATACATGTCGGGGCACAGGGCATGTCATGGCCCGTGTGGCACAGGGGTGGGCTGGCAGTGTGGCCAAAACCCGAGTGCTTGGCCATCAAATATTGCAGGGGATCCCCAGCAGAGCTCAGCCTGCTCAGCCTTAGCCTCAGCATCCACACTGCCAGAGCCTGCAGCAAAGCCAGCAGCGATGGCCAGGGGACAGGGAGCAGCTTAGGAATGGGGTGGGAGCATGAGGAGAAAGAGCGGGAGGAAGCAGCCAGAGAGGGGAAGCTGCTACTTGTGGCAGGAATCAGGGATCTAAAGTCTGACTGAACTTCAGGGGAAAGCAAGGAGGATATACACTAGCTGATGTGTTTTCTACAGGTTCTACTGAAAGAAAATAAGTAGGAAAGCTGAATCTCCCCAGTGCTCCATTAGGGAGAGAAATTATTTATAACACAAGCATCCATCAATCCATCAGAATTGCAATCCATCAGAAATTAGTCACAGCCAAAGCTCTCTTGATATTGCAAGTGTCCACCACCCCACCATTCCTTTTTCCTGGACTGTCCTACTCCCTCCCCTCCAGGTTCCAGGTTCCTGCAGACCCATCTCCTGTGCTCAGCCTCTCCTCCTCCTGACAAACCCACCCTCTGCTTCTTCCAGCCAAGCCACAGAGCCTGCAGGTCCCATCTCCATGGGGAAGGTGGGGACCCAGGACTGGGGCATCATGCGGTGTCCCCTCCTGCCACACCACTCTCCTGGATCGCCCGGCTCCGCACAGGGAGTTTACCTGAAGGGTAATGCATGTTCCTTCTTGTCCCCTGGCCTCAGAGGATGCTGTGGTGGGTTTGCTGCCTCTGCAGAGCAGGAGGTTGGTGCTTGGGTGCCCGGCAAGGGGACAAAGTCTCCTCCCTCAATCACCAGGGCAGAGCCCCAGCGCTGGGGAGAGGCTGCACGGGGAGGACAGCCCCGGGCTGGGGCTGCACCCACCTGTCCCACCCAGACACAGGCAGCAGGTGAGATCCAACAGCATCTGACATGAAAAAAGCACAACAAAAGAGCCGACTTTCAATGTCTTTGCTTTACATAAGAGTAACTTCACATCCTGACCTTGGGAAGCTGCTGGCTCTCAAGGAAGTAATTGGCAGTTTCATAACCTTCTAGTTACATATCACAGACATGCCCGAGCTAAACCACCAGGTATGGGGCCAAAAATGTCCCAGGACCCTGAACACCAGATTATCTATAAGGGGTCCTTAGCCACAAGGTCACCACTGCCCCGAAAAGCCAAACATTGGAGTAACCCCTGCTCTGGGGTCCAGGTCTCTGCACAGGCTGGGGCAGGTTGTGTCACTTGGGTACCAGTTGATCTGCAGCCCAGGAAAGGGTCCTGGGAATGGACTGGCAGAGGGAGGAATCAGGAGCAAGCAGTGGGAACATCCAAGCTATCCAAAAGCCTAACGTGGCCTGCAGCAGACCTGGGCAGAAAGGGCTGGTGAGGAATTAAAGCAGAGTCCTTAAAGAGTGTGTGATGGAGTTAAGGTGGGCTGGCCGACTCCTTTTCACTCAGATGAAACGCAAGGTGCAGGTAATGAGGAAATACAGCCTCTCCCATAACCAGGACAGCATCTTTCACCTCTGGGATGTACCACCCTGGGCTCATTCACTCAAGGACCCACTCAGTGTACCTGCAAAGTGTGCAGAGAGAGCCCAGGACTGGGCAGGGGAGGTGAATAGGCTGGGGGAGCTCACACAGAACTCTTGGCAGCCCCTCTGCAGGATGGAAGGTACAGAGAGATGGCAGTCACTGGTGCTGGCAAGCAGCTGGACTGTGGAAAGTTAGTTTGCCAACTTCTCAAATGTAACAGAAGATATTTCAGTGACCCCAGAATAGAACTGGGAAGTATAAATAGAAAATAAGTAAATGCACACGATGAAAGAGTAAAAGAAAAGCAAATAAAAGAAGTCTCAATGCTGAGTGTATTCCTATTAAATAAAACAAATAAACAAGATGAAAAAAACAGATCTCCTGGCATACCTCAAATTATTCTATTTTATGATTTAGCAAACAACAAACTGCATTAGAATTGCAGTTCCTGCAGAAAGCAATAAAAATTGTGTTTAGATTGGGAGTTAAAATTTCAGATGAGTATTTGGTAAACAGGCTACAAGCTTTAGTGTGCCATCTAATCCACACCTGTCAGCTTTAAGGTGACTTTGGGCAAGTTGTTTCACTTCTGAGACTCTGTTTTCTTCTTCTACAAAATGGGGTTAACAGCCTGTCCTCTTTAAGAAGCGCTTTGCTGTCTGGAGGTGAAGCCCGCAGTGAGGACTGGAGTCAGGAGCTAGACACTTCCTGGAGCACGGCTACATGGCTTTGGAGATTGTTCCTGTACCTCTTTCCCAATATTAATTTTGAGAGAGATGAAGGTTCCAAAGTGAGTTTGGCTGCAATTAAGCCTTCAAAGCAATGACACAGTCTTGTCCAGTGGGTTAAGACCCACTTTTTCATGTCTCTGCTTTTACGTCTGCTTTTGGTTTTCTTGATCTTTGTTTCTGAACAAGGACAGCTTTCAGAAACACGGCTGAGAAGGTGGCAAAGATGGGTTTGTGCCTTTAGGCACTGCTGGTGAAATCAAAGGAAGATCTTCCTGTGCTCAGCACACAGAGCTGTGTGCCAGGGGAATACTTCGCATGGCAACCTGAGCCCAGGGCCCTCCAGAAGCCCCAGCTGGAAGATCATTCGGAAAAGTGAACTGTGCATCCCCCAGTCACGTGGGGATCAAACCCCAGCTCGTGCCCCAAACAGCCCTTCAGGAGATAAATTCTCTCTGATAATTTTTTTAAACCCACTATAAAAGTTAAAATTTATATTATATATGTAGTTTTGTTCCTCAGTTCAAGAGAATCCCAGGAATGTGAGCTCAAAAGAGGTTTAACCAGCAGGTATTGATCCCCATGCTTCTGCTCCTGTCTCATCCCGTAAGAGCAGCTTAGAGCTGCAGGCAGATCAGAGGCTCTGCTCAGCAAAGGAGGCTCCTGAATGATGTGAAGAATCACACAAATTGCCTTTCATAACTTTAAATTTGCTGTAGGGCATCATGTTGGAAGTTAATGTATGCACTCCCCTTGTACTTCTTAAGCATTATAAAACCAGCTGATTACACAACCCCATCCTGGTAGTCGCACGTGTGTGCAAACGTTCCTGCCACCCCACACCAGCTCCTACACCACCCCAAACGTGCATCCCAGATTAGGTAATCTCAGTTTTGTAATTAGTCTCTCACATGGACACAAGACCTCCCCTCCCAATGTCTGGTCACCCTGGAGCCTTTAAAAAGCACCTCAAAGGCACCCAGCGATGGGAGATCTCTGGATAGGGAGATTTCACCTTCTGGAAGCATGCTGGTGTCAGAAGAGGCCTGTGCTCCAGCAGTCCCAGGAGCCACCATGCCCCAGGAGCCCCAGCAGACGGACTTCCAGCTGGTGCGAGTCAAGAGCACATGGTGCCGCATCAAGAAAGGAGAAGCCCTTTCCAATGATGAGGACGAGATCACTCTCTCTGAGGCAAAAATGTGAGTATAGGAAGGAGCCTGTGTTTCTCTGGCCAGCCAAACTGGGCAGTCTTCTTGGTGGGATGGAAAATCATCTCAGGTGCCACGGCGGCTTCAACCCGCAATGACAGAATTACAGAATAGTTCAGGCTGGAAGGGATCTTTGAAGGTCATCAAGTCCAAGCCCCTGCAATGGGCAGGGACACCTTCCACTGGACCAGGGTGCTCCAAGCCCCATCCAACCTGACCTA
The DNA here is from genome assembly GCA_013389985.1 of Dryoscopus gambensis. Taxonomy (NCBI): domain Eukaryota; kingdom Metazoa; phylum Chordata; class Aves; order Passeriformes; family Malaconotidae; genus Dryoscopus; species Dryoscopus gambensis. The sequence continues at coordinate 818,701 of WEIT01001053.1, read as the reverse complement.
TGTGTACAAACCTGTGAACATGTCCTTGGGAACACATTCAGTGTGACAGCATGGGTGGTTGCTGTGCTTCTTGGTACAGCTCGGAGTTACAGAGGGAATTTTATCAACAGCCTCCATTTTTGTAGATGTGAATCTTCTTTAAACTTCTGAAAAGCTTCTGCAGGGACAGTCTGCATGCTGCACTTGGGATTTATTTTTTCCACCTGCAGTCTGTGTGTGCAAAATCTCACGCACAGGCATGGGAGACGGATGGGTTTATGGAGGTGGTCGCAGACAAATGAAATGGGTAGGTGGGAAAAATAAACTGTCACTGACAGGAGCAAAACTCTTAACACATCTTTCAAACTGCAGAAGTCACCTAAAGCTGCTTCAGACAGAGCAGAGACACAAATTTCCCCCAGGGGTACATATAGCTCTTTGCTGATAGTACATCTCTCCAGTTAATTATCTTTTAATTACAGGATATTCCTTTTCATGAACAAATGGAGCCCCATTCATGATACAGATCTTTCTTAATACAGCTCTGTTTTGCATGTCAGAAGTTTTCTAGCCTTTGTAATATTCAGATATTACTGGCACAACTCTAACCCTTTTCTCAGTCAGGTCAGAGGGACCTTCACCAGCGCTGGCAGTGGGCAGTGACCACACACGAGCGTCACTCAGGCAGAGCTGCAGTGGTAGAGCAGGACTTTGGCAGACCCAAAACCAGCCTGCTGGACCTCAGTCAATAGAACGATGAACCTAGGGCCCAAGAACACCCAGAAAAATCCTCAGCTGACATACTGTCCTACAAGGGCATGTTCAGCACCAAATTCACCGTGATTTTCCTACAGCGGAGAGGTTGCAGTGGGTACTGGTTGTAACATCCAACAGCCAAAGTTGATTCCACCAAATAATATTCCAAAACATCCTGTCCCTTAGAAGGTCACACACCAGAGATGGGTGCACATGGAGTCAAGTACAGCTGTAAGATGGTGCATTAAAGTGTACACAATGATGCTTTTTGCAATACCACATTTTAAAAGCCCAGAAGAAATTTTCTGGGATGTGTAAATCCTCACTGGTTTTCTTTAACAGCTATGAAGGTTAAGGGCAGACTTAGAGACAATTTGGTAAAGAAAGCAGAGAAAAGTCTATTTTGACCTCTAAGTGAATGTTCAGGCATGTGGAAAGAAATTGGGCATGTAGAGAAATCTGATTATCCAATGAGCCATGTGCTCACTAAAAAAAACAAAAAACAAAGGCTCACAGAAACTCATTTTTTCCCCAACTGCAGCTGAAGAAACAGTCTTATATGAAATACGTTTTGCTATTTCCTTCTGCCTGGATTTTTTTCCCTTCTTTGATTCCCAACTTGTTTTCCTCCTGGCTTGCCTATCCCACAGAAGGAAGGGCTTGTAGGACTGTGTTTTTCACTGGTTTAGATAGATAATTAATTTTGGCTTTTATTTACCCTTGAAAACTCCAGTATGGAAATGTTTCCCAGCCCCCAAACCACTTTCTTTCCTTCTCTGGAAGCACTTCTTATTTCTATCACACCTATTTCAAGGCAAAGATGCACTAATTCAACTAAAGCACTGTAGAAACACTGGTCTGAATGGAGATGCACAGAGAGACAGGAATAAATTAGCTCCTATCACCCAGATACAACGTCAGAGGATGCTTCCTCCATAAATATGGAAAATATTGGCAAACTCTTCTCTTCCCCACTCCTTTTTTGGAAGCTGAAATGATTGGGCTGGGTCTTTTTTAATGGGTTTTCAACTTCCAGCATGAAAAACATGTTCCAGCCTTTCTTGGACTGTATCTTTTCAATGCTATGTAAGCATTCAGACATTTAACTCTTCACTAAGACCTAGCAGAGCTTCTCCATGAACAAAATTGCTTAGCCCTGATACCCGGGAGAGTGTCCCACCCTCACAGCCCCACATTTCTGCAGTGCATCAGAGGGAGACTCCACATTCTTCACCTCCCACCTATATCCTTAAACTAGTTCAGACATGCAAAAGTCAAAATAGGAATACAGTGATTTCAAACCATGTTTTCTGATCCTTGCCAGAGGTGAGTGCATCTCCGAAGGAGGGATTTCCTGGATAATTGAAGCTCCCATCTATTTTTGCTACAAAGTGGTAGAAACATACAACATTCTGGAACCCTCTAACACCACTCTGCTCTGGGGTCACATCACTGACCCCCAGCAAATAGAGCTCACCACTACCAGCAAGAGGAAACTGCGGCGCTTTATCGTCATAGATGAAGTCGTCGACAAACTTTACGGCTCCAAAGTCAGAGAATACTTCGAAAAGAACAACGTCCAGCACAAAATCCTCGCCCTGCCGACCACCGAAGAAACAAAATCCATGGACTTGGTCTTGAACATCTTGCACGAGGTCCAGAACTTCAGCCTCGACCGGCGAACGGAGCCCATCATCGCCATTGGGGGGGGCGTGTGCCTGGACATCGTCGGCCTCGCCGCGTCGCTCTACAGGAGACGCACCCCCTACATTCGGGTCCCCACCACCCTCCTGTCCTACGTGGATGCCAGCGTGGGGGCGAAGAACGGGGTGAACTTCCTGCAGTGTAAGAACAAGCTTGGGGGCTACACCCCCCCCGTGGCGAGCTTCCTGGACCGATCCTTCATCCAGAGCATCCCTCGGCGACACATCTCCAATGGCCTTGGGGAAATTTTAAAGGTATGAACTCTTGCAACTGCAGTTTTCAAAACTGAAAACACTGAATGGTTTGGGTTGGAAGGGACTTTTGAAAGTCATCAAATCCAATCCCCCTTCAATGAGTAGGGACACCTTTCACTAGATTAGGTTGCTCAAAGCCCCATGCAACATGTTCTTGAGTATTTCCAGGAATGGGGCATCTACCAGTCCTCTGGAAATCTCATTCCAGGGTTTCACCACCCCCATTGTAAAAAATTTCTTCCTCACAACTGGCTTGAATCTACCTTCTTCCAGCTTAAACCATTATCCCCTATTCTATCACAACAGGCCCTACTAAAATGTCTGTCGTCATCTTTCTTGTAACCCCCTTTTAAGTACTGTAGAGTAAAATGTCCAGCAGCATCCATGGCATTGTATAAACAACTTAGACAAATCAAGGTGGGCCATCAAGGGTACATGGGGACTTTTAAATCTCATTGAGTCTATAAATGTATCTTTTACAGCTGCTAAATTTGTTAGAACATCCCTTACACTCAGTGTCCAGTGCTAACCCTGTGGAGGAAACTCCAAAACTCACAGCCAGAGAGAGACAGAGACAGAGCAAAACCAGGGAAGAAAAGCCTCATCTTTCCACAGAGGCTGATCCATAGAACTCTGTAATGAACTCCTGGCAGAGAATCTGAGGCTCATTTTACTGGGGATTAATAATGTGCAAGATCATTTGCACCTACCTCACTGGGTATGTCGAGTGTGGTCAATCAATCTCCTGCGAGGCAAATTCTACTTCTAAAATTACCTGGAAAGTGCACAGTAAATGGCTTTATGTCTGGAGAGCTTTGGAAACTTTTGATAAAGCAGAGTTCAAGCTATTAAACTGTATTAGAGATGAGTTCATCAGCAGCAATTTTCAGTGCTTGCACAGTGAGAAATCCCCAGGATATCTGGAGGTTTCTGGCAGGCACTGTGAAACCCTCAGGTCAACATTCCCCAGTGCAGGGTGGGGCTAATGCCAGACTCATAGAGAAAAAAAAATATGTACTTCTAACAAGCAAATCACTTCTAAACCCTCATATTGTCTATACTGCAGTGTTTTCCCACCTTCCATTGCCTGAAGAGCAACCCCAAGGATTAGATGAGATTGTCCGGGGACTGGCCACCACCCAGTCCCTATCCTGGGGATGGCCACCATCCCGTCTCAAGTTTCCTTTCAGGCACACAAGTAACCAAAACTCATTACAAACCACTCCATTGCTGGGCCATGGGAGCACATAACAAACTCCCAGCACAGGCAGAGCTCCCAGCAGCAGGGGAACTCGCACACCAGTGCTCCCATCATCTCTGCCATTTCACCAGTCACACTGGGCATTTCCACGCTGCCTTTTGCACACACCTTCACTCAGCACAGCTGACAATGTGTGACACCACCAAGTCACATTCCACAGACACCTGCTGAACATACCCCAAATATATTTGTGCTAACCAGAAACTGTGTCTACAGAGACACCTTTTCAGGCTACAGAGGTACAACTTGTCCATGTACCACATGTGCAGGTGTTTCTTTGCTAGAGTAAAACATGTTATTGCAGTCCCATCGACTGAAACATTCAAGTTTCCAACAGCACATTCAAAGATCAGACAATTATCCTTAATTACCTCTTTTATTCTTTGTCCCAGATGGCCCTCATGAAACACAAAGGGCTGTTTGACCTGCTCAAGAACCATGGAAAATATCTGCTAGACACCAAGTTCCAGTCCTGCAATGGCTTAGCTGACCATGGGGATGCTGCACTGCAGACTACCAGGATTGCCATTGAAACCATGCTTGAAGAGCTGGCTCCCAACCTCTGGGAGGATGACCTGGACAGACTGGTTGACTTTGGCCACCTTATTAGCCCAGAGCTGGAAATGGTGAGTGACAAATTTTATATTGCAACATCTACTTTAAATATAAAATATAAAGATTCAATAGGCTGCATGAAAACCTTGTGAGAAGGAGCTGAGAAACTCCAGATTTGCACATGCTACCCAGGTCACCCAACACACCAGCCTGGTCCTGTTGAGCAGGACCCCTTCCCCTGCCTCATTTCCCCCGCACCTCCACTGACTTCCAAATCAGACCTCACTCCAGTTGTTGCTTCTTACTGGCCACTTACTGAAGCTCAAAGACAATCATATTTCAGTGAAGCCACTAGAAATCACCAACATGAACTGTAACAGCACAAAGGCATGGAAACCATAGCCCATATTACTGGGGAAAAACTGCAATTGAGGAATGTGAGGCAGACACCTACACCTTATCCAATATTCAGAGTTCATCCCTCCATCTCATGGTGCTCTATCAGTGATTTAGATGGGGGGAGAATTAGATCCTAGATCCCAAATGGGAGATTTTTAGCTGCAATTAATCATGTGCAAAACGGATCATCCTAGCAACCCGTAAATCACAAGATGCCAACATCCAGCAACCGCAGTGAGTCAAATGTCGATTTTCAGGGACACTTTTAGAAATAAACCCTACTTATTTCCTATTTGCCACCCCAAACCTTTTCTGCCACCCACCTTTGCTGTGTTCCAGAGGGTTTTGCCATCGCTGATGCACGGGGAAGCTGTGAACGTCGACATGGCATTCATGACGTACGTGGCCCACGCACGCGGGCTCCTCGATGCCGAGGAGAAGGAGCAGATCCTGCAGTGCATGCGGGGCCTGGAGCTGCCGGTCTGGCACAGCGGCTGCAGCTGGGCCCTCATCCAGACAGCCCTGCGGGAGCGCCTCAAGCACAGCGGGGGACAGCCCCGGATGCCCCTGCCCACCGGCCTCGGCGTGGCAGGTACTGCCTGAGGGACCCCAGGGAGCCCCCCGGGAGGGCACTTGATGGGCAGTGACATCCTGGAAAATGTGCTCTGTGATTTGCAGTTGTGCATTTTTTGTACTCTTTTCCACACCTCGATAAAGCCATCAAGAGACAGGATCCCTCTTGTGTACAAGCCCCAGAATTCCATTAAGGACTGAGGTCTAATTAATTGCATTATGATTAACCAGTTCACCTTGCAAAGGTAAATGCAGTGCTCTGGCAGACAAACCAGCAAGGGCAAAAGAGAAAAACAATTCCTTTGCTATACTTGAAAAGATTTGTGAAAGAGTCCTTGGCAAAAGAAATTTAATATATTAGCATGCCTAGAACTAATACTTGCAAACTAAACAATATTTGTTCAACGTCTGGGGTGAAATACTCATAAGATTTAAAAATAAAAGCCAACCAACCCCTAACACAGAAGCAATGCATGGAACCAGGTTGTGGCCTCTGGCACCTGCTTCCTTTTCACACCATTTCCATGAAGCTCAGTCTCTACACACAAGGCAACAAGCTCTCACAAACTGGAGTAGCTCTGCCACAGCCAGTCAGTGTGTGCAGGCAAGAAGAGCTCCTCTGGATGTCCTATTAACTACAACTCTTATTTTCCAGAGATATTCAATGACACCAGTGAAGAGACCCTGGAGAGAGCATATGAGCTGTGGGTCAGGGACTGCAAGACGGTGCTGGAGGAAGAGCTGCAAGCCCGAGGTGACGGTCCTGCCCTAAGCCTGAGCTGTTTGCCACTGTAAGTCAGTGGGCAGAACTGAATTTTGAGCAAGATAAATCCAGAAGCACCCGTGAAACTGCATACACCCCAGAGCTGTATGGAACAAGCAGAATATTGGCATCTGACGTGATTTACCTTTTCCAATTGCTTTGTTTGAAAGGGAATCTATTATTGCTCGAGAAGTGATTGCTCACAAGTGAAACCACTGAGTGCCTGTAGTGTAGTTCCTAGTAAATTATCTTATTTCAGGGAAAGTGAGCAGGTTTATTCATTTATTTAGTTAATCCAAGCTGGGAACTGCCAGGGCCCTTCCCACTGGTAATCCACCATTGCTTGTGCTTGGACCCCTGATGTGAGCAGGTGTAGCTGAGTCATAGACCATGGTACGGCACCGTGCAAAATTTGTATGCTGTATAAAATATTTGAAGTGGGTTATCTCCTTCACTGGTTATTCTTTTCTTCTTGTTTTCTCTCATTCAAAAGAGCAAAAAAAAGAAGCTCATCTGCCAGCCTTTGCACCCGGTGTAAGGGGATGACACACTCTGATTAGAGGCACCGCCACAAGTCACAGATCAGTAAATATCACTGCTGTGAAGCAGGTGGGGGCTGTCTCTTGGCAGTATGGCAGCCCTTTGTCTTGGGACTCTCAGATACTGAGGACATGCTGGCGAGTCTCCTCTTGCTGCCCAAACGTGTGAGGTGGTTTCACTGTGTAACCCCTGCAAGCCACCAGTGTGACAAACAGGGCACGATTTGCAGCACTGCTGCCTAAGAACACAGTTGGGCTCCTGGCAATATTGCAGAACCCCCTGGTGTCCCCACATTTGCCACAGGGCTACTCGTGCCTGTCAGTCCCTGGCTCCTTTCCCATCTCATCCCTTTCTGGTTAGATAAGGCCAGCTGGGGAAAACCAAGAGAAATTAGAGGGCTCCAAGCAAGTTCATCATCTTAAAGCAGCCTCAGTGTTATGTCTCAGGATCCTGGCAGACTCAGAGCAGATTATATAACATATGCTGATGGTGAAAAATGTAAAAGCAATGCCATCGTTCTCCCTGGAGGTCCAATCAAAGGAATTGCAATCAACAAACAGCCTTTGAATTATTTACAACACTATTTGTTTTTTTCCCCGGTGTTTATTTTCTCACACCAGTTTGTGCTGATGTGCTGGGTTCTGTTTTGCTAAAGTAATAAAAGCTACTAAAATTGAAAAACTTTTGAAATAATGATTGCATTGCTGCCCGCAGTGTGTGCCTGAGTACATTTGCAGGTGCTTGAGAGACAGAAAGAGACTGGAGAAGTGAGGCATAGAACTGACATAATAAATCCCTTTTCTTCTTGAGCCTGGAGAAGATGTGCTTAAAACTGCACAGAAAGCCCTCCTCAGCCTTCTCCAGAGCAGCATCTCTCCAGTTTCAGAACAGGGTTTCATAGAGATGGTACCATCTTACCAAGGAGCTTTAGAGCACATCCTCAGAGCCACAACTTCTAAGAAATAAACCAGTAATTCCCAGAGTTAAATAAGCCTGGGGCTGAGGATATCAGTGAACTTGTCTCCTTTTCCCAGACCATCAAACACAGGCTCATTCAGTGGGTTTCTGACAGCAGCCACTGTGTGGGGACAGCATCACTGCTTCTCTCAGGGATCCACCAGCACCACCAGCTTTGCTAGAACTGACAGGGACAGTGCAACAGGAGAGCAGGTGAGGGCCCACGAGTGTCTGAAGGGAGGGTCAGAGGATGGACCAGGCTCTACTCAGTGGTGCCCAGCAATAGAACAGGAGGACAGAGGCAGAAACTGATGCACAGAAAGTTCCACCTGAACTTGAGGCTGAACTTTGTTGTGCAGTGAGCGAGCACTGGAACAGACTGTCCAGAGAAGCTGTGGAATCTCCTCACTGGAGATATTCCAGAACTGTCTGGACACAGTCCTGTGCCCTGTGCTCTGGGATGACCCTGCTCGAGCAGGGAGGTTGGACCAGATGACCCTCTTTGGTCTCTTCCAACCGGAAACATGCTGTAACCCCAGCTTCTTAGGAGCATGAGAGAGCCCCAAGGACAGCAATCTGAGGGGCAAAGGTGCTGAGAGTCATTTAATGTTGTGCTTACAGTGATCACCTGGGCACACTCACAAATGGTTCTCCTCCTCTCCAGCAGCTGTGTGGGCCATTTTTCACAACAGATAACCTAGAAATGAATGAAGCACAGGATTATCATCTGCCCAACAGTCAGTGTCCTGCAGCACAGCGTCTTACTCCCATCTACCTCTGTGGAGGAGGTACAATACAAACATTAACTTGAGTTGCTTGTTTTGAATGTCCAGGGAAAGACTCTCGGAGCCCAAAGGCATTTAGCACTCCATTTCCAGGGAAAGCCAAGGTGCAGCTTAGCAGAGTCCAGGTGAACTGAACTAAAAAGAGTCACAAAACCACACAAGCATATTAAAAGCCCAGCATCCAGGACCGACGTGTTACTGGTGACAGTGACCTGGCTGTGGGTCACCTGCCAGCCATTCCCCCATGCTGGCTTTGCCTCTGTCTTCAGAAACCAGTGGTTGGGTCTGTGACAACATATCCAAGGAGCTGAAGCCCAATTAGGGCTGAGAAGTGAACACATGATTATTATTATTTTTTACCCTCCCTTCTGCTGTGGGTGACAGAACACAATCAGCCCCTGACGTGCTTGGTTGCTTGGTAGCAGACAGGCACATTTTTAATTATATACTAAAATATGCTTAAGAACATAAAACAGCTGCGTGACTAATATGTGTGTATCAAGAAAGGCACATGACAGCAGCAAAATTGCTCCAGTGTGTGATAAAAAGTGCCTCTGCCAGGCTTGTCATCAAAAGATCAAGGGAAAGGGGTGGAAAGTATTATTAATAAAACAGTGACTTTTTAAAATACCCCTCATTGTTTGAGGTGCATTTTTTTTAATGTCTAGCATGAATTTAATTCTTTTCCATTTATTCGGCTTTGATTTAGTTCCTGCTTTTTCAAACAGAACAATTATATTAGACCTAAAATCTCTGCTTATTCTCTCATGATGCATTATTCCAAAGAGAAAAGCGAAAAGTCCCAGCTGGGTCCTTGCAGTGCAAGTTCTTCATGGATTTGTTTGAACAAAATTACTTTAGTGGTCAGAGAATAAGAAATTATTTTATTATTTACAAGTGCTGAAGTAATTTCTTTTGCAACAACCTGCTCTATAAAGTGCTTTTCAGCAGGGAAAAAAGAAGAGAAATATTAATAAAGTCCCTTCCAACCCAAACCAGTCTATGATTCTGTGGTTCTGGAATTGATAAAGAAGTATCTAAGCAGTAATTAGTCATGCCCTGTGAACAGTAGCATTCAGTGTACTCAGTGTAAAACGAGAATCAGGCCAGAGGTCTTGAAGACGTTAAAAGACTTTTACTAAATCTATTTAAAGCGGCTAAAGAAACAGCGCTGAACACAACAGCAACTGCGCCGTTCCTCGTACAACACAGCACCTGCTCCCCGCTCTGTGCCTGCCCGGCTGGAGCCGATACCTCCGGTGTGAATTACACCCTGCATTCAGAGAAAACAATCTGCAAATGACTTAATTAAACCACAACTCGCCTTGGAGCAGGGTGGGTTTGCTGGGCCGTGCCGGGATGGAGCGCAGGCGGCACCACGGGGAGACGGTGCTGGCTCCGCGCTGGGAAGGACACGGCCCCACAAGAGTGTGCTGTTCCCCACTCCTTTAATTCGAGTCTAACTCCGGCTGCTGTCACGGGCACACAGGAGGAAAGCCTGCGGGAGCAGGGAGCTCTGGAGAGGCGCTGCTGATCAGCAAGAGAGCAGGCAAAGTGTTTGAGCAAGACCAGAGCCCCCAGAGCCGCGAGCCCCATCCACCAAACCCTGCCTTGAGGCAGCACCCACAATATGTACATCATCCCCGTGGTGACATTTATATATGTATTAGAGAACAATCAATACTCAGATGCTTTGCATATAAATATTGCATATAAATATTTTTATGCCCTGGCCCTTCCTGCTGACCACAGCAGCCTTCTCCTTGCCTTGCACAGCACTAACACAAAGGGGTCTGTCACAGGAACCATCACTCCCCCTCATGATTCCAGAGCACAGCTCCTGTTAAGAGAGTCTCTCCCAAAAACTGAGCTGGAAAAGGAGCAGTTTCAAGGAAGGGTGAACCTCGGGTCACATGCAAAGCCAGTGGTGTTGCTCCAAGCACACACATTTGACCTGTGAGCCAGCATCCTGTCAAGCCTCATTGATTTTAGTAAGTCAGGAACACTTTTTCAAGCCATTCCCCCGCAATTTTAAACAAGTGTATTTCAAAGGACATGGAGCAAGAGTGTAGGACAACTTTCAGTGCTGGGACCACCCCCAGATGTGAGAGCAAAAGGAGCAGCACTGCTGAACCCAGCCAGGCAGAGCAAGCACCACCTCCCTCCTGGCACTGGGAGCTCCCAGGTCTCCTGGGAAGGAAAGCACAACGAGGTGACACGGTGGCAGTGTCCTGCTGTGCCACCACGCCACACAGCCGAGCCCTGCAGCCTCCCCCAGCCCAGCCACGGGGCTTCCCAGCAAAACAGACCACACCAGGCACGGCTGGACTTACTTTTAATATCCACTTTCTTACCCTGCACTGTATTTTTCAGGCTTGTCCAATACAACTGAAAAGGCTTCTAAGCAGAGCTGCCACCAGCTCTTTACTGACACAGAGCTACTGCCTACAGCCAATACCCCCATGATGGGTGTTCTGCTCCTCCTGGGTTCTCCAACACAGACAGACAAAACCTTTAGGTGCTGCCACCCACAGCAAGAAATTCACTCCAAGCTGACCACAAGAACATCAACTGACCACCAAAAGCAAAGTCAAAATACATCTAAGAACTCAAACTTAAAATAGAAATTATATCCTAGGATGCTGATAAATAGATTTTCTAATGTAGTACTTCTACATTCTAATACTATGCTTAATTTCTAAAGAAATTACATTACAAAACCTGCTGGAAATACTCATGAGCTTTTACTCAAGTATCTTCTACAAAGAGGGAGTGGGGCTGTTCAGTTTTAGTCCTAGTACAATCCGGCATTTTTTGTCGGGTTGGTTTTTAAATTGAGCTAGTAATTTTTAATTCAACTGAATTAGGTATTTTCTACTCCTAATAGGTATCAGACTTTCAAGACACTGGTCAAATCCAATACTTCTGTTTGTACTCAGGGCTCAAGCCCCCTGCAATAACACTCAATAATCCCCAGTGCTGCTGCAGGAAGGTCCACAGAGAGCAGGAACTCAAGCCTGTGAGCACAGGAAGCAAAAGGCTGTTGAAGAACAAGACCAGAAGGGATGAGAGCAACAGAGACAGGCAGAAATAATGAAGATGGGAAGACACAATGAGACTGCAGCTGGTTCCTCACCAGCGGAAGCCAGAAGCAGCTGTTTGCATGTTGGGTGAGAGGAGGTTTGGGAGGAGTGAGCAGAGAGAGGACGGGGATCCTGCCATGCACAGGTCAGCTGGGGAAAGGGGGTGAGGTGCTCCTGTGTAGGACTTCTGGGGGCAGGTGACCTTGCAGGAGTGACAGCAGGGCAAGGCGGGGCAGGTACCTTGAGGCCTCACAAAGCCCATGACCTCACAGAGCAGCTGAAGGGCTGCAGGGGCAGGGAGGGAAGAAGGCAAATCACAAGAGCCCATGGGAGGGGAGAAAGGCAATGACATTTTTCCACATCCACCCGTTTCATTCGTTACTCTGGACCATAAGCTCTGGGTCTTTCCACCTTGAGGTGTATTAGCAAAGCCCAGATGGGGTCTGGCTTCATTCCCCTGTGTGACTGCCACACAAACACAAGTGGACAGCTCTGGTGGAACCAAAGATGCCAACCAACACCAGGTCAGGGACATGGACACGGACACATCCATGGCCAAGTCACAGACACAGAACCACTGCAGGGACTCCAAATGCACAGGAAAACAAGATCCACTCACATGGAAAACGAGTGACTTACACAGATGTATGTGAAAAACCAAATGCTTTAATCCATCTATCAAGAACAACAGTTCAAATTATTTCATTGGATACATTAATATTGATCCATAATTTACAGTGCTATGGACCATACACAAATTATTGCTGCAGTCAACAGCAGATGAATATCAACATTACAGTACCAAGCATCATAGCAAGAGGCAGTAATTAATGTCACTTTTTCAAGAAATATAGGTATTTATACTATTATCAACATCAGCTTCCCCCCCAGTGCATTTTATGTCAAACAACATAAATGTAAGTGCATTATTTTGTGCTTTGTGCTTTCCTTATGTACCTTCTTTTTGCTTTTACAGGTCGTAAGAGTTAAATATTGCTTTATAGGCCAAAAGCAGTAAGGAAGAACTTCATGGTACTCTGCATGTCCCTGCCCGTTGCATGGTTTGGCAAAGTGAGAATTGGTCGGTTCCCCACCCACTTGCTCAGGGAAGCCACCGCTGCCCAGCGTCACACAAGTCACCGTCACCAGACCGGGCAACAGCTTCTGTCCATCTCACTCCGCCGAGTCCATGCCAAACCCTGCCTGTGACAGCTGCCTCCGTCCTCTGCCACCGACCCCTGCAAAATGTGACAGCCACACCCTGCACGATGCTCAAGTGGGCAAAGGCACCTCCCATCAGCACCCACTGGGGGTCTGTGTCTCCTAGAGGTGTCCCCACTGCAGTGTCACCATTTCAAGGGTGGGCACACTCAGAGGAGGGCTGTAACCTAAGGAAACACAGGGGGAAGAGTGAGCAGGGCATGGCCAGGTTTTGTTACCCCAGAAAACACAAGGTGTAGGAGCACACAGCACAGCTGCTGCGGCCACAGAGACTTCTGCCAAGGAATCCAGCTCTTGATGGAATGGTTGGCCTTGAATCCTAACTCACCTCCACACAGCATGTAGCCAAAAATGAGAAGTCATGGCTGTCAGCGAGTACCAGTGGTTTCACATAAGCTTGAAAAATATTCACATACCACAGTCTAGACTTGAATTTCTGAATGCCCAGGGCAGGCACCAAACCAAAAGCCTCATCCAATACATTCAGTGGTTCTCAGTTACTACACTCCAGCATGCACACCCTGATTTGTTGCACCAACGCTGCAGAGCTGTCCCACTTTCTGGGAAAGGGCAACACAACTCCATGTTACAGCTCAAGCATTTTCTACAGCCCTGATTTTCATACCTGTCACCCCAGCCAAACAGCAGCACCAGAAGCCTGTATCCCCATACTCAGCTCGCAGCTATGGCACAGCTGCCTCGCAGGGACTGGGAGCACTTCCTGCCACAGGGCCACAGTGACCACAGCACATCCTGCAGCCTCCCGGGTCCTGCCTTTTGGGAAAGACACGTTCCCAAAAGCTGTCTGGGGTGTGGGGGGGAGGCATCATTACAACCCAACTCCAGCTCCTCCTTCAAAAATTAGAAAAGAAAGAAAAAAAGCCACAACCCGGTGGTTGCATCAACACTAAAACACCGCTGGCGGCTCGAGCAGGAAGCGAGGGCCGGACACAACCACGGGAAGAGTGACAGGAACACAGACGCCAAGTTCCACAGCCGCCACTGCAGCCCTGCCGAGCCCGAGCCCCCTGTGCCCAGGCAGGGCACACCAGGAGCCCTTGCCCCCCGTGCCACAGCAGCAGTGCCAGGCAGGGCACACCAGGAGCCCTCCCCTGGGGAAATGTCCAGGAGATGGCTCAGCGAGCTGCGCTGTGGGAACTCCCATCACTATCCCCGGCCACCCCATCCCACCCAGTTCACATTTGGTTTCTGAACACTACCTGCTGAGCCCAAGGTTTCCTTGGAAAGCTGGCCAAACTGGCACTCAAGTTACTCACTGTTGCACTCATCCTATGTAATTTCCAGTGTAGCACAAAGGAGAACGGGAAGCTCTGGTTTTCTATATGTAGGCACCATGCTACACCTCAACGCCCTATATACCACCACCCTAAAGCTCTGTCTATGCCACACTTCAGTCAGTGCTAGTCGAGGAAGACTACAACTAGAGTTTAAGGCACTTCATTCTGAACGAGCTACGCCTGCCAGTCAGCTGTAGGCTGCCGTGGAGAATTCCATTCCCTCCGTCTAGCTCGGAACACCACCTGTCACCTCCGTGGAACACCTAGGCTGGATATAATACAAGGAAAACTACCGTTATTGCATAGGACTACACTTGAGTAGATAATGCACTGAACTACTTTTACAACATGGTTGCATGTTAAAAATTAATAACATTGTTATCAAGTAACAGTTATTTGCAGATACAGTAATTTACTCTTTTTTTTTTGTTGCTTTTTTTTCTCTTATGTTAGCCCCAGTGCTGAAATAGAACACAAATTGCTCTAACGGGTATATTAACTACATAGTTATGTTTCCAAGCATATTACTACTTTTTTTCTGTATCACTAAAAATAAATATGTAAGTTCAGTTTCTCTACAGAGTTGTTTTATTACCTAATCTAAATTTTTACTCTACCTTAAATGCGTTTAAAAACATTTTCAAAGTGAGACTGTAATATACAAAATATTCTCAAAATCTCTCTTAAAACACAGAACCCTGCATAAAAGCTTCCTTTCAAGTGTTTACAAAGAACGCAGAAAACTTCCAATGAGTTTTAAAAATGTCAAAAAATCGCTGCAATATTAAGAGGCAAAAATCTTACAAATGAAATACAAATAAATTTAAAACAAAAAGTTGAGGATAACTAAGAAATCCATGCAAATCAAAAGAAACTGTACAATGCAATTAAAAAAAAAATAAAGCCAATTAGATATGTACAACATAATGTGCCCAGCTGATAATATGCATCTTTTTTTTTTTGTCCAAAGAGTGTATCCCAACTTACAGTGCTCCGGCTTGGCTTGCCATTGGCAAAGCCATCCATGTGTGTCACGAAACAAAATAAAAATTTAAGAGGAAAAACTTGAACCATGATCAAAAGGAAAACCCAAATCAGCTCAGAGTAAAATTAAACAACACTCTGAGACACTCACATCTCCCTGCAGTTTCAGCAACAGCATTTTATATCACAATCAACACAATCAGGATGTCTTAACACTTGGGTTTAGTTTGTTTTCTGAGTGAAGTCACGTGGGTATTTTCCCTAAACACTTGTCATGTAAGACCAACATTTGAGGGACACTGTATCTTTAAGGCAGCACTATTCAATTAATACAATTACAAATTGGACTTGGTGGTTGTTGTTGTTTCTTTACATTCTTTAACTTTACATTTTGTTTCCAAGTAAATAGGTTGCATTTACAATCCTACAATTTGCCCCCTCCCCCCCAGTAGAAACAGACTCTTCATCTGTAATTCTATTGCTTTGAGTAGATTTGACCAGTTCAAAGTTCTTGGCGAATCCAGTTCACAGATTCTGTACATATGCTGTACAATATTTCGGAGGCATTGGTAGTTTTAAAATAGAATATACAAGTTTCTTCACAAAAATTCTAAAAAAAATCCTATATATATAATATATACACACACGCACACACACTGATGAAGCACAAGGGGGAAAAAAATCAAAAAATTCTACAAAAGGTAAATTATTTCATCTACTGATCAAGAACGAAAGCAGTTTATGAAAGGTGTGCCAACAGATGCTAACAAGCATGGTCAGTGTCCTCCATGCTCACGCTGCTCCGCCTGCTACTCGTCTTCGACGCCCCAGGAGACACGGAGGAGAGTAGTGGGTCAGTCACTCCCACGGGGGAGAGGGTATCGTCCATCAGGATATCTTCCAGTTTGGATCCCATTTTGGCAGGGACACTGTAAGTGCCAGCTGGTTCAGTCACGTTTCCCAGGTTGTCACTGAAGGTGATGGTGCCGTCAGTGAGGTCGAGGGTGGTGGTGCAGGACAGGTCTGTGTGGTGAGGCATCATGTCTTGGGTGCAGTTGTCCAGCACAGGCTCCTGTTTGATGACCCTGTTGACCATGTCAGGGGAGCAAAGGCCTGTAGATGGGACAAGGGACAGTCCGTGTGCCCGGGCTTGCATCTCAAGTTCCTGTGAGGGAGAAAAAGGGGCAAATTAAGAGAAAATCTGGAAGTAAAATCTGTCATCTTATCCTCATCTTGCAGCTTCCAGTTTCCTTTTCCCGTACACATTTCCTCCCTTTTCCATAGTGACGAGGGCTTGTACCTTGCACACTCCAGGCCTGCAGATTTTCACCAGAGGTGGCTGAACACCACCCCACACAGGCCCTTCACACTCCTCCTCAGCACCTACACCAGAGCCAAAACCCAGCACCCTGCAGCACAGACATGTTCCCCTCAGGCTTCTTCTCAAACCAGTGCCAGGATAGGCAGGTTTGGCATCAGGTAGGGTGAGGAAAACATTTAAAAATAGGGGAAAAAATGAAATAGCAGAGGCATGTGTTTAGTACATTTAAAGAAGTCATATGTGAAGGCACAGCAAGTCTGTGTGATCCTTGTCAATCCCCACTGACACTGGAGGGGACACTTCTCTCTGCAAGTCTAGCAGAGTTGGAAGAGGTCAATCAAAACTGAGCAAGAACACTATTCCTGTGCAGAAAAATCACAAGGAAGTCACAGGAAGGCTTCAGACTTCACATAGCGCCAGGATTCTTCAAATCTCCACGGAAAGTTTAAATCCCACCTTCACATTTAATCATACAGATGTACTTGACTGAAGACATATAATAGAAGAATTCATTTTAATGCCCTCTCACAAATACATCAGTAAAAGAGATGTTTTGCTTCTACTTCTCCACTATATTAGGCAATCACAATCTCTGTTGTGATTGTGCCGTTTCTGGATATTCCTGTCACTGAGGTTGATTAATACCCTTTTCCATCATTTCCAGGCTAAAACAAGCTTGTAATGGCACACTGCAAGATCAGAGAAGAAGGTGGAATGGGCAAGCACTTCTTCCATCAGCTAACGTGCCAGAATCAGGAGTTCCTTATTCCATGCTTAATCAGAATCAACACAAAAAGGGAAAATACACACTTGAGGTTATTTGCTGCAGATGTATTGTCTGTTACTCAAGGATCTGGGTTTTATGGTATTTTGATTGAAGGAGCCAGAGCAGATGGGTAATACAAAGCAAGATGAAAGATGTTTAAAAAGTGATCTCACTTAGCTTTGAAACACCCCTGCTTGGTGTCGCTCTGCAAAAGGGTTGTGTGTTTTTATCATCTCATTCTAGCAGCAGATTGCTCAACCAAGTACAAAACTGTGCTGAGGCTCAACCCGGCCTGTTCTATTTTAAAGCTGTTTACTTCCACACTTGACTCTCAGGTATTTGCAGCTTCATTATCTCCCTGGTGGATTAGCTGGGCTGTTGAGGGGTCTCCTGGCAGGCTGCAGCTGCATGCAGAGTTCAGCTGTTTGTGCTGCAGGGGAGCAGCAACACGAGGATATCTGGGATATCACTGTCTCCATGTTAGGTGTTCTTGCACCCAATTCTGGTACACTTCTTTGATTGCCCTTCTGTGGAGAGGGGTGGTCATTCAGAAAAAAAACCTGTGTAGGCTTCAAGCCTAAGGTTTCCTATCCAGCTTGAAGTGAAGACAAAGGAATTAGAGAAATGGAGTTTTCACCCTTAAATTTCTCAGAATGTAGCTCAGAACATTGGGAACCTCGGTGAATCTAACAAGGCAACAACCCACAGAGAAAACATATTCATGCCACCTACTGCTTTTCAGTGCTGAAGGGAACTGTTGTACAGTCCTACAGACTTCAGGGAGCAGGGAAGACTCTCAAACAGCTGAACCTCATTTCCTGACTATCAACAAAAATGTGATACATGAAGTCTCAGTTCCTTAGACCTGGCAAATCGAAGAATGTATTACCATATAAAATCTTATTGATGGTCTGGTTTGGAGCTAGCGTTGGCCGTGGTACAACAAAAACAGACCACTCATAAGTGCTTTTACTGGAGTGTTAGGATTCTATTTTAACTTTTTTTTTTAAACTAAGATATCTTCGGCTCTTTCTGGAAAAATCTCTGCAGGCATCTCAGCACTGGCCACCACTAATTTAAATGCTGCTTCCTTCTAACCCACACCCCACAAGACACCACTGTTTGCAATCACACGCTGCGACACCAAGAGCATTTGCAGCTCGTTTCTCAGCAAACCTGTATTCTGAGCAGCAGGTGCCTGTTGGCATGTTCCAGCTTCTTCTGCCTGTTCTCCAGCTCCTTGGTGCGCTGCTGCTCCCTCTGCAGCTTGCGGATGTAATCCACCGACGCCTTCAGGATCGTTCCCTTGTTCCAGCGCATATCCCTTCGTATCAACACGAAAGGACAAGGTAAGGCTCTGTTTCGTAGCTGTTCCCTTCATCCCCGTACCTGTGATTGCACCTTACCCAGACATGACACCCAGCTACTATTTATTCCAAGTTTGTGGATACAGAAGGCATTTGCAGTGCACTAGAGGGGGCTGGAGCGCAGCCCTTGAGAAGCACATTTGCTTCTCAAAGACAGAGGCTGCTGCATCATCTTCTCCTCACATCGTCTTACTTTTTCTAAACTAGCAAAAAACATCTTACTGCAGATTGTCAGAGCAAAGATCAACCTGTCCTGTAGGTTGATACTGAGAGATACTGTCCTGCTGGCCTTGGAGGCGGCTGCAGAGCCTCTCTGCAAAGTAGCTGTGAAGCTACTCCACAAACAACTGCCTCAAAACACTGGAAAATCTCCCCAAAACTGTCATGGAGCATTGAGGCAGATTTAAGTGGACTTTCAAACTTCAGAGTAAGGAGGGTTCCTTGCTACTGAATCAGCACTGGGAAAGTGTAAATACAAGCTAAAAGCAGTAAAATCAGTGTAGAATTATTGTAAAGAACGTCTGGGAAATCACAACAAACACTGGCAAATTATCAGTGAACAGGCACCCAGTTACGCTCTTTATTTTCCTTCTTTTTTTTCCCTTGGAGAGAAGGGGAATGTGATGGTCTCCCAGAGAAACTGCCCTCTGTTTTCACTGAAAAAGGGACCAGTTCTGTCTTGTGAAGCTCTAACATCTAATTAATTAAAAGAATCATTTAGCAAGACATGCAACCATCTAAGCCAGCCAGACCTACTGCTTAGACCATCTAAGCAGTGGAAGGTTTCCCATCCTCACAACTCTGCCTCTGGGAAGGCAGTCAGTCACTCCCAGCACCAAACCCAGCTTTGAGACAAAAATCATTAAATTAATACAAACACAAGAAGGTTCCAAAAGGGGAAAAATGAACCCCGCCAAAAAATCTTCAAGAAGTATAACGGAACCTTCAAGCATTTCTACAGCCACAGAGCGTTCAGAGCAAGAAGAAAACATAGGAATTCTGGGTGTTTTTTGTAAGTTCTTGTTCTCCCCTAGTATTTTTTTACCTCCTCCCTCCCACAGTCTCCCTGGGCAAGTCGTACTTACGGATCGTTTGACTTGGGTATCAAAGTGCCCAGTTCTTTTATACGATCATTAATATTAAATCTTCTTCTTCGTTCAACTTTAGGAAAAACAGCACAAATGTTACAAGTAATATTCACACTTAATTACAACTCATCAAGTGTTTCATCAAAAATTTCTTTAAGCACCACTGAAATGTTTGCCTGAAGCTTAAAATCCAGTGATAATTTATTTTGCTCTCCTACACACAGATACCTTGAGATAGAAGTTATGCCTATACTGTAAATTTTGGGACTGCTGAAGTCACAGAGTTTAACTGAGACTAAAAATCACGATGACTGAGAAGCAAACATTTTCCTAGAGAAAAGCATCACAGACAAATTCAGAAACAAATACTTAGATGCTCAAGGAAATCCCAAGACAGAAAAAGGGACAAAAGGCACAGTCTCTCTTTTTAAAACTACTCTTCCATGTGCAACACTTTGAGGATCCAAAAGTCAAATTTAAATACCAATTTTCCTGCATTACCTTTTCATGCTATGGAAAAGGCTTCTGAGTGGCTCAAGGCATGAAACAGTTCCTATTATCTACTACTATTAAGTAGAAAAAGATAAGTTATGGATCCTTTAAGTCATAAGATGCTCATTATTTTAAAATTGCTTTTTTTTCCAACTTGGAAATATGAGTTCCTTTCCAAAATGAAATTTATAAAACTGCCACACTCTGGACCCACACTGTTGTTTAAAGTCACAAATTGACCACATATCTACTAAAAAAAATTAAAATTAAAAAAGCAAAATTGTACAAGGTAGATTTGTTAAAAGCAATTGGGCCACATGTTGCACACAGCAATTCCATTGATAACAACCACTTGGTTTATTAAAAAAAACTAAAATAGAGTTAAAATTCAATAGTAGATTTAAGCACACATTTCATAAGAATTGGAGGCATTTGATCTATGGGCATAACACAATGATTTAGTGCTTCATACTACATGCAGTATCTCATTCAGATTTAAAGCATCAGTATTTGAACACTTAATGCCCAAAATCATTCCAAGAATTGGTGCGAAATGTGAGGAACCAAAACTTACTCAAGTTGTGATTGTCTTTCTTTTGTCTCTCCTTAGCCAACGCTCTCGCTTCCGACTCTGTAGGAAAAATACATGCTGTGCATGTGAATGAAGTAATTAGAATTAAAATAATTCAATCACAACGTTTCAGCCTGTGAAATATCTGCACAGGAAGCCTGATGGATATTTGTCACACCAATTATTACCCCCATTCCAAGGAGCAGGAAGGGCCTGTGGATGCCAAAACACAACACTGGGACTGAGCTTCACCTCTGCACCTGTGGAGCATCTCTTCCCACACTTCCTAGAGTGACTTCCACGATGGGAATATTTCCCACGGAGGCCTTGACTCAGCAAGGTATTTGAGGACAACAAACTGCTGAAATTCAGCATACCTTCTCCTACGTCCGCACACGTATCCCCTGGGAGCTGAACCTGGGGAGCAGCATGTTTATGGCATTGCTGCCTGCTCAGGATGTGACACAGGCAGGAGTCAGAGGCTCTGCTCACCCAAATTAAGGCTACATCCTTCTGTGGCACGTGCACACACATCACCACAACACTCAAGGGATAACTTAAGTGATCTGTTAAAAATAGTGTATTTTCCAGCTACACTAACTGTTCCTATTAGATGAAAAAAAAAAAGGGGTGAAAAATTCAACACTTTTCTTAGCAATAAAGTTGGAAAACAATGATTCTTGCTTTGGGAAAAGCAAACAGGAAAGTAATGGCTTTTATCCTTAGCTCAGAACTGCCCTTCACCTGGCTCTACACACTTATTATCTATTTTTGATTATTCTATTATTGTTGCTATTATATTCTAGAATAATCATATAATTATTAACTTCAGCATGCAATAGTTCAGACAACAGCACAACTAAATTTCTTCTTTTCAGTTCTCATTTGATACTAAGCTTCTCAAGCAATTTAAAGTATTTTTCATTTTTTTAAAAGGTGAGGTTGTTAATCCTTGCCCTGTTTGCATTCAAATCCACAAACCAGCAAGCACTTTGCAGTTCCACAGTAAGGCAGTGAGGAGCAATGAGTGTATCATGTGTTATCACATGTTCCATTGTGGAAACAATCCCTTGCTGTCTCCAATAAGTTTCTTTCCTGTATTACTTTATTTTGATCACAAAAAGACTCATCTAAATTAATTCTGTGTACACGTGAGTGTAGCATATAAACATTAAACTTATTTCAGTTCTGTTTTGATGTATTGAGGACTTCCATAAGACCACTTCACTCATAACTTCCCCACTCGTTCTGCCTTCTTGGCCTGAAGTCTAACACCAGCACCTGCAGCAAATCCAGTCTGCACATCCAAGCTGGGTTGAGTTTGCAGTCTACAGACCCTGGAACTTTCTATACTTGGGGCAATGAAACTGCCTAAAATGCAAGACTTTGAGTAGCTCTCCTCCCTTCCCACCCTCCTCTCACACACTTCCATCTCTGTACAAGCTTTGCTATTTTCTAGCAGCCACAAATCACTGTGTGCTCTGTGTGTCTTTTGGTGCTGAGCCCAAATTCTGTGCAGTCCTATAAATGCAAATATCTGCCAGCTCAGAGAGGTGGCATTTCCTCCTGGCCTATTAAAACTGCTCTGCTTAAACTAATTCCTGCCCAGAACCTGCTTTGCAACTGAGTCAGCCTGTGAATTTTCACAACAGAAACCCAGAAAGATGACAGACAAGAAACCAGGCCCCTACCCTACTGCATAGTCAGGGACTCTCTGCTGGGCTTAAGAACAGGCATTTCTGGGCATTAATATGATTTTGCCGTCAGTTCTAGAGTGGATCTCCATCTGTTCAGCTGATTCATTTGTTCAGCCTTACCTTGTACATGTACCCTATGTGTGGTTATATCCTTCCAAGCAAGCAGAAATAAAACATGCCTGAGAATATGAAACTTCTTATTTGCTTCAAACTGTCTCACTCCTGTACACATGTGCTTGAGAGAAAGAAGCTTTTAGTGTCCCACTCTCCTGCCCCTGCCTCCCACAGCTTCTTCTGAGAACTGCTGCAGGAACTGGCATAAAAAATTTATGGAACACTTCATTTTCATCTTAATTTAGTGATGCATATTCACAGAATCATAGAATGGCTTGGGTAGGAAGAGACCTTAAAGATCATCAAATTCCAATCCCCCAAGTGCCTAATTTTACATTTTAAAGGATCTACATATCCAGATATCACATTATAACAGGTTTTTTGTTCATTACTGCCCTCCCCTACTAAAGTAAAGCCCCACCGTGTATGATTCCTTGACATGAATCCCACAGAGACTCCAGATGTGAAGTTGTTAAAGTTTGGTGTTGATAGAGCAAACAGTGAGCCCAAACTAGAAAACACCTCTGGAAGAGATGCATGGAAGCTTCCTGGAACACTGTATTTTCAACTTGCAGGTGGGACAATAACAATTAAGGACTTTTCTGAACTTGTGACAGTGAACACACACATCAACACAGGCTAAAAGTATTTATTCACCCATATATTCTTTCTCATAACAGAAATTATGTCCAGTACCACCTGAATTCAAAACAATTATACTATTACTCCAAGATGGTATTTTAGATGTATTTACCTGTGAGCTCCCTTTTTATATTAGGAAGATTAGCTGGACATGAGTTGCTGATGTTTAATCCTGGAGGAGGCATGCTTTGGTTGCCATAAAGGTCAATCAAATTGCCAGACACAGGCAACTGGAAAAGATAAACAAGGAAAAGGATCATTTGGTTTGACCTTATGAATGCCTTTGTACAGAAGAACAGGGTCAGGATCTGCTAAGAAATCTGTGCTCTTTTCCATGTGCAAACAGAGCCTGCAAGAAGGTCAGCAAAATTCACAGAAATGCACGGGCATGAGGGATAAAACATCTACACTGGGAAAACTCTGTTCTCTCTCCTCAAAAATATGCAGACTTAAAATATTAAGAGGTAATAGAAGAGGTAAAATGCTGACGATATTGCTGCATTGTTGCTCCTTATTTTTCACTAAAACTATTGTATCTATATCTCCAAAACTTCTCTGATATCTCAAAGAGCCTACAGAACTCTCCCAGAGAACCCCCTCCCTTTTTCCAGGGATACATGAGTGGAAGTACTTTGCAAGTTGTCACATGCTGGAGGAAGAACACTGTATTAATTAATCACATTTTTCATGTGATTTGAAAGCTACCTACACAGAAAACATTTCAGTTTACTTTGTTTTTCGCCTTACATAACAAGAATGCGCATCAGTAGGAGGAAGATTATTTTTACAGTAAGTTTCCTCAATTACTTGTTCACTCTGCTGTGTTTATTTAGGCATTTAAGCAAGAAGATTTGTACAGAAATAAGATGGTATTTCATCAAGACCTATCAAACCTATCCTTTCATATTTAAACATATTTAAAGAAGCTTGCAATTATCCTGAGTGGATTATTTTACCCATCTCTTATTTGTTTTTGAAAAGACAGGTATAAAACACTCTGGTATCTTATCTGAGTGGCAACACTTCTTATCATCGCTGCTGCAAAGAAAACCAATCCCTCCAAGACACTGATCCTGCAGAGATTAGAGTAAGTATTAACTTTACACCCATGTAAATAATGCTGGTGAATACAATGCAGTGAGTCATAGCCAGGACTATTAAACTCCTACTGATGGGCTTTGCCAGACTGGGACCTAAGAAAATTTTTCTACCATATGGAAGCAGATGAGATAGGAGTTGATATGTAAAGGACCACCAGCTAGAAGCCATGCTGATAGCTGTTGAGAACAGATAGTGGCCCACAATAAAACCGAAGTCCCCTGACTCAGTCTTTAAGAGACAGAGGAAAAAAGTGTAACTGAATTCTCACTAAGAGTCAGCCTTATTAAAGAAAAAAAAAAAATTAATAATGCTGCTCAGGTCACAGGTGTCCTGGTTGTGACCTGCCCACACTAATGTCAGGGTGACCACTCAATCTCACTGCTCTGCAAGGCTGACCCTTGTCTCTTGGGTCCCCCAAACACATCCCTGACACCGGCACAGCGAGAGTGTCACACACCCTTCTGATTTAGATGTGCTCATCCTATGCATGCTCCTAAGCATGGGGAAAGCACAAAGACCTTGTCTGTAGCCCAAGGACTTGAAGTTCATAACCAGACATGTGAAATCTAATTAGGAATTTAAGGGAATTTAGAAATAAAAAAGGAGATTTTTTTTTTAATTAGAAAACTAGAAACCGGCATCTCAAAGCCTGGGTAAAGCAGCCAGGTTGTAATGAAACGTGGAGAACACTGAGCTGCTTTCCTTACTGAAAGATGGGCCCTGATTGTTACACGCTTGGTGATTGATTTTTTTTCCCCAAAGGTGTGAAATACTGTGCCAGATTTCCACGTCAATAAACAGGACCAGCGTGAGCAATGACCACAAAAGGGGACAGGGAAGGCAGCAGCAGCAACTGCTGAATGTGCACGTGTGCATGGCTGCTAAAGGTCATCCACAGGAATGCTTATCAGGGAAATTCACATTAGGGCAGGGAGATGCCAACAGCCTCCACTTAAATCAGTGATCCATGAGCAAAGAGACTGATCAACTTCTTTCTTTGACCACTTTCCCCAGCATCCAAACCCCACAGGTCAAAGCTTCAGCTGTAACATTTTCCTGCACATGGTCCATGCTCAGTATGAGTCTCTGAGAGGCTTCTTCTCCAGGATGGCTCCAAGTCACATCTTTGGGCCTAACTCATATTAATTCCTTCCAAATGAAAACATAAAGTACATGCATCAATCTGGGTCACCTCACATAAAATACCTGCAGTTAAAGGTAAGTTAAAATCGGGGCACATCTTCAGTTCACAATTATGTAACAGTTTCCAGAGGAATAAAATCAGTTGACTACAGTAAACGCAAAAATCATTAGTGCAGGGTTTAGGGAACTGGGAAAGGGGAGAGGACCCCTGTGCTGAGGGCATTGGTTTGAGATGTGCAAGACAGCAGCATGGTGAGCACACAAAAGCAGCCACTAGACTTAAATGGGGCAAAAAAAAACCCACTAAAGGGGTTTATTATGTGCCCATTGCAGGGACAGCTGGGCATTTATTTCAAATTATTCTTATTGGAAGAAACTGGAAAAAGCTACACATTGTTTGCAAACATTTCAGGTATAAGACAGTTGAGCCTTTCACCACCATCCTCAAGTACAAGATGGGAAAATGTCAAAACTTCCACAGCCATTTCGTATGGAAGATGGCATCTCAAACTTTGAGAAAGACATGGAATTTTCTGGAGCTAAGGAAGTTCCTTCCCTGTCTTCTCCAAATTCTAGCATGTTTCCAACCTAAATATGGTCTTCCTTACAGCTTTCTCAGCTATTTCTGGCTAAGAAGAAATTTAAATACAGCATTAGCCAGATCATCCACCTTTATTCTTCCAAAAAGCAAATGAAGGCAGAGTGGCTTATGCCAGGCTTAGTATGTTATCTTCATTGAAACAGCATGGTTGAAAATGCTTTCACTTGTGAAATTTCATATTTCAAGGTCTTGGCATCACAAATTGCACAAACACACCAAGTAAAACAAATTTCAATCTTCCTATCACTTTGCATCTGCTTTTTTTTTTTTTCCTAATAATGGCTTTTATATAACAGAAATTTAAAATATGGTAATTATGACTGCAGATTCATCATAGTGTACATTCATGGGAGTCTGAGGCTTTCATTTCTCCTCCACTACTCCAACAAAACAAGCACCCACATTCTGTCTAAAATCACTGAGACATCATCTGTGTGATCAACAAGGCTGTTTCTAAGGTACGAGTACACACTGGAATGGAATCTGCATCCCAGCTTGTGCAGCCCACAATGTATTGTGATGTTCCCTGACCTACAAGCACACGCTCAGCAGCATTCCCTGTAACAAAACTCCTCTACTGTGGAGTTTAAATTCCAGAAGAAAGCCACATTTAGAAGTGGAGCTGTACCTATTCACAGAGCTTTCCATGCCAGGCTCTGGCCGGAGTTGATTAGCTGGATGAATTAATTGTCATCTCCACAAGAGCACTCTACACAGTACCCATTAATTCAATTACCAGGTCATATCTAGGCAGAAAACCTTCTCTATAAACTAGTGACCATTTTGTGATACTTTCCACCACAGATCTTATTCCACCACATACCAAAGCTGACAAACACTTCCACAAGCAGTTGGTTGCAATGTGGCATTTTCAATTCGAGGTACTTGGAAACTCCCTTAGATTGCTCTGCACAGAAATCTCTGATTTTGCTTATCAATTAAGTACTGTTACCAACTGTAACAAACTGGTCCTTTTGTTCTTTGTTGGTTATGGAACAACAACTGCCTTTGTCACAGTCTCAGCACAGCTATTTATAGGTTGTGTCTCTTCAGAGACCATTTCCTCTCTTGATTTCTCCCACCTCAATTTAGCTCAGTGTGTAGGCATTAATTCCTTATTAATAAAATGCTGTGTGTTTTAAGAGCTAAGTCCTGTCCCAAAAGAAAGTGTCTGGTTTATTTTTTTCCCTAAGCCAATTGTTGAGAAACATGGTTCAATTTCCATCTCTTCAGGATGGGTACTAGGCTGATTCAGAGACTGAAATATACTTTTTTCCTCCAGTTATTTAAGTGTATTAGTGAAGAAGTCTCAATTTCATTGTTTCATATCCTTATTTTTCAGACTTCACCACACGGAGTGGGAAAATTCTGAAATTCCACAGTAAATGTGGATCAGGCAGTCTTTACAAGGCTTCTTGCCATGCAGCGAGCAGGAGGGATGCAGACTACCCTGAACATGGACTACAGGTACTCCTTGCAGCAAAAGAATGCAGAGTATCCTTCTGCCCCTGTCTGCAAGCAAAGAGCCACTCCAGGGTCCCTGTGAAACAAGATAAAAAGAAAAGCATAAAGATATCCAAGTCCCTTCTGAATTAATGGGTCCCAGTCCAACGGAACTTCAGAGAAAGGACTCCAGAAGAACCTCATCCCTCAATGAAAAAAAAAAACAAACCAACACTGAAAAACAGATTAACTTTTTCAAGCTATCTTCTGACAGTTTCCTGAGGTTTTCTCTCAAATTCAAGGACAGCTGCACTTTGCAAGTCATCTTAGATTAAAGGAAAATTTATTCTCTCCAGCAGGACTGTGCAGCTATTTCCCCGTGTACTCAAAGGGCACTATTTAGAAAGGGAAGCTGGTGGGCCGCTCCTGCGTCATCCACCACGTCTCTGAGAGGGCTGTGGGAATCTGTGGGAGCACAGGACTAGGTTAACATGACATCAGACAACTACTGTCAGCAAATGTAAACCTATGCCACAAAATCAATGCTCTGTGGTAAGCTGTAAATTTTGGCACTAGATAAAACAGAAACAGACGCCAGCACTGGCAGACATCTACTCAGCCAGATCTAACAGCACTTAAGCCTAAGGCAAAAAATTCACTGGAGCTACCCTCCACAGAAGATCAAAATCAGATTATGCCAGAAGTATGATTATATTAATTCTCAAAGCAATGTGAACCAAACCAAAAGAGCCACTTGGAGGAAACCTGTGCCTTCTCTCAGCGCTTTCTGCACCTCTGTGTTCTTGGTTTTTATCACAGGCTTCCCACGTCCCCTGCCTTGTTCACTTTTCAACCTTCTTTATTCCTTCCCCTTTTGTTTGTTTTGAAGATTGCTTTTTTAATTTATTTCTTCTCCTGATAAATTCTGTAACATCTTTGCTGCCGTCTAGCTGGGGACTTCTCCCCACTTGAAATCAGGCAGAGATAAAGCTGTGATGTTAAGAGATAACAGAGAGTGTCTCTGGATAGGGATGCTAACACATGGCATACAATTTCTTACTTGATTAGGACAACATTCAGGAACCCGCGATGCCAGAGGTTCCTTCTTTTCTGAAGCCAAGTATAAAGTCCATGGCAATCTTTAATATCAGGGGCAATGAGCTACTCCTGGTAGCACAGTTTACTCCTCTGCTGCAATCCTCTCACCACTAACTTGGAAATAAGAAAAGCAAAATTGTCCTTTGTATTCTCTCAACCTGACTCCAGCTTGTATCTTTAAATTCATGTTTTTTCATTGCAACTGTATTACCTTAAGCTCTTCAAAGGAAAATCAAATACACTCCATGGAACAATGCAATAACTACTTAATTGCAAGGAAGAAAAGTCCTGCTGCAGTTTTGCTTCCTCTCAAGGAAAAACAATTAGACTGAGCAGGGAAACCAGAAGGAAAGAACCATTGTACCGTGTTTGCCATTTGCAGGGCTGGGTCCACCAAGCCGAGGA
Source organism: Dryoscopus gambensis (assembly GCA_013389985.1). Lineage (NCBI taxonomy): Eukaryota > Metazoa > Chordata > Aves > Passeriformes > Malaconotidae > Dryoscopus > Dryoscopus gambensis. Next base: position 789,740 of record WEIT01001053.1, on the reverse strand, counting down.
TTTCTTCATTATAACTGGACTCCAAACTAATTATGTCATCGATCACATCATCCATCTGTAGCAGAAAAGGTGGACAAAGAAACAGAACAGTTATCAGAATCCCTGGGACACAGGAGCCTGACAAAGCACTTCAGCCCTACAGCAGAGGTGCCTGTGCAGTTGTGCAATCCCTCAGCCACGACTCCTGCTACCCAGGCAGGATCCTGGGGTCACGGCAGAGCTGAGGCTTCATGGCCCAACTCCTTCCTCCCACCAGCAGTTACCCTGCCCTGTCTGCCCACGGACACGCTGCTCCTCCCAGCAACAGCAGAGGAGGAAGCTGCTCGTGGAATAAGTGGCTCTAAGGACATGGCTGCCTCTCCCCGCTGCAGCACTGCTGCCTCCCCTCCACCTCTTCCCTGCATGGGACCAAAACCCGGGCACAGGCAGGAACAGCCCTGGACACCTGCAGGGAAGGAGAGGGAGCAAAGGTTTGCTGCTGGCCCTCAAGGGCAGAATCCATTGGATTCGTGTCCCTCATACACCCTCCCCCGAAGCACCACCCAGGGGCAGCTCAGAGCTGATTTTAGGTGGTATAAAAATCTTCTTTCAGGGGCTGGGCTGGAAGAAGCCTTCATAAGCTCCTGCACAGGCAGGAGGAAACAGTCCTTCACAGCACCCACACAGGTGCTCTGAACTGTCCTGCAGGATTGACTATTTCAGGACAGGACTATTTCCTTTTTGCTCATTATAAAAAAGGAGCTTAAATGACAGAGATCTACAGAATCAATGCATAATGGTGATGGTAAAAGTAGCAGTACATGGGATTTTTTTGTCAGCTCCAGAAAGTGTGATCACAACAAATTACATCGACTGGAAGTGAGGGCAAGAAAGGAACTAACAGTTACAGCCCATACCCGAAGTCTTGTTACTGGTAAGAAATAAAAACTCCTTAGTTTTAAGAAAAATAATGAAAATATAAAAGGGTGGCTACAGAGGATTAATTATCACAGATGGATTAAAGCCTTCTCATATAATTTTTTAAAACGCGAGTGTGATCTGCATAGAAACATGGACTTAGATTATCAGGGCAAAATCACATCCATGAAGTCTTGGAAAATCCAGTTAGAAAAGATTTCCTGATGCAAGACCTTAAAGCATGGTTGATGTGTTCTTCTGCTGTGGCATTACAGTGCTAAAACAGCACGAGCCTTTTCCAGGTATCTTCATGCACTTTTAACATCAGTGCTAATAAACAACATTGCTGTATTGTACCTTAAATACGTCTTACATTCAACTTCTTAAAGACACTGTGGGGCAAGTTTATTTTTCAACATATCATGAAAGAAACATGCTCATGACAAAGGGGACCTGTGCTCCACCTCCTGTGTCATCCAGTACCTGCATGCATGATGCTCGTGAGTGTGTATTCAGAGCCGGGCACTCACTCTCAACCCTGCTTTGCTCTTCAAATTTATAAAATCCCTGCAGAAATAAGGAAAAAAAAAAAAGAAGAAGAAGAAAAAGCAAAGCATGGATCTGAGTTCATGGCACAGTCTCAGTCCCAAAAAGAGCACGAATGAAATAGTGTCATGCACACATGTTCCCGATGACACAGCAAAGTGAAGCTGTAAATATTCTCAAGAAAAAAAATGTTTGGGTACAGCTGGGACAATAGGATAGAAATATCTGATTTTTGTTTCTTTTGAAACTATGGAGCACAAGCATTTCCCTTGCATGTGCAAAATATGTTCTGTAATAACTGTTTCTCCGAGTTGTGTAACATTTTGCTCATGGAATGCATCTGTACTAAAAATCTGGCACAAAGGCTTGAAGGGGGAAATGAGGGGACAAGAGGAACTCAACAATTGCCTCCTACTTTTCATGTTACAAAAATTCCGACATGATTCTTATTAATATCTTCCCAACCATTTTCCTTTGGAGCCTGAGCACACGTGTAACATCTAACTCAGTTTTTGCCAGCAAAGATTAAGACAAGGTTGCAAAGGACTTCTAGGCATAGGCTGTTGAAGTCTTATATTTGCAGCACTGGAACAGCAGTCAGTAACATTTTAGAGTATATTAGCTGGTATAACCTGGCTTTCCAGCTACGCAGGAGACTTGCTCAGATTTTACCATAAAAATACCTAAAATATCTCAAAAAAGCTTTGTGCTTTTTCAGTTATTTTTGCTATGCTCTTTGCACTTTCTAGACGAATGAGCCATAAATAACATTATTCCAGAAAGCTACAGCTTACAAAGCTGCTTTGTATTCTCCAAAGGTCAATTATTCACTGTGTGCATCAAGCAACAGGGTGGGGAAAAAGAAAAGTAGTTTTAATAAGTATAAACTAGCTAAAATAGCTCAAAGAAGAGGAAGCTAGAGGGACATGGGTTTTTTGCCAAAAATATCTATTAATCAGGCAGACACAGAGGTAGCAGTTACATTTTCACAATTAACAGAAAAGATAAACAGAACATCTTAACAGTGAGCAAATATGGTTTAAAACAACTTAATTAAAGCAGATTACAGCTCCATTTTACTGACGAACACAAACAGGAGAGTTCTTACCTCTTTCTCACAGTTGGAGTTGAGGGTGAGCATAGCCATTGGGCTGTTGGGCGCACTGCTCCCTGTTCCAGGTGGCATGACATGATCCCCGGGCTGGTTTGGACATGGCAAGCTCAGGGCTTGGTTGGCATGTTTATTTGCTAGAGTGGTAGAGAGGTACTGCTTTACCTGCTGCCGCTGGGCCTGCTGAATGTGGTACTTGGTTGGATTCTCAAGGTGAGTCTGCACCTGTACAACACAATTTAAAAAGGATTTTATTGTTTTACGACATCATTGCAGGTGCTATGGATCTGAGCTAAACATTTGTGACATAAGGACCAGCTATTTGACAAAGCACAAACCTGTGCAGCTCCAAGAGAGTCCACAGTGCTTCACTAACTGGCATTTGATGGCAAGAAATCAGTTTATGATTCGGTCTTTCAACAACTGACTCACTATTGGTACACCAAGAAGTTCCAGGTATTTTTCTACAACATGGGATTTCTCACTTAAGACTAACGCTCAGGTTTTCAGTTGATACAGACACTCCAGAACAGTCAGTTCTGAGTTCAGACCTTCAGCTATGTGACATTTAGTTTTCACTAAAATATGGAGAAACGAGTTGTACTGCAGGACTCATTTTACTTGTTAGTAGCTAACAATTAAAACCAAGTAGTTTGGATTGCTATCCTTAATCCAGTGTTAAATAACAGAGAGATAAAAGGTTTGTTATCGGTGGTTTAGGTTTTGAATGTTTGGGGTTTTTTTAAATTAATACCTTGGTTAAAATAAAAGAAGAAACGAAGACACCTTTTTCTGACTACATATTATTTATATCTCAGATATACAGCCTAAATCATATACAAATAAGACAGCCTGTTTATAAACACATCATGCAAATAAGATGCAAGAAAAGAAGTGTTTCAGTTCAGATCAATCACTGTCATCAGCAACAGCTATTTTTGTATTTAAGATAAGCTTCTCAGTACTTAGAAATTTTTTACATACAAAATATGAAAATCCTCATTCCAAACAACTGTTGTACACTCTAAATAAACAAGAGAAAAAAGGCCATTTTTTTCCATTAAAATTTTCCACCATATCCTGGAAACTCTTTGTCACCAGTCGCTGATCATTAACATTTTTGCAAGGTAGAAATCAACCCAAAATATAGCAATATGCTGAGTTTTGTTTTAAAACAGTTCCATTAAAGTGACTTTTGCTGTTACAAGTGATCATGCATGGCCCCCACTTACTGGTGTGAAAGAAATGAAATAAAGCACCCGAGACACCCGAGGAAGAGGGTTTCCTCTACATTGTACACCTTCTTAGCAACAGGTTTTAAAATAAGTCTCCAATAACAACTCACCTGATAATGGTTATACTCAAGCATTTCCAGCATGCTACCTAGAGGCTGCAAGAGAAGCGACTGCAATATTCTTTGTCTATGCTACTCCAGTTTGAGGGATCCACATATGGAAGCACAACAAACCCCAGAAGAGCAGAAGAAACTTGATGGCCACTGCTCAGACTTTTAGTAACCTACGCTAATTAGCCGTGCAAGTGGAGAAACAAACAGTTCACACAAGGCCTCTTCATGGAACTTATGCAAGTTTTAGTTAAGCTCTAAGTATTGGTATCTTTTTTTCCCCTGGCTTTGATGTCATGCTTTTTCATAAACATAAAAGGACCTTTTAAGTGATGTGCTATCAAAGTCAGATTGACAGTTCGCTCAAGGCTAATTCGCTATTCAGCTTTCGTTCCAGTCGTACTAACACACAATGGTAGTTTTCTTTAGCAGTAAGGTTAAAAGTTTTTAAGTACAGAGTAAGAAATAACTGAATAAACGCCCTATGAGCCTAACACATATTCCCTGGCAGTGGGTGCCCTGGACAAACCCACAGGGCTCTGCAGTCCTGTCCCCAGCTTCCCAGTGCAACCCAGGACCTGCAGCGGAACGAGAAGCACTTAGAAAAGCTCTACCTCATCCCTAGCTTCCCTGGTGCTTCAAAGCCAGTAATTCTATCTCAACCTAGAGTTGCAAGAAGTTTACCAGTTCAGGAATGGCTGACAAAGGGCTAATGCAGGTTCCAAGTGCACTTCTCTGTACTTGGGCACAGTCTCTACACCTTCCAGAACTTACTTTTTTCTTTCTATCCAACTCCTTGACAGAAGTCTGTACTCAAACACAGGCAAAAAACCTGCCCAACTGGCATTATTTTCTGAAGTCTCAGCTCACAAGGAAGCACATTAAGATAGCGTTTCTAGAGAGTTAAATCTGCTTTGTTGTACTGTATCAAAAGACAACACTGTGCTAAGTACAGCACTTTGTCAGTCCCAAACTGCATTATCAATTTTTCTATCATCAGTGCTGAGAGCTACACTACCCAGATAAGTCTGTTTTTTACTAAATTTTCATCTTCCAAGTAGATAAAGTTGTCAGTAAACAAGTTATTTTTGTAACGCTTATCTTTGAGTATGTTATTTTAAAGAACAAACCCCACTCGCCTGACAGAATCTCACGTTCCTTTTCCTCCACAGGCATCAGGTACCACTGCTGTTCTCCATCCCGGGATGGAGCAAAGTCCCTCCTCTCTGCACCCATCATCTGTCCACCCGCCACCCTCCCAGGAGAGAGACCAGCAAAGTTCCAAGATCCACATCTCAACACCGTATCATCAAATATGACATTATTTATAATATATACCAATACACTTAACTGAATCCACTACATGTCAAGTCTTGAAACACACACTGCCGAATTGACAGGATTTTTGTTGGCAAAACACAAACTTATTTCACAAGAACATACTCTCCCTATGAATTTGTTGTGCTATTCTACATTAGAATATTTTATTTTGCTACTCAATTATTAATTTTTTTAATGGGCTGTGCTGCCTTCAGTATGCCAGAGAAGGCAAGAGAAAAAGAGTTGAGTTCACATGTCATAAGCTAACACAAGTCCAGTAGCGAACCAAAGAACACAGAGAACTGCCTTTTCTGTCATTAAGTTGCTCCAAAATGACACAAAGATGATATTCAAGGACTAAACATGTCTTTTAATCCGCAGCTGCTCAAACACACTTTCGCATTCAAATACAAGAACATAAAATTATTCTCCAAATAGAGGAGGATGCGATAACAACTCCCACAAGGACAGGAGTTCCTACAGGACTGAAGAAGCTTTACACGTGATTTTTCTTGGACAGACGTGCCAGTCTGAACTGCTCCTGCTCTGGCTGAGTGTGAGGCCTGACTGGCTACACAGAAGCTTGAGTTTGATTCTCTGTTTTGTCACTGGCTGCTCTCTTGAGCTGCCTTAGGAGCTCCATCATGGAGATCTGGTGGGGACTACCTTAATGAACTCCATGCTGTTTGTTGAGACTGTCTTTGGCCTAGAGCATCCTATTCTGCAGACTCTATATCAAAGGCAACCCAAATGTGCCTTCTTGGGCAAATGACCCAAGATGCCCCAGAGTCACCCTGGAGATAAGCCATAAAGCACTCTTCCTTTTTGACAAAATACCTCATGAGCAAAGAGCAGCAAAAAAACCCCCCCTACAATGAAATTCCACTACCCTGAACTTGAAACTGTGAATAAAAGCTTTGACTTAAGATCTAATTTTAGTTCTCAGCCCCTTCTAGCATTTTGGGTGAAGAATAGTTCTTGTTGTTCATCCAAATTCATGAGACACAAAGTGCAAGATGACAAATTATTGGTTTGGATACACTTCCTAAGAAATGTGACTGAATGAGGACATGAAAGGAAAAATAAACCAACGTGAAACCAAATCCTCCGGATCTCCAAACCTCTATCTCAAGCAATCTCAACCAAAGTTTTGCCACACCGTTACTCAATTGAGTAGGACATTGGGTTTTGGGCATTTTAGTATTGACAAACAAAAAGTAATGTAAGAATTACTATTATCATCTGCAGAACTTCAGAAATGAGCTAAGACAAGATGCGAAAAAGCTAAATTTATCACAGCATAGTAACGCAAGAACTTGGCTACAAGAGTAAAGCACTGCCTTAGAAGTAGAGCCCCAACACTGGTTCAGTTCCAGAAGAGCCTTCAGTGCCAGCTCAGCAGCATCTCCACTGTCTCCATGGGCTGGCCTCAGCATCAGGCACTCCTGCACTATGAGTCTCTCTGCTAGCCATTCAAGCTCCATCTGCTCTTGCCATGCTCACACTGAGGAGGATCTTTTTTCTTCAGATGAAACAGAGAAAGGCAGTAGAAAGAAATCAACTTGACTGCACCCACGTGTAACCCAGCTTAGGCCCTACAAGGCTGAGCTGGCCTAGAAAAGGGTTCGGTGGAGCCACGCTGATTACTCGGCGCTCATCCCTCACACTTTGGAGTACCCTGGAGAACCACTTTATCTGAAGCAGGGGAAAGGCTTTCTCTCGCACCTTCGCTCATCTTGAAATCTGACTGCTAATTCAAGTGCATACATCCAGTTCAAGTATCTGAGTAGCTGCCTATTTTCTTCCCCATCACAGAAAGAACAGTAATAACCCATATCATTAGAGCAGATTTCCCAGCCCTTGGGTCTGGTATCAATCAAGCAAACATTTAATCAATGGCTTTCACTAGCTTTAAGCACACACACCATGTCAGTGGGAATTTTAGGCGTACTTCAGGCTACATTCTTCAAAATCCACATTACATTACACATCAATGACAGAACCTCTGAGTAGAGCCACACACTTCCTTCAATTTCCAAGAGTAAAAATATTTCCCATTAAATGATCGGGGGCTCAGGAATTTAAACACAAAGCATAGCTGTGTGCTTAAAAGCACATGGCACATGGCTCAAGTAGTTCCTCTGCAAGAAGCCAACACAAACAACTGAACAATACTGCTGATACTTGCTGCTTCTGTCAAACCTTGCTGGGAATCACTCGAACTTAATTTACTAACGACTTGCTAATGATGGCAAGAACTTGGAACAGTGCTGCGCGGCAGCAGAGCAATGCACCACCACTCCCAGTGGGTATGCACCGACCAAATTCCTTCTGGAGAGGCATCCAGGAGAGCTCACTCTTGGGCAGGCACAGGCCAGGGCAGCCTAATGGCTTGGCAAATGTGTTTTACACAGCGTAATCCAGGAACTAAACGACTAACAATAAAACCAACAGGAAACTTACACCAGAATAAAAATATTTAATGAACTGCGGCATTATTACCAACCATCCTCTAGGAAAATTTCAAGGTCATGAATCACAGAAATATTTAGGTTGGAAAAGAACTTTTAAGATCATCCAGCTCAACCATAGCTGGAAGTCAATTAATTGCTGTAGGATCAAGCTCTGAGCCACTGGTATATCTGGATGAAGGTAACCAGGCTCAGTGAGTTGGTCTGGATTACTCATACACTCTGGAAATTTGTCCTTGCACAGGTTTGATTTCTTTGCAATAGGTAACTTCTGGAAGCAAGCACAAACCCAGCAGGTCTTGTGCTGACAGTATTTCTTCAAGGTGGAACACCAAGTATGGGTTTTTCCATGTCAGCTACTACTTAAAATCACAATCTCTTACTTGTCACATCTCCAAGTACTGCTGCTTTCACAGCAAAGCTGAAGATGCCCCAAATTCTCTCTTGGTGCAACACACGTGACCAAAGGCCATCACAATGCCAGCATCTCCAGGCTACCCCACTGTTCTGGCCCCCACGAGCTGGAAAGGAGCATATTCCTGTTCCCAAAACCACACAGAAGATTTTTCTCACCAAAAACATCACTGAAGCTTCCTGTGACAGTAAAGCTGAAGCACTCAATGCTTTATTTAAGCAGAGACATGCACAGGGACATACCAGAGACATTCAGAGGACAGTGAGCCAAGGGGGAGGAAGACTCTTCTCCCCACCCCACTCCCCCTTTTTTTTTTTTTAAATTAAAAAGACCATTTGTTCCAAGTAAATTGCCTTAGGACTTACAGTTTACAATTACAAATAAAATACTTTTTGGTCAGTTTTCTTGGTTCAATAGAACTTTTTGTTGCCTAGACAGCTAAATGTCATGGGATTTTTAAGAAAGGTTAAAATTCTGTGTCATTTAACAATTAATGGTACCCAAAGAAAAACGATACAAAACCACATCCACTGATGAGTTCTGCAAGGGCTTCAGGCTTCAGCTGTGTCCACTGCACAACCATGCCTGTTAACCATGCTAGTCCTGGGCTTCAAAGCTGCTTCAACCCATCACTTCCAAGTATACAAACCTTATCACAGCAGGAACAAGTTCTTTTCTAGGACTTTGAATAAAAATAGGGAGCTGTATATATAACTGTTCTTTGTGACTAGGGGAAAAAAAATTGTGGAGAATGACACATGAGAAAGATAATCAATTAGTGCCACTTACAGTAAAAGTGATTATTCTCCTAAAGTTTCCCAGTAGAGGTTCAAGATTGTGTTAATCATATTCACCACAGGTTGGTCACCAAGACTGAAAATCCTAAAGACCATAAAACCCCTTCAATTAACTTCATTAAGTATTGATCATGGGTTTCACTGCCATGCCAGGAAGTACCCTCCTATCACCCAACTCGGAGCAATCCAAATAACCAGCCAGACAATGGTTTAACTCATTCTCAAAGACATCTTCTCACATGCTGCGTACAAACATTAAACAACAACATCACATTTTCCCCCCTGTGGACGTCAGCGGCCTGAAGTAGCTTCACATGAGAAGTTCAGTCCTCTTGCTTGCTGAGACCCTCCCAGTCCTCCAAGATGGAACAGCCACCTCATCTATAAATGCCATCAAAATTAAGTGATTCTGCATAGGGCCGCTGTGAATTTAGTAACAGATAAACCTGTACAGTAACTTCTCCAGCTGCCATTCTCCCCTTAATGCCAAATTTTCTTTCTTTTAGCCCATTACCCAGGAAAGATGGCCAGAACAACACTGACCAGAAAGCCCAAGAGCAAGAAAAAGATGAAAAGTAACTTGTACTGACTGGGGAATGACAACCATGGTGAGCTGATTCCATCATTTTACCTTATGACACAGCAAACACAAGGAAACTACATCAGTTAGCACAACAAAATTCTCTGGTTACCTAACTCACCCCAAACCCCTCTGAACTTGAAAACCAAAGCAGGCAGGAGAAAGTTATTTAAGATCTGGTATTATGATTGCAGTCTAAGTAAGTGGATCCAACAGTCATCTACAAGCACAAAGTTATGAAAAAGAAAAGGCACATTGTACAGAATCATCATCATTTACACAATCAGGGATTGTTCAGTCCATCACCAAAAATTCCTCTGCGTAATGTGACTTTTCATCCAAGGGAAAGACACGAAGCAAACAAGAACAAAGTTTTTGTAGATTAATATTTAAAAAACTGTGCTTTAGCTATAGAAGCACATGACAATGGTATCTAAGGAAATGAAAGAGGTTAGCCAAATGTACTCAAGGAGATAGGAACTGATGTAATTTGCAAGTTAGTGGCTTGCTGGCTGCTATTCTACAAGTGTGGCTTTCAGTCAGGATTAGGTCCTTTGAAGTCCTGCTGCTTTTCTGTTAGGAAACCAACATTTCAGCTGTTTACTTCCCAACACACATGCCATAAATTTTTATTTTATACAGTTTCTACGAAGATACCAAAAAACACTCCAACATTTGAGGACAGACAAGGAACTGACTCCATAAAATGTCAGGCACAAATCTTTTGCAATGGTTTTACCTGCCCTAGGTGCTTCAGAGCATAAATATTTTGACTTCACAGGAAACAACAGCAGCCACACAACTGCACCTGATGCACAAGTTTGAGTTATGGTACTACCATGGTGAAAAGCTTAATTCAAGCACCACATATTTAGGTCCACTTCTGCCACCCTTCTCTCTCAGAAGGAAGCTGAGCAGCACTCGTATCTGCACAAGAGGGTTTGAGATTGCTCATGGTAGGACACCAATGAGGACTCCTCACAGCAATTGTCAAAGATAGACATAAAGTTGCTCCCAAAATCTCTTGCAAGACTTGGCATAGAGATGTGAATTCAAGAAGGGAACATAGTCATAGGACTACAGATATTTCAGCTGCTTGAAAGCCCAAAACCAGTTCAGGCAGATGGTCTGAAGCCACCTCTTCTCCCAGCTTCCCCTTGCAAAGCCTTCCATAGCCCGAGCACAATCCCCACCCTTCCTACAGTCCAAGCAGCACCAGCACAAGATTTACCAGACCACTCTAACACAGATCACTGCTGGCTTGAAAGAGTCACATTAGACGGGCAAAAGAATTTGTCCAACCTTATCTTCCTCCGGGGGTTGCCAAGCACAGCATTAGCCAGTGCCAGCTCGGAGTGGCAGTCACGTACTGGCAGCCTGGGCAGGACTGTCAGTGACATTTCCCAGGGGTCACTGACCCTGGCACGGTCCCAGCCCTCAGTAACCCCTTCCAGACCTGAGGGACAGAGCACAGAGCTCACAGATCTCCAGGGCACTGCGAGACAGCTGGAAAAATAGGTGTTTTAATGACCTCACTGCATTTCCAATGGCAGGGAAGAGGTGCAGAACACCCATCTTCTGCCCAGAAAGGCCTTGACAGGTCAGACTGCTGCTGAAGACCTCAGCCTTCACAGGGTTTGGAGATTCTGGGTATATTTCTGGAGCCAAAACCCAAGACAGAATGCACTCTGCTATACAAAAGGAGGAACACGAATTTTCCCTCAGCTCCTAAGAAGCCCTGAGGATGCAGTTTCCATAGGTGAGAAGAGGCATCCTTCTCCACACCTGGTTTTGCTCAGGTTGCTCATCCATCACTCATTTGTCAAATGTGAAGAACACAAATGAGACTGGGTAAAAATAACGGCACCTTTAATAGAAAATTAATAATGGAGAAAACAGAAATCAGTTTTGTAAAAGATGTTGGGTAAAAAGTAACCAGAGCTAAGCTTAAAACAATAGGAGAGACAGCACACGTTGACTTTTAAATAAAATTCCTTATTATCAACTTGCAAGAGATGTAGAGTTACCCATGTGCAGAATGGCACAGGTTGTTTGCTTGTCCAGTCTAAGAAATAAAATTCAAGTAGCTTCAAGATTTTAATGCAGTAAATCTATTTAGCCCCTGGATTAACTTCTCTTAATGTGCTATGAAATACTGATTTTCACAGGTGAAAATGAACTTAAAATTGGCTATTTTGCCTAAACCATAAATAAAAGGTGTTAGAGTGGGAAAAGCACCCAACCTGTTGCTTTCATAAATCTTAGAACCTCATACCCTCAAACCTGGTCTCATTTGTCACTATAAGGTTTGTGAAGAGTTGCTCAAATATAACTTCCAGTGCTGAAGAGTGTAATTGTTGGCATTTTGGGACTAAGCAAGAAGGGAGTTTGATTTACAGGTCTTTCAAATCCACAGCATTAGCCTCTAAGAATGAATTAGTGTTCAGAATATTGCCTGTGGGCTACTGAAGCATTTATTTACAAAACTTCAACATCCAGCACTGAGACACAAGAGATGTAAAGATGGCACCAGATCAAAATCCATCAAACACCCAAATGCCGCACACAGAAACAGTTGTATCCTTCTTTTTCTCAAATAAAAGCCATTTGTAAACTCAAACAAAACTCTTGGGTTATTACAGAAAAAGATCTCCTCTTTTTGGGGGCACACTGTACATCAGCAGCACGTCATAGAATAGTTTGGGTTGAAGGGACCTTTAAAGGTCATCAAGCCCAACCTCTGCATCTTGCTGCTTACTTGTCCAAAGACATCTTCACTTCTGACCTACTTGTCTGGAAAAGATCAAGTGAAAGACTGCTCCATTCATTGTTCACATAATTGCACAGGACATGTTCGGCTGCTCTCAAGGTCACTTATACAGCACATACCAAGAGCATGCCACCAATCATGACCCGAATGTGAAAATACAAACACACCAAACCCAACCAGTGCATGCTGGAACAGCTTTCAGCATCAACTGGAAGGTCTGCCTACCAAAACTTCCACAGCATCCCAAAAATAAGAGTGAAAATAGTTTTGAAAAGACCATTTATTTTAACAAAGCACTTTGAAAGACAATGGCTATAGCACAAAGGACACTTGTCCTGGAACACACCTGTTTGGAGGGGATCTGCTTTACAGCAAATGCACAGAGCCACCAAAAGATGCAAGAGAATGAAGATTGTGTTCGTTCAAACCAGTTTTACACTGCTAACGCGCCCTGAGCTGCTACATGTCACAGCAAATAAAGAATTAGAAGGACTTAGCTGAGCTCTACACCACTTTGCCTACAGCTGATGATGTCTCATGTCAGCCCCAATATGGAAGGCTTGAATAAGCAGAAGAATAAAGCACTCCAGATACATCCATTTTATTCACACCACTAATATGATCATTAGACACAGCCTAAAATAATAATAAATCGCTTACTTCACTTACATGAAGGAAATGCAAGCTGGCTTGCCACTGAACTCCTTGATTTTTATCCTTCTGCTCAACGAGCTGTGCTGTTATTTATGACTGTATTAAAACCTACTGAGTTATAATAAAAGAGTTTCAGTACCTCAGAGTGCTTGATCATCATGTCCGCTAAGGTAAGATAACCCAAGTCACCTTCATGCAAACCCAACTGGCTCTGATCTGAAACATTCTGCTAAATACCAGAACAGGGGGTTTTTTTGAGGACTTTGGCAAGCCACAAAGGTGGGTCACTCCTTGTGTGGAGTGGCATGACATCACTCTGGAGGAGAATTAACCCAGGGGCCCAAATCGATGCCACACAGAGCATTGAAACTGAAAGCCAGCACTGTCAGGGTTACTTGTGAATGATGGTGGCTCTTCCTTGGGAGTGGAGCACTGAAGTCCAACACTTCCCCATTAAGCAACATCACTTCTTTCCTTTCCTAATGTGTCACTCAGAAAGTAGATGCCAGAGCAAACATCACAGTAGCCACAAGAGATTAAAAGTAACAAGAATAAGAAATTAAGTGTGCTTATTCCGCTCTAATTTTAAACCCAGAAACCACAATGGAATTTAGTGTTTTAGTTATTTCTTAGCTAAAGACATGTTACCACAATAATTCTGTAACAGAAAGTCATATTTAGGACAAATAGCCATTAGGCTGCATGACCTCACCTCTGCACCCCTTGATCTTATTCCCACAGCAGTCAGACAATAGCGACCGTCTGGCTCCCAGAAAAAGTAAGAGTAACATGGGCTCATTTATTAAACAAGGATGCCAACACTTCAGCCCTTTAAGATCTCAAGCTTTACATGCATGGAGTCATGACATCACAATCTATTTTATACCTACACAAACAAGATACAGCCCCTTGGCTGATTTTATAATCTTCCCCACACCTGCCCCTTCACGTCTTCCTGAGATGAGCTGTTGAAAATCCTCCTCCTCATGTTATTTCACATTTGCAGGCAAATAATTATTTACACTGTGAAATGAAAAGCTGCTGTCCACATAAATGACCCTTGATGAGGCCAAAGGATGGGGCACTGGCAGGACCATCAACTGAACAAGTGAAATCTTTTGACAAAACCCCAGTCACCTGTCAGGAGCCCTGTTTATATTGCAGTTGTAATAAAGAACTGCACTCAGGTTCATTTCTTCAACAGATGTTGCACAAGCATGTTCCTTGTCACAAAAGCTTTAAGACTGAAAAACAGATTATATAAAGAGATAGTCTGAAATTCTGCCATGATGTTTTCCCAGCATATGCACAAACCTGTCACAGCAGCACTTGCAGCATGTGAGCAAATATAAAACCTCCAGACTGCAAGGGACTACAAGGTCTTGATTCTCTCCTGTGTGAAGTCCTATCAAGGTAAGGGTTAGGGCTCTTTCTGCAGGACTGGAAACACATTTTATTATATGACACCAGAAAAATTCCACCTTTCCAAACACCTTACAGAAAACTCTTTTTAATGTTTTCATCTGAACTTCAAACTAAGCACAAGCCATCGACTCACCAGAGCAGGGACATTCACAAAACACAAAGAGGAGTGTGTGTTATCATTCCAGTTCTCCAAAGGTTAGCTGCAAATATGAAGCACCAAGAAATTCCGAAGTAATAGTTTGTCAGAAGATCAAAATGTCTTTTGAGAAAGAAATTCAGGGCCTCCAGGCTTGGTCTCAGAAGAATCCTATTTTAGACCGCACTTGACCCGCACTAACGTAACCCTTTAAGTGCTATTGCAAGAACAGATTGATCTTCACAAGGGGAAAGAGGCAAAGTGTCTTTCACTAAAGCTGTATTTATGCAAAAAATCATGCATCTCCTTTTAATGCTGAAAAAGACAAACATCATGACACGTATTTTACAACATACCTCTCATCACTGATGGACAACATACATACATGGTTTTAGCTGCTCAAGAAACTGTATGGGAACGTAACACAATTCAGGGCAACCAGATGTGAGAGTCAGGGATGTAATTAGAGACTATATGGGGATTAACTAGATCTTAACTCAGACTTCCCCACCTCCCTTGCCCTTTTTTAAACCTCAAGTATAAACCCATTTTAGCGTGCCACTACTTTACATGATGGAATAAAATTTTTTAGAGATCTTATTGCTTAAAAAATGAAAATAAGCTCACACTGCAGAGTTTATTTTAAATCAAGTTTGAACAGATGAAAAGTAAAAGTTTAGGTTACTTTAACATCTGCTGGAGCCAAGGAGATGCCAATACACCCACCATAGCCAGCAATGTGGTCTGAGATGTGGGACCCACAGGGGAACGGTTCAGAACGCTATGATGCATTTCAAGCCATTGGTTTCAGACCAGCTTTAATCTGCTCTCACACACCGAACTCCCAGGAGTGGCTAGATGACACGAGGTCTCCTCATTTAATTTCCTCTGACAAGAATCTAATTAATACTCATCAACGGCACTGGGCAAAAAATAAGCAAAGATGTAATACATAAGGGCAACTGGGAATTTACTTCAAAATCATGTTGCTGCTCCACACTAAAGGCAGAGCCAGCCCCAGAAGGTGCCAGGGCTGATGTCCAATTGCTTGTTCTTGCCCTGCTACAGCAGCTCCCTGGGACACAGGTATAGATGTTTGCAGGACTACACCAACCCATGCAATCAAAACCACTAAACTGATTTTTAAAAAGTCACCTTTCCATGGCAGGGGGGTTGGGCCAGATAATGTTTAAGGTCCCTTCCAACACAAATCATTCTAGGATGCCAGGACTGAGTAACAGCCAAAGCTGCTTCTGATTTACTCCGTAAGGCTGCCTATTGGTTATGTACAGCAATAGCTATCCGGGCATGTTTTCTGGAATTGCAGCTATCAGAAAAGAAAATGCAAAGTTGAACTGTGTTCCTCTAACATTCATCTGTCATTGTTCCCTGGGTCCAGTGGCAGTCAGCACATTCCTCACTCTGCATCCAAAGAGGAGCACCCAGACACTGTGTTCACATCATGCAGAGCCATCAAGACCCAATTCAACCAAAGGAGATAAACGGAATCAATACATTTCCTTGGGGAAGGTGCAAGTTCAGAGAGAAGGGGTTTCTAAGGATAATCCTGCAGAAGCCCTGGCTGGAAGATTTTTCCTTATTTCTTAGATCAAACTCTGCAGGGAAAGGCAGAAGGCAATTCGGAACAGTGACCCACAGAGAAAGTGGCACTTTGCACAGAGCGACCCCTGATTGCATGAGCAGCAGTCCAGAGCAGAAGGCACCACTTTTCTTCCCTCAAAAAGCCAGCCTACAAAAAGGATAAACTCTTTTGAAAAGCCACAGTAGCATGATTAAATAGTATTTTTCCTTTTACACAGCAAACCATACAGGGCTGAACCCTTAAGGAATATATGAACTTTCATGTGAATGGAGCCCATTAAGTGCCCTGCAATGAATGGTGCCTGTGGTCCAGAATTCATTTCCTTTTAGAAAGCAAAGAGGACGGAAGGCTTACGATTGCTACACACAACTGCTGACTCATTCAAGGTCATTTTATTCCCTCCCTAAACAAATTGTTTCTGTGAGACACACGTATTTCAGCAGAGTATGGTTTTGGTGGCAGTCAGGACACAGAATTGTGTAATAGACAAATTAATACTACAGAAAAAAATGCTTTCAGACAGCTCAATGGACAACTCTTCAATCATTAACTTATAATAATATAGATGATTGCCACAGTTTTTTAAACAGAAGTCTCACTTCTCCGAATTTTCTGTTTAACAAAACAATAATTAACTTTAAAGCACTATTATAATAAAGCAGGAATAATTTTAAAGCAGTTTCTGAAATGTTAACATTGTTCAGCAGAACAGCCCTACTTCACTTGAGGCTGTAGCAGAACTAACAGCAGGTCTTCCCCCACAGTAAAAACAAGCAGTCTTGCCAAAAGCAGGTTTATCACTTAGGTGCTATCAGGACACAGATGCTGGTTAAGGGCCACAGCACTCTGGATCACTGATATTGGTAACTTGAAGTAAGTTTTTCCTGACAATAGCACTCCCAGGGCTGCCCAAACCCAGGGGAAAAAAAAAAAAAAATCCACACACCTCTAGAAAAAAAGTACAAGCAGAGAAGTCACAGCCTGAGGAAGTTAGAAGTAGTTGTTTTAAAGACAAAGTTTAGTGTGTTGCCTGCAGGTCCTTGGCACGACCTTTATCAAGATCTGAGAGAGGCAAATAGGCTGTTTGCTACACCTCAGCCTTCAAACGTCTTCCTTTCAAGGAAGGGACTATTTTCCAATTAGAGAATTTCCATTAGTTGCTTGCTTTTATCTTCCTCTGAAAGAACAGAAAGATTTAATTCACAGCCAACTGTTACGCCCACAAACTAAATTTTGATAGTTTCAACCAGAAACTTCTTGATGACTTTTAGGCAGGCAGCCTGAATACAAACTTTGATTTGCCTTGCTTGACACACAAGCTTCCTCACAGATTAATGGACTGTTGTTGATTCTAGGTCAGGATAACTTCAGGTGCCCGACTGCTGCTGGTGCCCCGAGCTCCCGGCACTGCCGGACGTTCCGGATCCGTGGATGCTCGCTGGTGAGCAGATCTGCCCCTCTCTGCATTCAGGAGAGGATGGACACACAGACAGATACAAGGAGCGCATTGTTCCAAGACAGAAAACCAGCTCTTTGAAACTTTGGTTTCTTTAGACACACAAGAGACGCTCCTGCTGATGTCAGTGTGTCTGTCGGGAGATAGGACACGGATTCCAGCCAGGTCAGTAACAATAGCAGCATCAGAAGCCAGGGATTCATGGAGGTGGGGTGCCTGAAAACAGCTGATGCCTTCTGTGCTCTGCAAGCCACATTTATTTAGAAATACACTAATATTTGTTACTGTTTCCGCAATGGCATCAAATACCGCTCCAAATGATTCTTCTTTCACTAGCTGACATTTTCTACAAAATCCAGGATTTGCAGCACAAAGCAGGAAGGGGGTAGAATTTAACGCAGAACAGTTGTGTCTTACATAGCTTTGAGGACGGGGAATGTTCAATGGAAAACACTGTCTCTTAACCTTTTTTAGTAGTCTAGTCTTATCTGCTGAAAAAGTTGATTTCTTCTGCTGGACACTAGTAGCAGGTTTGTTTAAAACAGGAAGCCTGCCTTAGTTTTTGAATGCAATAATTATCACATACAGCATTTTACCTGGTTAATGGCTTAAAGGCACCTCTGGGAAAACAAATACAGTAACACAACCAAACAACACGATTAGAATAATGTGTCAAAGCAGGTTATAACATCTGAGTATTAGCCTTCATCAGTGAAAGGAATAGTCAAAAATGATGAATTCCCTGGCAGCTGAGAGCTTTCCCAAGGAATACACAGTCTTGGAAACTGTAATGCCATCTGCTGAGAAATGGTGGAAGTGCAGGACCATGAATTACTGTTTGAATTACTGTTTTAATTACTCTAACACTGATGTGGAAGTGCCTGATGCTGGGGATCAACTCGAAAACAATCTGTTTGGACTGTAAAACTTACACAAGAATTTTCAAACAACTGACTGGAACTTCAACTACTGATATTCAATAAGTCTAGGACACGAAGTCACAGAGGTCCATAATAAATATTGTTCCAGTATATTAAGATAAGAATATGATGTGTGAAACCCAAACTATTAATTTGGTATGGACATTCTAAGTTTACAAAATCTGGTATTAAATAGAGTTTTGCTTATTGGGGGTTATTTTGGTGTTTCTTTAAAAGGTAGTCAATTTTCTGTTCCACATCATTATAAGCTAGAAAAAACAAAACCTAGTTTAAAATCAATTTAAACTATCCGAGTTTATTAACAGGTCTCAAAATAATAACCTAGCAGGTAACTGGCATCCAGTGGCAGAACTTACAGTGACAACCTGCAGGGTTGAGCTGTTATTCCAACACCCCAGAGGCCTCCTTGTGAGTGTTTGCAGGAACAAGTTATTTTCATAGTCAATGACAAAAGAATTACTGGCAGAGTTATATTTCCACAGAGGCCATGACATTTCATTTATTTTTTAATTTACTAATCTGCCAAGAATATAAAAGCAGACATGTAGGTTTCGCTGGGTCACCAAAGCACCTATGAACACAAGATTCCCCAGAACAGGCACTACCCCAGGGGATGGAAAGGAGATGGATGGAAGATGAGCAGGAGGAGGTTTTTTCTTATGTGCACTGAAACACTATATCCAATTCTGCTCCAAAATGATACTGAGGAGTTTGATCTTCAAGTCTTACAAAGGATTCCAGACGTGGCAAGCCTACCACCAGCAGCAGGCCAGCACAGCCTGCTTTTACTCTAGCCCACAACAGTTCCAGAAATGTTGCAACCTAAGACTCACATTAATTATTAAAGGAAGATTTACAGTAAATTCATTCCTTAATTCAGGCAGACTGACCCAACCAGATCCACTGGCCAGCAACTGTTGCTGCAACAAACTCAAGCTGGACACTGAGATACTCTCCCAGACAGTGTAAAGGCAGCAGTGTTGATCCAGTGTTAGCCTGATCCTACCATTTAATTTCCAAGAAATGCTATTCCCATTTATAAAGAAGAAGAGAGACTGCTGCATGGTTTCCTAAGCAAATACAAACTAGATGAGTTCTGTCCTCAGCTTGGGAAAATATTTCCAGTACAAGTGCTAAAGATATGGGTTAATAAAATGGATCATTTTGCTCAAAGAACAAGGCACGTAGCTGGCACTCACTCCTGAGAGACAAAGGGTTAAAAAAGTTACCCATTTCCTCAACTGGACGACTACTACTATTGTAAAGCCCTTATTCAGCTGAATTCCATCAGGCCATGCTTTCTTAACACAATCTGACACATACCTTTTCAAGATCTTGCATTTTTTTTCCTCTTCTCTGCCTCTCAGCAGTAGACACCAGAAATAAACACATCCAAAAAGCCAAATGGTAATCCAAACAAAGTAATATTTAATTATCAAGTTGGGGACAGAGATGACCAGACAGAATACTTTCTATTTAAAAAAAACAAAACAAAACAAAACAAAACACACTTGCCAGGTCCTTTGCAGACAACACAATACTGGGTTTTGTTTCAAGTTCATAACTTGGCTCTTAAAGTAGTTGATAATGAACCAGCAGGCATTATTTTAAATCAACCAGTTTTATTAAATGAGCCAGAAAGGAAAGAGGCAGGGCTAATTACCAACATTCCTTGATGAATTACCTAGCGGTGTGTGGTAAATCTCCAGGCGTCTTTGTCTTTATCCCCAAATTTATCCCTTACTTATTTCTCAAGAGGTTAAAGGACATGGGGCTAATTAAGGAACCAATCCAATGACAGACAGAATCATTCAAGGTAAGGCTGGTTTTCACTCTTTCAAGCTTTTGCATCTCTGCCTGGTACTTCTTAATCTAATTTTTTTTTTTTTAAATTACTGCTGGGGAGGGGGAGGAAAAGTGCTAATCTTGTCACGGTCAGGCAGGTTGAAATTGCCATGCAGTGCTGGGCAAAATGCTACATATTTGTAATTTAGCCAATAAGAAATTCCTTAAGCCTCTCTTGAATGGCAGGAATGTCTCCAGCTTGTCACTTTGAATTCATTCACTACACAGGTTCAGCATCGCAGAGAATAATGCTGCCAAACCAGCTGAAGAACTGAAATATTTGTGAGTATACCTAATACCCAAAGATTACTTTAAGCAGATCTGAGTTTTCACATTTAAAATTTAACGCCTATCAAAGGTGTCAGCAGAGGCCCCCCTGGATCTCCCCCCAGCCCCCACACTTTCCAGCACTGTGTGTGGCTCTGGGCACTATTTTCTGCTAAATTAAGCCACGGCTTCAGCAAACACAACTGCAGTGACCAGCACTCGCCCTCTTCTTACAGCCTTGGCTCCGGGAGTAAGGTGGTTATTAAATTCATGTTGCCTGACAAAGGACTTGGTACAAGCTGCTCAAACCTGTTAGCTGGGGGCTGTGGAGCCTCATCAGTGCTCTTAATACCCACAACTATGGACACCTACAAATCTTAATCTGCAGAAGATTAACTCATCTTCTGCAGGTCCAAAACAGCCACTGACACGTGGTGAACCACCATTTTCCCAAGGTCTGGTAACTCAGCCAGCAGATAATATGTCTAGACCATAAAAAAAAGAGCACTTTGAAGCTGTAACAGACCGAACTTAGCAAGCTTTTCTTAATTTTGTGGATGTTACCCTGCCAGCAGGAACACAGCAAATCCTCCAGACCACCAACTAGGCTATAAACCACCAAGAATTTCCAAAAAGCAATCAGAGCTTGGACTTCCAGATGTCTGTATCATTTTGTTTGAGTATATCCTGATTTCCTCTGTGCCAAAAATGTTATTTCAAACTTCCAGGTAACTACTGTGAACCTATAAGGTCAAGAGCTCTGTGACAAGGAGCAGTTTCTCAGCTGTTTTCCCAGTCCGCTCACAACATCATTTTCCCAAGGAAATCCCTCACCCCCAGCAGCAGCACAGTTTGTCTCACAGCTCTGGGAGCTGCATTTTTGTGTCACAGTGACCACAGCTGAAGAAACAAGATGGAAAGATCAGACATCTTCATCAGCAATAACCATTTCTCTCAAGAGCCCAGCAACACACGCGTTTGCATGCATAAGAAAAGGGCGTTTGGGACGAAGGGTGAGAGCAGTGTTTTGCACTAGCAGTCAACCATCAGATACTTGTACACAGAACTATGTTGCCCCCTCGAATTCCATGCATTTTTAATGTCTAATACCCTGGGTGTTAAGCAAGAGTTTACATTTTACCTCTATTACTGACTGCAGACCTCAAGCACCAGTGCTTGTTTTTTGAAACAGCTTTCAACCCAGTGAGCAAGCAAAAGATTTAAGGCCTGAGAGATACTTTTACTTACATGAAGGCTGACATGAAGAGACAAGGCAGACTTTAGTGGTCCTGTAGTTAAATGCAACTTCTTCTTTATGAAGAATTTGCTGATGGCTTAAGGTATGTCACCAAGTGTAAGTTATCTTAGTTTAAATGTTTTATCTGCAGCTCACCAGGACTCAGTCTGGCAAATCACTCGTCTCAGTTCTTGATTGCAAATACACACCACGCTTACCTAACACACCAGCACACACTACTATCTACCATTGTCAGGAGAGATTAAATTAACTTCTAATCAGATAAGCGTGTCCACAAACACACATTTGCTGGGGCAGGCACTACCACACATTTTTCTTGCCATCCCATTGTTTCTATTCTTCAGAACTGTGAGATAAGTCCTCTACACAATGAAGTTTTATGGTAATTATTACACCAAGAACACTACTGCCAGCTGCCGAGCCTTCCCTGCCAGGCAGAGCTTCCACAGGTCACTCTCCGGAATAAGCACACTGGAAAAAGAATTGGAGGAGGTATTTCTTTGGTATATGTCCAATAGTCATTAACATCAAATGGAAGAAATGCTTGGCATTTCAAAAATGAAGAAATACAGGGTTTCTGATGCAAAGAGCTTATCATGGTGGCACATTTAAAGTCTGAATGAATAACAACACAAGGGTGAAGGAGAGGGGCAAGGCTGGCTGCCTGCACTCCTGTCCACTCAGAAGAAGTGGGAATGGGGAAAGACGAGCACAAACTGCAGCAATGGGATGGCACTGAGTAAAAGACAACCACACGCACTCTGGTATCAGCAGTGATCAGCCCACAACACTGCCAAGAGGTGGGCAAAGATGGTGGAATAATAAAGCAAGAGAGGGAATCCAGTAAACAGTATCTGGCTCCAGGCTTTGAAAAGGTTTCAGCTTGCTTAGGACAAGAAAGAAAGGCCACAATGAAATTCTGGCACCAAAAGAGCAATTAACACCTAGCGTGAAGACACCAACCCAGGCAGTGTAGCAGGGGGAATCCTAAGTGAGGGCTTTAGTGGCAGACAAATTTTTAAATATTTACCATATTTTAAGCATTGATGTATGGAAGTAGACTATTAAAAATGCCTTAATTACAAACATTAAAAATGAGTTTATGGCCTAGGCTTCCATACATATTTTTTACAGACATATAAAATAAACACGTATATATTTTGGGGGGAACAGTAGTATATGCACAAGTAGAGATTCTTGTCCAGAAGGCAGAAACCTCAACATGTAGATCCCCAAAGCAGGACCCCCTTCTCCAGATCCCCTGGAGCAAGGAAACTGCTTTCTTATTCTCCAAAAACAAGCTAAAAGGGGATGAAATGGACCTGTTACATCATCTGCTGGTGAGGAGACCTGCTTTTATCTTATTACCCGCAAAGCATTTATGCAGTGTTCAAAAGATATCTGTACCACTGCAGGTTCTCACTGCAGCCCTCGAGGCTGTTCTTTGCAGTAGTATCAAGCATCTCCCATCTGTGCCAAAGAGAAGTTGCATTCTTCAAACCCCAGTGGCAGACAAAGAAGAAGGAAGAGGTACCAGAAGTCCAGCAGATTTCTATCGTGCTATGCACTTGGTGTGACAACACTCAGGAGGAAGGGGATGTGCAGCAGCCTCATCCCTGGGAGCATTTGCTTCCAGCAGCAGAGACAGGGGCTCACAGCACATCCACAGCTTAGGTTCCATCAACCCATGACCTGGTGCATAACATTAAAAACATGACAGCAAGTGTCACATCCACGCACCAACTGAGAAATGCCAACAAGTAACATGGAGGGACAGAGGGAAGAAATGTTCACCCTCAATTTTCCACCTTCCATCTGCTTAGTGAAACATGCAGAGGGCTGGGTGTCAGCTGCCCACCAGTAATGTTTTCAATCCTGCAAGAACTGGTAATATTTTCAGTGGAACTGATTTGCAATTCTGTGGGCCGATGCTGGCCCTGAGCCGCCTTTGCTGCCTCCTGAGGATGCTCCTGTGCTGCTTCTCCCACGGAGGATACATGCCAGCCACAGTTCCTGCAATGCCACACTGGGCAGGCAGGTTCAAAGGACTTAGGAGATTGTGTCATACTTGTTATATACAGAAAATTTGATCCAGAAATAATGCAAAGCAATATAAGTCACACAGCACAGCTACAATTCAGTTTTTGTTATGTCTCTACATGAGCAGACAGATGAGTCCCTACTCCTCTGGATTTCTGCAGCTCACCTTCAGGATCACTGCCACTGTACATGAGATAAGTGGACTTATCAAAAAGAAATAGAAGAGAGGAATCTCCAAAGGAAAGCCTTAATCAACATGTTAGTTCTACTTCTATCAGCAGAACTTCTCAAAGACTAACCCAAAAAACAAGCAGAGCATCCTGCAGTCTTTTTGTGGGAGTAAGGCCTGATGGCTGGTCGTTTCATCCTGTAGCGTCATTCCTTGGGTTTTTATTCCTGGATCTTATAGATGTTTTAGACAAAGGAAAACCCTTTTCCTTTTGTGTCTTTTGAAAGCACATAAAGGGTGGTGAGCTCCAAACCCAGACTGCTACAGTGCAGCTTTGGTGAAGATGCCAGAGGGACATCACGTAAAAAACTCTGGTCATACAGGTCAGTGTTTCTGTCTGCTGAACAATAAAATTCTAAGATCAGCTACCTGGATTGACATAGAAGACTGAAAACTATCCTATAGATGAGGCCAGGGTATCACAACCTATCCCAAAAGCAGGGAGTTGTCCTGCTGCTGCC
Organism: Dryoscopus gambensis; assembly: GCA_013389985.1. Lineage (NCBI taxonomy): Eukaryota > Metazoa > Chordata > Aves > Passeriformes > Malaconotidae > Dryoscopus > Dryoscopus gambensis. The sequence continues at coordinate 765,173 of WEIT01001053.1, read as the reverse complement.
TGGAACTTGGGAGGCAGGAGATCACTCACTTTACAAGAACCCTGAAAGCTGCTTGGTAGGAAAGGAGCAGGGAATGGGCGAGGAGGAGGGCATGAACAACAGGAAAAGCAGAGCCCAGCAACTCTACCACATCAGCAGGAGATGCTCCCTAAATAGCTGCTAACACACAGCTGCTCGGACTGCAGGAGAAACGCGAATTCAGTGATTTCCAGTGGGAAGACAGGAAGGGATGAAGTCCAAGACAGCTCTGGGGAAGCTGATCAGCAGACCAACCTCGCTAGAGGCCAAGAGCATATTCTCTAAAAGCCAAGGATTTCACCAACAAATTCATCTCCACACGGTATGGGATCAATAGCAGCACTGCTTTGCAACGAGATGAGTGAGGAGCACCAGGTCTAACCTGTCACCAGGCCTTGGTGACTGCAAGCAGGGACCTGAGCATGACCCCCTCAATTCCTGGGCTAACCCTGCCCACAGAAATGCAGCAACCAGCTCCCAGAGACCTGCTCTGGCACTCTGAAACTGAGATCTGACATGGTGCTTCTGCTCCAGCAGATAAGGACTCCCACCAGACAACAGAATAACTTCAATCACCAACAAAAAGAACAGGTCCTTAATATTAATTAGGTGTACAAAACTAAAATACACCTGGATGGAAGAAGATGTACGAGAACACCTTAAGATGAACTCTTTGCAAATATGTTAATCCTTTTAAATAAAAATAAATAAATAAAATAAATAAAATATAAGCTTAGTTTGTACCTCAGGAATGGGTCCTGATTTTTTAGGGCTTGAAACTACTCCAATAAATAACTTTTTATGTTATATTCCTATTTCCAAGGCGGAGAAAGAAGTTGAATTACAGCAGAAGCAAAGAATTCCTGGTGACCTCTCTCTGTAGTGCTGCAGATGGATGAGAAGGTGCTTAAAGACAAACTGGCCCACGAAGCCAAACTCAGCTCTGCAGAAGGATAACCAAAGGCTGTAACAAATCTTCCTTTTGCGATTAGAGTTGAAGAGATGCTCTTCCAAAAGCATCAAACCTACTCCCAGTCTATCTCTCAATTAGGCAGCACAAAGCAATGCAGAATTTGAATTCCAGCAGGTCATCCCCTACCTTGCCAAGCTACATTACTTGGCAGAGAAGTGATGCAATGGAAGTCATTACTCAAGAAAATTAAATCCCATTTATTCACATGGCCTTGAGCATACTATGTTATGCAATTTGGAGATTCCTATGCAATGTGACATAGATTAGTACATATTTCTCTTTCTGTATTGTTTCTAAATGGACATCTTGAAAACAAATATAAAATCCAAGCTCATTAACACCTCTGGCTTCTTTTTAAACCAGTCATTCCAAATTACCATCCTCAGATATGCAAGTATTATTCTCCTTCTCACACTGTGAGATATGGGTGAAAGGGCAAGTCACACAACATAATTAAAACCACAAAACACTGACAAATTCAACAGGCTTAGAGTGGGATTTTTTGATGCAAAGTACCAAAACAAACAAACAAAGAACAACAAAACCAGCTGCTACATTTGGTCTCATTTGTGAAGTAACGTTGAAAAAGATCACTTTTAAACAAAGTTCTCTTGCAGATTAACATTTCTGAAAGTGCAAAAATCCCCTTTTCTTCTACCTCATTCTTTAAGGTCACTAAATCCAGACCATCTGGATAATAAAGTTAGCAACTTAGTTCCCTATTTCTCTATTAAAACTTCTGTACAGCTCATATGGAAAATTTGTCTACAGCTAAAAAACAACTGAAGTGTAAAAAGCAGCTGCGGGGAAATGATGTCACTGCAGGCAGAGCTGGCTGTCAGCACACTGGCACCAGGAAGATCCTGAGTTATTGTTAATCTCAGCTTTTGAGCCAAATATTCTATTTGGAAAAACAAAAAAAACCCCAAAACAATCCCCCCCAAAACCACAAAGAAAATTTCATGGATCTTTCAGCCAAATCCTACTCTCACTGGAGCATCAGTGGTAATTTTCAGGAAGATCATGACTTCAAACCTGCCGTTTTTGTATTAATTTTTTTTTTTTGTACAGAACTGGTCCACTGTTCTGAGTAAGGATAAAAGGATGAATTTTTCACTGCTTTCCTCCACCAAAAACACAAGCAGCAGAACCATGCAAAGCAGTCTCTCCCCTCTCACAGGCAGAGACCAAGAGGACTTGGTTTTGCTAATTTTGGCTGTTACTTTATGTAAATGCGGGTGCTGAGAAGACAAACATCATATTGGTCCAGCAAGTTGCTCATATTTCCACAACTATCACCTCCAAAATGCAATTCCATGGCCAAAAGGTATCTGTTTTGCCAGAAACTATTTTTATTTCACAAGCTGCTTAAGGATACCTTCTCCTAATTTTTTATTCTGCAGGGTCATGCACTCTTATTTGGGCTAAAGACAAGCGCAGGAGAGGTGTCCTACCTCTTTCCAGGAGATCCTTCTCCATCAGAGGGAAATGGGGGACAAATACCACCTTTGGAATCCTAAAGGACAAGGGTTCAGGTTCAAGTCCTTCGGGTGAAGTTTCCTAGCAATGCTCCAGCAGGTTACAGCTTTGCACACAGACCCTGTGACAAGCCAGGCCCCAGGAACCCCACTGGCAATAACTGAGCATCACCTTTTGGCTGCAGAGATTTCACAAGTTGGTCCCTCAGAAATCAAGGGCTGCCTTCCCTCCTCTCCCACAGAAAGAGGCACTTGCAAAATGAACAGTAAAGACAACTGCTAATGCTTCTTCAAGATGTTACACTCCTTCCTTATCAGTAAAACATCATCAAAAAATAAATGCTTTCCTACAACTTTCACAGAGGTTTAAAAAATACCCTAAAATTCATGTTGCAACACATTAGGATGAAAGGATGCAAAAAATGTAATAATGCTTATTTAGCTAGGTGCATTATAAAAAAACTCTACTTCATAGCACCTACACCTCTGCTGGATCTGAATTCTAACTACAGTCATAACCTGGAAACAAGTTTAAGAAATCGTTATACACAAACATTGTGAGTAATACACAAACATTAGACAAAACAGCTCTTCCCAGACAGTTTCAGACTCCTTACTATAGACACGTGCCCACATGCTCAAAGAATATTATATTTAATTTTTAATGGAAATGTGTGTGTATGGAGAGAGAGAATTCAAAATTCAGCTGCTGCCTTTTTGCTCCTAGATCACATACTGGACTATGACTCCACTGCCCCAAATCAGCGTTAGTTTTGGGGCTGACAACACAACACTATAATGCAGATTCAATAAATAAAATTACCCTATATTTTTTCCCATAAACCTGTCACACAGGAGCTGAGCTGGCAAGTCTATTTTAAAACTGAATCTTTGACTGCGTATCACTGGTATACAACAGCAACAAGCACAACATGAGCGGTTTGTCACCAAGCTCAACTCACTTATGTGGTAAGAATATGCTCGCTGACTAAACAACAAACTGTAATAAAAAGATCCAGCAATAATGCAGAGCAAGCTCTTCAAAACTGGTGAAAATCATATTTTCATCAAATATGTCAGCAAACTTCTCCAAAACATTTGACATTGTTTTACTCACACATTTCATGTTGCTTCAGCCTACTTGAATTTAAGCAGTGCGTGAAATTATCTCTTTTCTTATAGCTGTTCACGTTCTTCCCTGAGTAATTAGCAAGCTACATCCCCTTTGACAGAGGGACGCTAACAAGCTCCTACAGTTTCCAGTGGGGCAAGGAATCCAAAGCTACTAATAGCAAACAAGTCATTTAAACAAAAAAAGGATTACAAAGACTCATTGCAAGGAGCTGGAAAATCACCCATATTTCAGATTAAGGCTTTCTGAGGAGCTCTTTTGTAAAGAGTTTTGACTCCATCTTACAAAACTATTTCATAGTTTTCCTTTAAAAACCAAAACATTGATTTGTTATCTACTAATAATTTCTTCGTATTGAAAGACTAGAAAGACGGAGAAGCCTTTTCCAAAGAGAAAATGATGGAAACCTTCGTTTTCTTACAAAACCTCCCTCCGGAGATCTCAAAGTTGAAAGAAAACAAAAGTTACACAAACTTCTTAAAAATGTTTTTCCATCCTTCACTACCAGGCCACCAAAACAAGCTGCAAACCAAGCCAGAGTGCAGCTTATTTGCAAAACTTCGCTGCTGAAAATGCCTAGAACCACGTCCCTGTTAAACAAAGCGGGTTTTGAGGAGTTCCTGAGCAGAAAGGTGCGTACCTTGAGGACCTCCATGGGCACCTGGGTGGCAGGGGGCAGGCTGGTGGGGACGCTGACGTTGATGGCAGGTGTCTGGCTCACGGGCACTCGCTGCTGCATGAACTGGGCTGCCTGCTGCTTCTGCTGCTGCTCCCGACGCTCCTGCTCCTGCATCTGCTCACGCATGAGCTGCTGTCGGAGCAGGATTCGTGAGGTCATGCTGGAGGAGCTTAAGGGAGGCTTGGAAGCGCCAGGATGCTCGGAATTGCTGTGGGAAGACCAGAGAAAGACAGCTCAGCTTCCACAAAGCGGGATGGCGGCTCCGGTGGCCGGAGCTGGTGGAGTTAGAGGGGAACGTGGGGCGCGATGGGTGAGGATCCGTGGCACGGCGAGAGGGGAATCCAGAGCCGACCTACTTCAGGTACTTAGCGGCCACATTAGGCTGCCTTAACTTGACTGCAGCCAAACCATTCCCAAACGCCAACATCCAGCTGTAAAGAGCCGTTTGCTCTTTCAAATTTTACAGGAACCACCCACGAAAAAAACAAACTCTTTTATAGATAGTAATAGGCACAATTATTCCTTTTTTTTTTTTGAAAGAAAAAATAATAAAAGAGCTTTAGCAAGTCTAATGATTGGTATGGATAGTACTCCAGTCCAATGATCTAGCTCAAAGTAAAGTAAATCTACCTCTCCCATGAAAACACAACATAACATAGTTCACTTATTTCCTGCAAAATACTACCTTAGGGTTGGACTTGCTGGCAGTGACTTTTCAGAGTTAGAAAACAGACCTCCACAAAAAACCCAACTCCCACCCCAGGCCTACCGGCATCTTCTGAGCACTGTCAGATACAAAACCAGGCAAAATAAACAACAGCAACAGCTTTATTCCAGTCATACTTTACAGAGAGCAACAGGCTGGCCCAAGCCAGCACATAGCACAGCTTCAGCACCTAGCAGATACTTCTAAGCCCTTGGCAAGCAGAGCATGGGACAGACCATGGGACTTTGTCATGGACTGCAGGGACACTTTCTGGAGCACGTCATCGTTTTCTCAGCCTGCAGAACCAAAATCCTGGGCCATGCCTTGAAGAGCCAGTAGTAACCCTCCTGGCTGTAGGAGGAGGCTGCTCTTGAAACCCCCACCTCTGGCTCCAGTGCTGATACCTGTAGTATGCAGGCAGGACACAGAAGTCTGGGAGCCAGCATCCCTTCAAGGTCTTGCTCAGAAGCTGAGGGCACCGAGCGCTGCTTGTGCTCGGACAGCCAGAGCCAGCACTGCTGGAAGTTTTCTGTCTTTGTTTAGGACTGATATTGAACACAGTTCAGGGCAGAAACAAAAAAAAGGAGAACCCACATTTACTGCCCCAAGAGATCAAACTCTGCTCTTCCAGAGCACACATTTTGGGGGCAGGGAGGCAGGGGACCATCTTGCTATTTAAGACCTGTCATGTTGAAACATTCACAGAGACACTGATCCTTTTGATAAAACAAGAGAAAATCTTTGTGGTGAAACTAATGCAGCTGCGGAATAATCGTACTAATTAGCTGCTCAAGACAAGTCATTGACTGTGATACTTGTAAAAAACACTCCCTTTTCAATTAAGGGTGAAGCATTCTCACATCTAAATCCAGCAGCTTGTTTTCTGGCTGCACATCTGAACCACTTTCACATTTCCAAACCGAAGAGATGCTTTATTTCCATGACCAGGATAGTTATAGATCAGTGGTCTCTCAATTGTTTTGATTTACATTCCTACCAGGAATGTTTGAACATGCACCCCCAAAATGTTTACTTACTTATTTATGAACTATACGCATGTATTACTGAAGTGCTCATATTTTCTTTCTGCCCACCAATAACACTGTGCATCCCACCTCAGAGACCACTGTAATACATGAGAAAAAAAAAAAGGCACCCAAATGCTGCTTTCAAGGAAGGATTCATTCTCCTCATGCTGGAAAAAGGCCAGTTTTGTACCACACTTGTCAGCACTCTCATTTGTGCGCTACTGGCAATTTTTACAGATACTTAATGTTGCAAAATTGGTAACCTAGCAGTTCCTCCCACCTTCTTTCATTTTGAACTGTTTCTCCACCTACCAAAGCCAAGTGTGCTGGAAACCATCTCAGAAGAACCTTCCCATATAAAAAAACGTTGAGGGAAGAGAGGGAGCAGGAAGGAGAAATTATTTCCACAGCACTTCAAACAGCTCCTGCCAGGAACCTCATCTTGCTCACGCAATTATTTTACCTACTTGCACCAAATGTTCTTCCAGCTTCCTGCAGGTAATTCAGGGCTCTGATCAAAAATTGTAAACAAAAGCTTCAAGTATTGTGTCTTTTAATGAGACAACAGTTCCAGAAAATGCCATTCTGCCAAATTCTTCCCCTAAGGGCAAAGATACTCCTAGGCTTTATTTCTTCTGCAATTCTACTCACTATTTTACATGGCAAAGAGGCAGATGAGCCCTGAACACAGGCAGTGCAGACAGCCACGTGCTGCCAGACTGCAGCTACTGCCACAGAATCCTGGAATTGTTTAGGTTGGAAGAGATCTCCAGGATCATCAGGCCCAACCATTAACCCAGCACTGCCAAGCCCACCACTAAACCATGTCCCCAACTGCCACATCCACGTCTTTTAAATACCTCCAGTGATGGTGACTCAACCATGTCCCTGACAAGCTGTTCCAGTGCTTGACAACTCTTCCAGTGAAGAAATTCTTCCTAATGTTCAATCTAAACTTCCTCTGGCACAACCTGAGGCCATCTCCTCTTATCCTATCCATTATTAACTGGGAAAGGGAGATGGGCACCCAACCATCACACCATCAGTGCAGGTGAGTTCAAATAATGCTTATTCTGGGATAAAAGCTACTGCACAACACCTGCCTACCTAACCAGATTCTTCTGTCACAAGCACTGGGATGGAATATGGACTGATTTCCTGTTATTTATTCTCAGAGGGCTGTAAAGCTCCTCCTGTGTGCACAGTGGTCTCCCCACACCAGCATTCCTTCCACTCGCCATGAGCGGCACTGATCAAACATGGAACACTCTGAAACGTTGGTATCTCATCCTCTAAGTCTGTCCCATGGACCACACACAGGTCATCCTCCCATCCAGCTTCCCTTCTCCACCATGTCTGCTCATCTCCCCAAGCACAGAATAGAAGGAACAGAATACGGTTTGGGTTTCATGACCATGGACCTCCACAGAGCAAACAGGAGGGTTGTCAGAAACTCACTTCTCCAACCAAAGAGGCAATTAAAAACTTGTTATTTCAAAAGCTTCATCCAGACAGTTTTGAAAATGGTTATTTTTAAAGCTTCTTGACCTTTATGTGCTGGTGCACAGGCAGATCTCCCATGACCAAGCTCAGTGCCATGTACCACAGAACAATCCAGAAGTGGACACGTGGGTCCAAAACTCCCCTACACCAACTGATTCACCCCCAGATTACGTGGAGCCAGGAGCAGAGCCCACACACAGCTAATACACGATGCGATTCAGATACTTCCTGCAAACAGTTTATGGAAACCATCTAATTGCAATAAATGAACCCGACTCATCCTTTTAATTGACACATGATTAAACCAGTTATCCATTAGCACTCTAATGAGTACAGCGTAATACAGACTGGGAGTTATTAGCTATGTGTCATGTGCCGATCCAATTAATCATGAAGTGATAACGCTTTATTAAATAAGTTTAAATTACATATCCTTTGCACAGATGCCTGGGAAATGTTAGTTACTGCATACGTGAGTTATTATGCAGGTGGCCGTTGCATAATAAAAGGCAACTGATCACATTAAAATCAGGTTTGATTTTGTCGCCATCAACCCACTGAGACCATAACCTTCCCAGATGTTTACTGATTATTTTATCTGTCTCCTTAGGCAAAAAGACAAACTCGTCTTTTGTTGGACAGTTTTGTTTTCAGATTCTATAAATTGATCAAACAAATGCTCTGGTTCACATGCATCAGTTATGAGTTATCTGATGTACAAGCATTATTTTGCACTACCTATGCATTGATTAAGAAATTTCTCTGGAGACTTTGAACTGGGAAAAAAAACCACCCTCAACTTTGCTTTTTAACTACTTTAGAAACTTTTACTATTTTTGAAATTTTTTCTAAGAAAAAAATGTCTCCAATGTAATGTTTCTTAGACAAATTAGACAAAGAGCCTTCAAAGCCACTTGTTCTGGGCAGGATGTTCTAAATTGAGAAATGGCACATAAGATGGAAGCTGCTGCTCTCCTCCCTCCATTCATGCCAACTGTTTGTTAATGGGTTAGTCCACAGAGAAATCAGCCAAGAAAAGCAGATTTAGCACCTCAAGAAATCCACTGAGCTGCACCAGATCTCAGAGGTAAGAAATAACACCGGATTTAAATGTTTCTGTTTATGTCTTACCCTTATCCCATTCGTAATTATTCATAATGAAAATAAAGGCATCCACATTTGAGGTGTAATGTTGGCAACCTCTCATCTTCTTGCTTTAAAGGCTGATTGTTCTATGCTATTGGTGGATACTTAAATACTTGACCTCCAGAAGACACTTTCAGAGGAGACCACCACACAGTTACCCTTCCAACACCCCTCGTAGAAAATCACTAGTTCCCTCAAAGTTAAAGTTGATTTGTATAAGTTCTGTTTCCAATCTCTCTACCAAGCAGTAAAACCTCAAGACACTTTTTGTTCCCTGTACTGTATATGTGGCTGAAGCAACAATGCCTGTAGTAGCTTCTAACCTGCCAGCCAGCAATGCTGTTTACCTCAGAAAGGGGTGACAGAAAAGCGAAGAATAGCAAAAGAAAAAAACAAATGCAAGAAGGAGCCAGATTACACACACCACCATCCCCACCACCACCCCCCCAAGAAAAAGTCTAATTTGAAATGCAAGAAGTCCACAAACAACAAAAAACCCCCTACACAATCCCTTTTCTCCGATCTTCAGCCAAGGTAAGGGATTCCAACTACTACAGCATTTTCCCTGGAGCACTTTGTACTTCATTCCTAACATTTAATAATTGATTGTGGGTTACAGCGACGCTCCACTCACCGCGCCAACTGCCTGGCGCTGCTTGAAGTATCAATGCAAAAAAAACAAGCCCAAGATTTGGCACCATCCTATGTCCTGGCTTGCCAAGGACAGAGCAGTTACAAAAACGGTGTGGAGACCTTTTTTTAGCCTTTATAATAAGGCCAAGAATACGTTTCAGGGTCCTGCATGAAAGGTTACATGTTTATAGAGACAGGCTGCCTGCCCCTGCTCCATCATCAAGGTAAATGTTTCCTGTGTCTCCTGGGCTTTTGCACCCTGACCTGCACTGCACCCACAGGACAGCCCACAGCCCAAAAGGCACCCACCCATCTGCCTGGATGCACTGAGTGCACCTGGCTGGGTAGGCAAGGAAAAACCCTGCAACGTTCACCATGCACACCTACTACACCAAGGAGCTAAGGGTTGAATTTCAAATCAAATTAATTCGGCGGACCAACCTGCTTTGAAAAAAAACAAAAAAAAAACAAAAACCACACATGCACACACAAAACCCCCCTCCAACAAAACCCAACCCCGCAAACAAAAATATTTAATCCTCAGAAGAATATTTTTAAGTTGTTGTACATCACGTAGTAGTTTTCCATTTTTCTTCCTGTCTTTAAAACACACCTTCACAAGTGGCTGAACATAATGCTTTCTGAACTTAATGAAAACCTCTCTCATGACCCAGGAGCACTCAGTAAATAATTATTAAGCTCTGGAGGTGGCTTTTGCATGAGTGTTGACTTAATAAAATGCCGTAAGTTGATCTGCTTGAATGCCCATTTACTTGGGGACACAGCTCGCAGTATAGCCTGGAAAGCTTGATCTTGACCAGATTAAGGAATAAGGTAAAATTAAGAGGTTCAATCCAGAAGCTGCATAGGTCACATTTCACAATTCTTTACTACCACTGCTGATAGAAGGGAGATGAATAATTGCAAACCTAAGGTATCCTCAAAGACTTCCATGTTATAAGAGTGATTTATGCACCAAGTCTTTTTACATGGAAACTGAATCTCTGTTAGCCCAGATCTGTGTTTTTGCCATGAAGTTTCAGAAGAAGAGACATATATATGCATATATATTTAGACACAGTATTATGTGTCTTCCCCTCCTGAAAGCCACCATCACCATCTGAGCCGGTCAGCCCAGCTGCTGTGGCTCTGCAGAGGGCAGTGGCCAGTCCCATGCACGGTATCTTTAATTCCCAGAACACGACCTCCACCACACCAAATCAATCCCACAATAATCTGCTCACGCTGCCCCGGGAAAGCATCACTCACAGACAGAGGCTGTCAAAGGAGCAGGGCATGAACATCTGAACAGCTTCCATCTTTCCCCCCAATTTTGTGTCCGAGGGCTTTTGCTGAGCACCCCCAGGAGAAAGCCAAGCGGCGCCCGGGCCGGCTGTGTCTCCAGGGGAGGCTCCAGATAAGGACCTGGCAACTCCAATCCCCACGGAGCAGCAAGGCGGGCAGCGGCTCCCGGCACTGCAGACCTGTGCAATCCAGCACCTACCGAGGAGAGAACAACGGGCTTGAGGCAGCACGCCCAGGGGTATCATGAGAGGACTCCAAAACAGCCCAGGAGTTTGGAGTTAGCATCTCCCTACATCCTGTCTCACCTGCATGGGAGCGCCGCACAGCCCCCTGACGGGCACGGATCCACAGCATCCTGGATCCGCAGGATTTGGAATAAATTCCCGGCACAGCCGTGGGCTGAGCGGATCCCAGGGGCTGCACCACCCTCACGGCCCGGCAAGGAATGGGAGAAACTGAAGACACGGATTGGCATTGAAAGAACTTCTCCTATTCATTAATTAAAAGGGGTGTGATCAGGCCATTAACACCATCAGTGGATAAGGGCTGTCTGTAACAGCACCGTTTTCTCACGATCTTTATCACCAAAAAGATGAAGGGAGAGGGTGGGTGCAAGACAAATTTGTTTTCTGGGATGTATCTACTTTGCATTCAAGGCTCACCCAGGCGCACCTCCACCTAGGAACCACTGGACACGCATCTCAAGAGCTTGAACCACATCTCTAAAGGTACAGACTCGATGTGACAGTGCACACACGTTTCCCCAGCTCCACTTCTGCTCAAACAGGCTGAAACCCTCAGAAAAGCAGCACGCAGGGTACACAAATACCTCAAGCTCCCGAAATTGTTCCATGAAGAGATAAAGGAATTTAAAATGTAGCTGACTGCGTCACCCAATATTGGTTTGATGCTTTTCCTCAAACTTTCAAAGTTTCCATCACAAACTTAGAGAAAATATTACCAAATAATAAAAGAGGAAAAAAGGCATGAAGCGGTTTTGTCTTTCACTTAAAAGTCTGACCTTGTTAAAGACTTTTTGAACCGTTTTTCAGACACCACATCTATAGGCACTTCCCTCTCTAAAGGGCTCTAAGCAAATTTGCAAAACAAAAAGCCAGATTGCTAAAACTACCAAGAGGTGATAAAAGAAAAGGCGAGGAGATAACACTCCACTAGCAATCTCTGTAGTTTTTGATTTTGTAATGCAGAATTTACCTTTTTTTATCTGGGTAAATAGAGACGATAACACTGTCGCTGAGAGAGAAAATGACGTATGACCACCACACTTTTTGGTACTTTACAACTACATAGTGCCCAAGTCTGGCTTCACAGCACCTTTCCATCATATCTTGGCTTAGAAATTATCACTTCCACAGTTGGACAGCATGTTTATTCACAGAGGCAGTTTGCAGCAGAAGACAAGGCTTGTGTCCATAGCTTGTATCCATAATTCACATGCCCAGGCTCCTTCCCAGCTAAAAAGCCATCATGCTCCTCAAGGCTTACCAGGACCAGCAATTCCCAGGCTAAACCCTCCCATTCATCCAAGGTTTTCTGCTTATTGACTCCACTGTTACAGCACTATTCAACGCTTTCCAAAGAGGATGAGGCAGCTGGAAGCCTCATCTCCTGCAGATGACATCCTCGCTCTGGCATGCTGAGCAAACAGGATCTTGAGGAGCAAAAGGGAAAGTGTTTATGGAAGATTTGCTTTAAATGATTAAGAACCCCAAAGAGTCATGATGAAAACCACACAGTGAATTCTGTGCTCAGTATGTCAGCATTATCAGCATGTAGAGCTTGCTCACAACAGTGAGTACGACGTGCAAGGGAACAAGCAACCCCTAACAGCACTGCAATAATTTTAACATTAAACCAGTCTTGGACAGATATTATGCAAACTCTCACTTCAATCTCTAGCCACAGCACTAGCTGTTCATTACAGGACCTGATCAGATCAGTGGGTGTCTTTAGCAACTCTTCTTTCTAACAAATCAACTCTCCAGGCTGCAGAAACCAATGCCTCAGCATCCCTGTGCTTGAAACGAACTTCAATTTTAGAGTCCTTAAGCATTGCTCATAGTTCTTCTACATTTTTCTATATTTGTGGAAGAGTTACTGGGGCAAAGAGGACTGTGCGACTGTGCAAGCTGAACAACTCGGGGTGGGGTAAAAAAACCCTTATTCAGCAACAAGTTACTTTACCAACCATTTGGATATTTACACTGCAATTACGATTTGCAATTGCAGGACAGATGTGCCAGACTTGCTGCCTTGGGTTTTCACAGCACAGACAGGAAGGTGGGATAAGCTCCAGCCATCCATATAAGAAAGCATTAGTGATGTTTACAAACTTGCTAATTGAGGCCAAGCAAAACAGAGGAATTGCCCGACTGCAAACAACTAAAGAGAGGTGGCCTTCAATTCCCTTGCTCAGGCCACTCAATGCCCCCCACGACATCCCTGACATGAGATAATCCCAAACCAAGGCTCCTGGAGGAAGCAAACGCACTCAGTCCATCAGGCATCACTGCTATGCTGCCAGCAGCATCCTCAGGACAGGCACATCCAGCAGACAGCCCTTCTGTCATCCCAAACCCCAGGTTCAGGGATTCCTCAAGTGGGGCACAGTGTCTTGGTCCTTGCAACCACGGGGTGTGCACTGTGGGTCAGGATGGCTGGGGCAGGACAGTGCAAATGTTATTTGGAGGGACCTTTTCACCTGCCATCCAACAACTGTAAATTCTACTTTAAATTTGTCACATTTGCAGTAACTGCAGTCTTTCATAGAAATATTTAGCACTGATTTAAAGCCTTCAGCAGTGGGGAACTGCATCTGCAAGGACTGTTATGGTAATTCCTCCTCCTCCCTCATCAAAATAATTCTGCATTTTGTTTCAAGGCAGAAACTGCTTATGAACATCAGAGAGGGAATGAGGAAAATAATTACTTAAAACATGAGGTCACATGTAAATAAAAGACATACCAAATGAAAACCATGGTACAGACTGAAGTCTCATTCAAGGTAAAAACATGCAAGCAACATTTATACTTCTTGATTTCACAGAGTCAAAATATATACAAAAAGATCCTCCTTAATCTATTTATAGGTCTTTTAACACCTCAAATACGGCCCTGCTAATACACAGACTTTACTTAATTTTGCAATCACCCTTCTGCTCTGCATGTCTTATGTTGCATCTAAAACACACAAGAACATCTCAAAGATCTCAAAGAGGAGACATCAGGAAAAATCCTCAGAAATAACTTTATGCAGCCAAATACAATCTCAAAAATTAACACAGGTGCTGAGTTTCTACAAGTAAAACTGTTCAGCACAGCTCACGTTTTGCAAAGTTAAGTTACACCTGAGCCACGCTGCCTGTGCCACTTGCTGCAGGAACACCACTAGTTACTTTTCAAAATACATTACAGTCCTTGGTTTACTTTTGAAAAGAGCAACTCAAAATTATTTACAAGCCTTTCTGTTAGACCCTCCTAATCTGTCCTGTGCTGCCAGAAGCACAGCACTTGAATGGCTATTTCTGTTCAAAGCTATATTTGTTGTGGAACTACTGCAAACTCCTGAATCATGTAAACAGAGGCAAGAGCCAAAAAATGTTTCACTGGACTTGAAGTTCACATCTGCCTTAGTTACTAGGACAGAAAAATAAAGGCAGTGCTTAGCTTATAACCCATAAATCCTGCAAAGACTACGGTTAATCATGAATTCCTGCAACAGGGTTTTGTTTAATCTGGTTTACTTAGCATTTGTGACCTTGGCAAAGTACCTGCAGGAGCACCCACCATTGTTGTGGAGCAGCATTTCACACCTTCTGTTATTTTAGGCTCGGTCAGGCAACTGTACAGTGCTCTGTTAGTCAGCCAGGTTCATAAACACGCAGCCAAGTCACCTGGAAATGATGTGCAGCTCCAGACTTGCTGGAGCCCAGCAGCCAACTGTATTGCTGTCCCTAAAAAGCAGTATTGTAGCAGCCCTCAGTCAGGACCTGCAGCTGCAGCTTTGGGCAAAACAAATGCTTGTCAAATGTGCTGCTGGAACAAAGTGACTCTGCCATTTCTTCAGCTTCTTGGCTCAGAAAAGTTGGTGCCAAAAACCATGCCCTCACCTCAGCCTGTCCATGTGGATGGAAACTTCACCTGAGCACTCACCACCTTCTATTCCTCATGATCCTCCTCCAGCAGGAACAATCCCCAGTATTCTCAACATGCTGCAAACAAAAGACAGGCCAATATTCCCAACAAACTGGAAACCATGAAAACCCCCAAATGGACAATAAAAGCCCACACAGAAGTTTGATCTCAACTTCCCACAGGTTACACAGACCTACCACTTCAGGCAGGGACCAATTCTGCCCAGTGGTCTTTGGCACTGAAGTGCAGCAGAGGTACTACAGGCAGGAGGACAAGCAGCATGTGTTTGGGTAAGAATGGGACATCACAGGTGGATTAAGGAAAACAAAAAAAATGTTTCCTTCATAACCCACATTAAGAAATCTGGATTCAACTGTAGTAGCCTTTTTTTTTGGTCACACAACCATTTGCTGAATTCAGACATTTAGTAGCTGCCTGATACTTAGTTGCCAGTGTATGTCTAATACACTGAAAATATTTTTCCCTTCCTTTTAGGAAGGCTGATGCAAAGCCACATTTAGGAACTGCAATTGACTTTTCAGGGGGGGAAAAGGTCTCCTTTTTACCAACTCCAGAACAAACAAGATGATTTTCTATTCTTTCTTGTTTTTAAAAGCAGGTAATGCAAGTGTAAATGGATAAGACATTTTATTATCTAGCTTACAGTATTTTATTTTTGTACAAATCTTAACCTTCATCTTAAACTAAGATATTCTACCTTAAAAGTGTTATACTTCTGTGTACCTTCCCTCCACATAGCTACAACCTGGCTAAAGAATTCCTAATCTTAATAGAAGGATATGTATTTAATTTTGCCTTGAATTGACACTGCAGACTATTTAAAGTTGCATTAAAGCTAGTATTATCCTGTAAACACTTCCAGAGTACCAAAAATGAACATCAGCTGTCAGAAAGACAGAGTTATTCAATTAACACTTGCACAGCCAAAGCACTTTGCAGTCCTATTCACAAGCTACCAAAAAAAACCCTCTCCAAAACAAAACCAGCTAAAAATGCAACCCCCATGCCTGGGCTAGGGAAAGGCAGCTTCTGTAAGATTTCTCATTTGGCCAGCTCCCAGACATCTCCCTTTCCACACTAGATGGAGCTTTGTCCCCTCTTCCCCAGCCGTCTGGCAGTGCCCTGAGCTGGGATAAAAAGGGTAAAGAGGCAAAGGGTGAAACAGCAGCGTCACCCCAAGTAAACAGCCTGCAGCAGTGGCTTCAGCAACAGCGCCATACCCGCCAGGACCTGGGCTCTCGCTGTGCCCTGCTGGCTCCCTGATTTTAACACTGCACAGTTTTGCCATTTTCGAGGAATGAAAGACTTCAACAATTCCAAATCCCAATCCATGCTGAGCTCCTACCAGCCTTTACCTTGGCTACAAGGCCCTGCCTGAGCTCACACCACAGTCAAATTACACTTCTTTTTCTTCCCTTGCAAAGGGACAGAATTTAAGCTTATTACCAGATTACACACCTGAATTGCTCATTGGCTTTCCTGTATCCCTCTTTATATTCCCAGTTATTTTCTTTCAAAACAAGCTCTTCAATCTCTTCTCTATTAACCTGAAACATCTGTCCCAAATGCCTCTGCTCAGGCTCCAGCCTTGAATTCACTGACACTTTGGGGAAGCAGCTCATGGATAAAATTCCCCTTGATTTGTATCTGTTGGATTTGGTCTGTATTGTTTCAGATCACAGGTCAAGAGAAACAGCTCATCCTTCTGGTGAGCTGCCACAACTCCATTAGGATCTTTCAAAGCACAACAGGATATGGTACATCATCGGTATTTCTCTGATGAATTTAAACTGAATGAGACTGAGAGGAGCCCAGGGGAATGAGTCACTCCCGATGTCACAAGTGGCCAGCACTGCAAACACAAAAAGCAGCAGCCTCAGGCTGTATCAAACAAGGCAATGCCAGAGAGGATGGAGAAGCACCGGTGTTCGGTGTTCCAAGTGCAAAACCTCTGTGTGCCTTGTGGGCAAGGGCTCCCGTTTGGGCAATGTGCTCAAGAACCAGGAGCTAAAATTGAGGGGACAAGGGAAACAAGCCCACGTTACAGTGGGAAGCTAAAGAAAAGTTTGGAGGTTGGCAGGGGTGAGTGTTGCTGTCTATAAATACAGCAGAGAAACAAACACCCAGGAGAGAACAACCCTGGCGCGTCACCAAGTGACATAAGCCAGCTATGAACAAGATTAAATTGGTATCAACAGTCTCATAGTCTCATTCTGAGAAGTTCAGACCTGAAACCATTTCCAGCTGGAGGACTGGTGAAGGAACAACGTGCTCCTTTGCAAATAAAGACTGGTTGCCTAATCAAAGTAGGTCACTGTGGAATAAAGCAGCCAGTAACGAATTATGGGACACAGAATCACAGAATCAATTAGGTTGGAAAAGACCTTTAAGATCATCAAGTCCAACCTTTGACCAACCACCACTTTATGAACCAGATGAGCTAAAGCAGTAAATAATACCTGAAAAATGCAACCTCTCCGTTCTAAATTAAAGATTAGAGGTTCCCCCAAAACAAACATAAAATCAAGAAATATCTACTACAAAAAAAGAGACCTCCTAATGTAGACAGAAGGCATGCAGAGTAGATTTCATCTAGAGCAGATTTAAGAGGGATACCTTTTGAAGACAAGACAGCAGCTGGAGGGTCCAACAGCCACACATGGCCTGGCCAAGATACCATCACCCATAATGACTTCCAACACAAGGCTGTAGAGCAGAGTGTCTTGGGGACACAGCCTGGGCAGTACAGATAGGAGCTGAAACCACATCTCTAAATCCCAGTATCCTCCATCCTCTGTAGCCAGCAGCTATGTCCTGTTATCCTACCCAGCACTGACAAACAACACAGGACATAACTGAAGGTGAACCTGTCAGGCTCTTACAACTCCTACTCGTATGTTTAGTAGAGAAGAACCTTCAGTTCATTACAGCAGCGTGAAAACCCAAACCCTTGACACTCTGTAACTGTTCAACATCCTGGACATGCCATCCAAAATTTCCACTGAAGTTCAAGAGTGGAACATAATGAAAACACCCTCACTGACCATGTTATTTACAGCCTGGGAACAAAGAACTCCAACCCCCAGTGTGCTTTTAATACAGGCTAATTTATTCTGAAAAAAGTAATAATTAAGTACACAAAACCAAAGTATGGAACCTGAAAAACACCTTCCTGTCTGGCAGAGCAAGTGCTTTCTAAGGACACTTACACTAGCTCCTGCTGCTAAAATCGTTTATTAAAAGTAACTGGGTAAAAGCAAAGATGATCTCGAAAATACACAGCAACGCTAAGCTGAAAAAGTTACAGTGAAAAAACCCCAAAGCAGACCAAATGCATTAATATATTCTTGTGATTAAGTCCATATCCAAGTTGTTTGAAATTGAAGTCTTTAATATTTGAATGATTATGTATGTTTTTAAAAATCTTACAAGTGTTTAGTACTACTAAAAAGCCAGCACATTAAATCTTTACAGACGGGGATTGAGAAATTCCCTGAAACACGAGGAAAAAAGCCCTAGGCAGAAAACCGTAATAATCAATTTTCTCCACCCATCCCACCACATGCCTCTGCAGAACCAGCATCAGGTAAATTGGGGATTGCAGAGTCAGCCAGAATAATGCAGTTCCCAGGCCAACGGGCTTTGGCTTTCAGACAGGTCCAAGACCTCAATACTGTGGTGGCCCAGGACAGAAAATGCAGATGAAGCGTTAGCAAGTGCCAGGAGGGAGGTACTGACACCAAAACCAGCCTGACAGTTACTGCTTCAGGTAAACTGTACCACTCCTTACTTCAGGGAAACCTCAATATTCTGCCATTAAAAATAAAAAAGCAATAAAAGGCTACTGTGATTCCAGTGAATGTAAAAGGTGATTGTTTGAGAGGGTGAAAAGCCCTTTCCATGTCCACATGCAAATAACAGGTGGAGTTGGCAGAGATGGGCTGAATCACCCCAGCCTGGTGAATAAACAGGTTTTAAGCAGAAAAAACGCCCAATTTATTATTTTCTCATCGCATTATTCAACAGCAGCATCATTTTATCAGCCTCTCAAATACTACCCTCCAAGAAGCAATACACAAGGCATTTTCTGTAAAGTTTTCCATAATCACTAGAGCACAAAAAAAAAAAAAAAAAGATATTGGCAGAAAACTGCTAGGTTTTCTACAGCAAAGTCCATCTTCATAATTTTTCATTTGAGATTAAATGCAATAAAGTTCCTTAGGACTAAAAAACAGAATATGCAAACCTAAGGTGGATCCCAACCTGCAGGCATTTTTGTATCAGTTAACATTTCACATGCAAAAAAAATGTAAACAGTGAAATTCAAGCCAGAATGAAGTTCTTTCCTCATTTCACTTAAAAACATGAATATAACTATTTATCTTAAAATACTTTGGGCAACCTGGTCCAGTGGAAAGTGTCCCTGTCCATGGCATGGGGGTTGGAACTGGACAATCTTTAAGGTCCCTTCCAACCCAAACCAATTTATTATTCTATGATTCCCAGTGGTGTTGGGAAGCTATAGATGCATGGGAAGAAGACAAAGAAAAGAAAAACAAAATGAAGTGCCTACAGAAAACAGATTTAAAACTGCATTTCCGCATGGCAACAAAGAAACATGCTGCTTGGAAACACCCTTCCATTTCTGCTTAACATAATGGTGGTGGGAATGCCTGCCAAAGTAAACTTCAAAAATTTGTTTGCCATGGAGGAAAACCAAGCAAACTGGAGTTCTGTGTGCAGAATCCTGGTTCAAGAGGGTGAAGGTTTCTTTGTTCCCTTTATTGCCAGGTCATTTCAAACTTTTGTGCCTACATAGTTTACTGTGCTTGCAAAACCTTCAAAACAATAAAAAGAACAAAAACTGGAAGGTGAAAAATTTTAATAACCCACTCCTAAAAATCAAAAAGCCTTCCAACATGCCATGTGTAAAAATATCACCAAGTGTGACAACTTTCTTATTCTATCAGTCTACTCCCAAAAGTTTGGCATTTTTGAAAGCAAAATATTATTTCACACAGCGCAGAGAGAACTTTTTTTAAAAACGTTTGCATAAAATCAAGAAAAAAAAAGATGTATTTACGTTAATGCAATTACATAATCTGTCCTCTTAGATGGCAGTTTCTGACCAGTAACAACAGTAAATACAGATAAAACCTTTTATTCAATTATCGTGCTAAATTTCACCTTTCTGTAAGCAGCACGATAAAGCAGATCAATCACTCCTCCCTTGCTTTTCTGTTATGTGAAAACCACAGCCAGTATCTTTTCTGACACTAGAAAAATAATTGCAGCTTTCTAGGCTATGGCTCAGCTGCCCCAAGAGATCCCCTGTGCACTAGCACAGGTTTTCCTTCTGCATCTCTCCTTTCCGTTTAGCTCTTCTGCAATTCCATGGTTTTAAGTTTCTATCTTCAGCATACCGACATCTGGGCAAACAGCAATTCCTGAAATTTGTTACTCATTCAAGATATTTCTCGAGGTATTTGTCATAGCAACCTCAGGATGTAAACTCAAATTTCAAAGCAGACTTTTAACTGCTGCAGGATTGAGGGGAGAAAGAGGCTGATTAGGATTATTAGACAGCAACTCTCACTGAGCATTTAATTCCAGCAGTAAACTCAGTCATGTATTCAGCACATCGCAACCAAACTTAGGTGGGACATGGTCCCAAACCCAAGGAAATCAATAGGAGTATTTCATTCTGATTTCCCATAGAATCTTTGGGCACATCACAGCATTTTGAGCCAAAAACCTGCCTGCCCTTGCTGCACCTGAGGAAACTGCCCTCTCAGGCAGCGTGGATCCCACCACGTACAGAGTCAGCTCTGCAGTCCACGGCATCTGCCACGGAGCAAACCCTGACCCAGCTGGCTGCACATGAAAGCACATGCAAAAGGTCTTGTGCATGCTTGTTCAGCTGGCTTGAAAAAGAAAAAGAAGTGAGCAAGAAAATATTGGAGTTTTTTGTGGTCCCAAGTCAGGTAATTTCTCCATTTTATTCCTTCATGGACCAGGAGAGGGAAAACTAAACCAAAATGTGATCATATCCCACTGCTTGTTCTCCATCTCTACCAGCCAGCCGCAGGAGCTGACGTGCAGGCGCAGCCCTGCCTGGCACCAGGAGGGGCAACTGCTCTGTGGAGCTCTGCTGCAGCTCAGAGAAGAAAAAGGACCAAGGACTTACCCAGGGGATCCATCCTTTCGCGTTTCAATCCAAGGCAAGGCAAGAGTTTCCTGGGACCTGAGCTCCTGATGGCCACAGAACCAAGACTAGACAGAAAGGTCTTAGTAAGCACTGGCTTCCAGAAACTGCACTTCCACTCCTACCATCCACCTCCTAACCCCGCTGCTGCATTTGTGGCTGCCTTTGTTAGAACACTTCTGCAAATGAAAACAGATGAGTAACTATTGCTGCTTTAGCAAACTCCCAAGCCCATGGTCACTAATAATAGCTTTGTTCCTTTTATTACTAAACAAAACCAAAAAAAAAAAAAAAGAAGTTGAAATGCTTGTATAAAATGCACATTGCTGAATGTTTTCTTTCATTGATCCAGGACCATTTCCCCACATGAGCTTAGGCCCAGGACTCTCAAACAATTTCTGTGATCAACACGATGTGGAGCAATCTCAGGCTGTTTGAAGGGACTTCCCTCACAAAAAAATACTTGAAAAATCAGGTTTGGTGCTCCTTCTTTGAGACATTGAGGGTTCAATTAATAAATAAATCTGAACAGAGACATTGCTGCACAAACTGGAAGGCAGAGAGAGGTCTGAGCTCCCTGTCAGGAGACAGCCTGGAGCTGGTGGATCCAGGCAGGCAGAGGTGCTCCAGCAGCTCCCGGGCACTGGCACGGCGCCGGCCCTGGCTGCGCCAGCAGCAAACAGGTGGGACAGAGGGAAAGGGCAGCGTGTGGGGAACAGAAAGTGGAGAAGGGCAACAGGAGAGGAAGAAAACAGAGAAGGTACAAAGCCGCTGCTGTGAAATGACAGCAGGAGAAAGACCGCAGGAAAGCCTGCCCTTGTGCAAGAAAAAGAAACAAGAGAAAAGCTACAAGAACTACTTTTGGTACAAAATTCTGCTTTTCCTCTCTACAATCATATCAATTACAGGAACTTCTGAAAGCAATGAAAATAACTGGGTCTCAAATCACTCAAAGTCTGCCATGCTTTATTTGATGGAGCCTCCCACCACACACCCCCTTTGGCCTGGGATCTGCTGTAGCCTTCTGCTCCTCTGATGCTCATGCCCATGGCCAAGCAAAGGCCATGTCTCTCCCCCTTCCTTCTTTTGGGTGGTTTCACACCAATCTTGGATTGAACTGCAGCACAACAAGGCCAGGGCCTCTGTTATCCTGCACAATGGTGATGGAAAATGACTCAGAGCCGCTGGGCTTTGGCTGCCCACGCTGGAAGGTGAGTAGAATCAAGAAGCAGGAAAAAAAAAAAAATGCTGAATATTCAAAAGTCAGGCCACAGCATTTTCACATTTTTCACACCCCTAAAGCTTCTAGGGGTTTTTAGCTTATTAATTTCTATTATTGGTCTGACTGCTGCTGAATGATCCCAAGCATCGCATGGCAAATGTTTTTTTGTCACAGGAAGTAACCAAGCCAAAAGCAGCGAAAGCATCCTCTTGTTCTTGTGTGAGTCCCTTATTATTATTTTTTTTTCTTAGCTTATTTGAACAATAGCACCATGAAACGGCCTACAATAATGACTGTTACAAAATAGGAAGCTGAATTATTAGGCAAGCTCTGTCTGCGTAACTCAATCAGCCCAGGGAGGATATGACAGGCACGACCAAGACAAAGGACTGGACTCTGTGACCCCAGGCATCTTTCAGGACTCTTTTTCTGAGTTATTAAGAGCTGAAGTTTGCTTTTGCTCCTTGATTAGAAGCACCATTCCTATAACTGCAGCAGCAATGCACAGGCATTTCCCAAGAAAGTGGAGCACCGAGTGTGCACACAGAAAACAAGCACTTTGGAGAGGTTGGGATGATAACTTTACGTGAAAATAAGGATCAAAACGAAAATTCAAAGTTTAGTATTTAACCTTTTGAGCACAGAGGGGATACACACAGCAGGACAGGTAAATCATGAGGTTGTCTTTAAGCAAATACCCAACAACAGATTTTGCAAATTAACAAAAAATAACTGGTAGAAGTGTTCTTTAAGCAGCTGCAAAGTTGAACAGCACAGAACTTCTACAATCCTGCCAAGAGCATCATCAGGACCAGCTCTGGAGGGATATATTTTGGACCAGACGAACAGTAACCAAAGGCAGCCACCCACCACCCTGTCATTACAACAACCCTACTGGAACTCTGAAAATCAGGTCTAAGTGCTTGGCTGAGCAACACTTCAGAGCCAACAGCAACACCAGTGACTGAGCAAGAACAGTACAGGAACCTGCAAGTGAATCATTAACGAGCAATGATTTCTCCATTACTCACTGTGGATATAGAGTTACTGTGGGTAAGATTTGTTTCTAAAAAAAGGGAACAGCCACCAACATGAGCACCAACACATGCATCAAAGCCCAGCACGACGCGGGAAGGAAAGAGGAAGGCACAGCTATCGGTCAGGCTTTGTCCAAAAGAGCTGCTCACTGAGGAAGGCTCTGTGGAGCAGAGCAGACGTGCTGGGAGCAGCATCTCACACCATCCCCTTCCATGGGGGTCACACTCAGGGGCTTGGGTCAATTGGGTGCTGATTTTGCATCACACCAAGAAATTATTAACTCGTTCTACAAAAGCCGTACAACTGTCAGGCTGCTGATAGAGATCAATAACCAACTACTACAATGTCAACAATTTGACCTCTAGGGAAGTGCTTCCACACCCCTTCACCCACGTTCTACGGTAAATGCTCCCAGTACATTTTCCCCAATGCAATCTGCTGCTGAGAACAAGCAACAGGAGAACCGAGCTGACATTCTCAGCCAATCTTTAGGCAAGATTAGCAAGCAATTAAAGCTGTTGTATGAGGAATTTTAAGTGCTCTACAACTTCATGCCAAACAAGAGTTAGTCAAGCACTGGAATTTATTTTTTGCAATTCTGTTCTACACAGAAACAGAGACAAATTTAAAGAAAAGATTTTTTGAAGCAAGGATTCAACCAATTACCAAAACATCTATTATAATTTAAATACTAATATATGCTGAAAAAAAATCTGCATCAACAAGGGATGTGCAAAGCATTATGATTGCTTCCTACCAGAGCATTTCAATTTCAACTTAACTGGGGGGGGTGCTTTAATCACTTTTTGTTCTTTCGTTGGTAAAACATAATTAATGGTAATGCTAATTGCACCCTAGCCACTTTGGGTGCAGCACATCCTGGGAATACTTTTGAAGGCCAGAACTGAATCTCAGCCCCAAAAGCAAACGAGAGCTTTGCCATCCCTCACCTACAATCAGCCCCACCAGGACAGGGAGCAGAGCATACAGCTTTTGTCCCAAGTGCTGATCATTTAGTCCCAGCTAAAAAGTCTTCGTTAAGTTGCCAGGAAAACAAGACAGAGTAACAGAGACAGCCACACATTTCATCAGGGTAAGAGTTACAAGACATTCAAGAGGAAAAGCTTGGTTTTAGGTACAACAGAAAATAAGAAAATAAGATTTGGGGAACTGTCACCCCCAGCAACAACTGCACAGCTTGCATGGGTCTGACAATAAGGGTTGAAAATAATGACTTTCATAAACACACTAACTGGAGCAGAAAAAAATGTTACAATGAACAAAGCAAGTAAGCGAAGTTAAATAAGGTAAGTGAAGCCTGAGGTACAGTTTCAGACTGATCTGCTGTTCACATAAAGAATGCTCTAGTTGAAGATTAGGGGTGAGAAATAAGAAGTCATTAGCTCTTCTTCAAGATTCATGATTCAAATCTGACAAAACACACACTTCAGTGTTTCCAAGCTTAAAGAAAATTCCAGTAGGGTCACAGAAGATGCTATTTTTAGCTGGCTTAATCTCTGTGCACTCAAACACAGCTTTTGTACATGCACATATTTTGTTAGCACTTAAATAAAGAAAAAAAAAATCTCTGCCACCAAAAACTTAATCATCCACAAGTTCTGAAAATGCAAATGTGCTTTCCTCTTAATATTAGCTGCTTTTGACTGAACAGCACTGAAAAACAGCCTATAGCTTTTCCAGCCAATACTGCTACCCAAAAAAAACCCCAGGTCCTGGAAAATATTCTGTGACAAAACCAAGAAAGAAGAATGTGGGAAGTTACCAGCAATTAATTTCTTCAATAGGAAACAAACTCTTCCCACCCACAATGTACCTATCAGTACAGCTGAGAATGTTCTGAAACCTGGAACATCCAGGCAGTGAAGAGCATCGGGAAGCGCCCGGCACTGGCAGCCGGAAGGAAAGGCAGCAGCCCCGTAGCACTGGCACTGCTAAGCCCTCTGACAAAAAGGAAATACATTAGAAATCAGTGGGCCTGCCTTGGTTGCTGGCTGGCTGCTCACTGCCAAGATGGTTTAGATCTGGGGCTGTAAGAAGGGCAAAGCAAAGGGGTCAGACATCTGTGTACACTGAGCCAAGGGGTTGGGCAGACAACCTTCAGGGCTCCCTTCCAACCCAAATTATTTCCGGTCTAGAAACAGTGACATTTAATCCTTGTCTCTTAATTTACTTATCATATTCTTAAAAATGTTTTGTTCATCCACGTTAGAAAGGTTTCAGCCACAGGACCAAGAATGACGTGGCCCAGGCACTGTATCACGCATTGGAAAGATCAGTAAGAACATTTATAGTTGCAACAAGACTCTTGCTGCTCTTCAGTAACTCCTCTGTGCATGTATTGCTACAAAGGCTCTACACAAGTCATTTACTCTCTGGGCCCTTGTTGCTAAATTCCTTATTAATCCTTATAAGTTCGTCTGTTGACCTACCGTAATTTTAAGAGATTCAGAGACTGAATGTTTATACCAGCCAAACTCTTTTAATAGAATTAACTAGAGATATCATGTAAGCTTTTAATAATGTTGACAACTACTAAAATTCAGTTAGCTGAGCCAACAAGAAACCACTGAAACCTTACACATGTTCTCCTCTCCTCATCAAGCACAGAACTTCATGTGGAGGCAGCAAATTTCCTGACTGCTTTCTTAAGCACTAATGGATCAAATGACTGCACTGAGAGGCTCAACTACCCTTCTTCCCCCTGAAAGAAGAGTCAACCTTCAGCATTTTTCCTGCTCAAACTCAAAGTGTCCACACACACACAGGTTGCTCAGCATACTGCTATTCCACAACAGCCCCAGTATCCCAGAACACTTTTTATCATCTTTAAGCAAGTTTAGGAAAAGATTATGGCTTGGAGAAGCACCTTCTTTACTGAACATCATTATTAGTGACAAATCTGCAATACTGAGTTAATAGTTATTCAGAACTGAAAACAGAAGTACTTGACTAGTGTAAATGCATTGGAAAAAATTAATCAGACTCAGTCAGAATCTCTCCTTACAGAGTTAGCTCTCTGTAAGTGACAGAAATCTTCTAGCATAATTCAACCAGCCATCATTTCTCTTAAGGTACACCCCAAGGAAACTTGATGTACATCCAAACTTCTGCAAGCTTGCTCCTTTCTGTTGGATGCATTTTTCATTTTCCCTAAGAGTGCAAATCATGTTCTGGAAGGGCTACAGCATGCCAGGGATTCTTAAAATAGAAAGGCTGTAGCTGGTGATACTGCAAATATAAATACAGCTATTGGTGTAACAGTGGGAGTAATAGCAGTGACATGGACCCAGAGCAGCCCAGTGGCCAAATTCTGCTAGCAAGCTGCCCATGGCTTCCCAAAACACAAGCAGAAGAAAGAGAACTGCCATTTAACAGTGTGAATGGGCATAATGCACACCAAACGAGTTGTGCCAAATTCACAGCACAATCTAACCCTTGGGCTTTAACGCTTCTAAATTTAGGTGTTTCAGTGCAGGAAGGGAGGTAGGAGAGCTACAAAAATACTTCAGTAAGGTAGCAGAGTGAGCTGATTGCAGGTCTGTGTAATTTTGACCTTGCTGTACCAAAAAAAAAGCATTTGCAGTTGGCAGCTGGGGCATTGTGTCCAAGTGCCACTTTGGTATGAGCAGAGAAAAGCACAACCTTGGCTTTCCATAATTGCAGCCTTCAGAGAAGGATACAAACACCAAAACAAGAACATCAAAGAAAAAAACCGACTGAGAAAGGCTTATCCACCAAACTAGCAAAGCCTGTGAACCTTAAAGGCTGCTTAAAAATATTAGCTGTCAAAGTTATCAAAGCTCACCACCAGTCAGAACTGTGGCCAAGTCCAATATAATAATGTCATGTTTATTTTTGTCCCTGACTCCAGACTAGGTGCTCCAGCTATATTTGTGCTTCTTGTAGCATTTTTAAGGAAACACACACACACAGACTGAGCAGAGCACTAGAGGGTGTATTAGATGATCTATTCCAGACAGCAGCCTAGCTGCATCACCAAGTAAGCAATTTCAGTCAACAGAAATACCAGAGCATATCTTGAGAAACACTTTCTCCAAGCATTTTTAAGTAATTGTTTCTATTGGACTAAGGACAAACAACATTCCATAGGTTTTGGAATAATTTAATGAGCCTTGTTTGACAAACTAAAATAAAACAAAAATATTTCAAAAACTTCATCTAATAGGTGACTAAGCCCTCAGACATGCGATGACCTGGCCAGTGGTCAGAGCCACCAAGCAGAGAGTCCATGTGGCCGTGTCACTCAAGCCATCAGACCCTGCAGCACAGGACACCTCGACACAGCCAGTCTTCCCAAAACTTCTGAAGAAAACATTCACGACCTCTCCAAGTTTCTGCACAGCACAGAGCACTGGTGGGGAGAGGGGAGACCCCAGTGCCCCAGCACCTGCCCCTGATCTCAGCTGCATTGTCACTGACTAGAGCACAAGTATTAATTTCTAAGTAGAAAACAGACAAGCCAGCAAGTCCTACAGAAGCCCCCACTTCTCACATCACCTCCCTAAGTCAGGCTTTGAGCTTCAAGATAAAGTTGCCTGCCTGTCTCTATCCTCTCTTCCCCTCCTTCCAGCTTGGCCTTTCTTACCCCTCACCCACACTTAGGACGACAGGCTGCAGATACCATGAGCTGGACTCAGGCACCCACACAGAAAAGTCATTGCTTAAAGATCTTGAGCCAGAACTCCGAGACTCAAAGGAGACGGCTCAGACCACCCTTGGTCGGTCTTGACAGTATTCAGTACAGCTCCTTTGCCTTGCCTAAATGTAAAGAAAACCAGGACAGATGACTGCAGGATGCATCCACAAAGTACTTGTTAAGAGCACCTGATGAACAAACACGTTCAGCTGAACATCAAAAGTTATATTCTTATAATAACAAAAAGCAATGTGCTAGCAGCCAGGACAATCACACGGTGTGAGCAATTCAAGAGTTTGAAAGGAGACTGCTTCATTAGATCAACAGCAACACTTGGAGGGGAAAGCACAAGCTTTTAGCAGACAAATTCTTCATTAGGCTTCCCGGTGCTCACAGCACTCACACCACCATCAGCCTCCCAAATACAGGTTTCTGGTTTTGGTACTTCTCACACAAGACAGAAGCAGGGCACTGGACAAAGCCATTTCTCTCCTTTGAGCTCTGCATGGTTACATTCCAGTTCCAGCATCTACAATCTCACGTGATTAAGGAAAACTACCAAACTATCAGAAAACACTCTGTTTGATGGCCGAGCAAATCTAAAATAACATGAAGTGCACTGCTGTTCCAATAGCATGTCAACATATGGATCATCTTTAGAAACACAAAGTTTTTTCACATGCTACTGGTTGCATAAACCAAGTAAAATGCTGCTATTGTGGAACAACTGAGATGTTTCTATGATTAAGATCATAAGGCATTAATTGATTCACATCCACTGTATTTTTCAGGAGCCCAGATCTTAGATGTAAAGCTGACTTTGCTTAAATTCAATTAGTTTTGGGGCAGGAGAGGGTGGGTGGGCAGGAAATAATAATTTATGAACAGAATAGAAAAATGCAATCAAGCCTCAACTTCCAGTTCAGTTTTCCTTTGCTGTATGATGGGAACGTGCAAATTCAAGTCACCACATCTGAATTCCTCCTCTTCCATGACAGAGGCACAGCAAGGCTTTAACATCACTGGCACCATGCAGTACAGCCTTCATGCTAAATCCTGGTTGTCCCACTTCTAGCCACAGAAGCAAACAGTTCTGAGCAAACAGGCAAAAATAAATCACAGTGAGATGACAGTTACAAAGCACACATTATGGTTAGTTTGGGTCATGGACATAAGGATTAATGGATAGCAAACAGAGGATAAAAGAAAAAAAGTGACAGAGAGGTCAGAATCACTTGTCACCCTATCCTGAACACAAAACAAACTCATGTCCTGCCACAAGTGCTTGCTCTCCCATCCTAGCCTGGTCTCACAAGTGGACAGTTAGAAAAATCCTTACAATTTCTATTTGTTAACAAAAATTTCCTAATACAGAAAGCAGCCTCTCCTTGTCCTGCAAGCTGAATTTGTAACCATTCTTTGTTTCTGTATTATTTTCCTATTCTTTGCACCCCAAATTAAACAAGTTCACAAAATAAGAGTTGTGGGGATCATCCTTGGGTTTGAGCTGTACAAAACACTGTACAGTAGAGAGGTATACCTGGGATTCCTTTATACTGTGAAAGCACAAAGAATCAAGATCTGGCTATTAGGCACGAAGCTACAGAAATTTCATTTCGTCAACAGTACAAGGAGAGGACAGAGAATAAAGTGAAAAGAAGAAAATATAGTACAAAAGGAAGAATGTAGCACAAGAGGCCTTCTCCTTCAGGAGAAAAGGGCACAGGAAAATGCAAGAAAAAAAGAGATGCAGAGAAGAAGCTGCCAGGACACAGTCGGTGTGTGAGGAACAATCCCACAGGATGTGGCACAGGTGGAGTCTGAAGCATCAGCAGCATGAGAAAGGCAGGAGACAGGGCAGGTGAGGTAAGAGGCAAAGAAAGACAGGGCCAGAAAAATGTGGGGAGCACAACACAGTATCACTGTAGTAAAGATGGAAGAATACTTGTCAGAGTGTATGCAGAGATAGACAGATGGGACAAGAGATGAATATTTACGGACCCAGGAAGAAATTAAACATCAGATCTCAAAAAAAGGGAAGCGATGTAGAAAAAGAAAGCATTGAAGAATTGAGAAAGTAAGGACAAGAAACCCCAAAGGCTTTTGGGCTTGTTCTGTTTAAGGAAAGGACAAATGTTGTGTAACAAAATCTAAATGGCAGCTTCATGGAGTGAGCTGGTCAGAGTTCACTCTCTGTGCATGGGACCACGAGAAGAGCACTTCCCAGACCCAGACATGAGCAGATAGCCCAGAAACTTCCATTCCCAGGAACCTGAAGGATGAGAGGCAGTCTGCTGTTGCTTTATTGTCTGCCAGGTCTTTCCAACTCAAAGCTCCAACACTGGTTATTGAGCTATCCCTACCTGTCAAAGAATATCATTGCCAGTAGCTAAAGGCCATGATTACCAGTAATTGCAACTAATCCAGCTCTGGCTGCATGGAGGGAAAGGTTGTTCATGTTCTGAAATATTTTGCAATAAACTCTTTATTTTACAAGCTCACAGGAGAGTTTTACTTGATGGCACTAACATCAGATGAAATAACTGCAGGACTTGGCAAGGACAAGGATTCTGTTCTCACTGCTGCTCATCTCCATCACCTGAGGGTAAGCTGCTCCCTTCTCTCTTTTCCCCATTTGCAAAGCAGGAATGATGATAAAGGACTCTTCTATAAGGCATTTTTTGAATTAGAAAACACAGCCACTGTTGTCCAAGTGCAAACAATGGTCCCTGTTCTAAAGGAAATGGAGAGGGGCCAAATGCTTGGATGTATAATCCAAGCAGAGCTGCACCGAGGGAGTGCAGTCTGGCAGAAGGTACATGGCAGGCCCAGAGATGCTCAGCAGCACTGGCATCAAGGGGAGGAAACACCCCCCTCCCCGACTGCTGTCCCCCTTCCTCCCTGCACCACCCAGAACAACACTCCGTGCACATAACACTGCACTGCTCAAGCAGCTCAGCACTGACCGTGTTTAAGCTCCAGACATAGATATAAAAATAATTATGAAAAATGCTGGGATGCTGGAGAATTTGCTTTCATATTCACAGCATGTTCCTTTTGCCTCTGCAGTTCTCTTCTGACGCCTCTGCCCAGATGCGAACCGAAACTGGTTAAGTAACAGTGCAGTTCACCCTTGATGATGCAGAGTTTCTAATGAGGGACTTCCCAAGAAAATAATACCCAGACTTTGAGTAATAATTATTCATAGATGTTATAAATAAACGCAGCTCCTAATACTTCTAATTAGATGGTTTCCACCAACAAGTTATGTTCCCTTTAAATATTTACATTGTGAAAAGAAACCATACAGCATTTATCCAGTGATGGAGGAGTTGAAGAGTGGACTTATATCAAAATGGACTTATGGAGACCCTATTACAGCTTTCTCTTTCTGACTACGTAAAAAACTGACGAGGACTAAAAGCATTAACACACTCTATTGTACACATTTGAACAAAATTATTTGTTTAAATGGGTAAAGGTTTGCCCATCTGCATTAAAAGTTATAATAACATTTCAAAGTATTAAACAAAGCAGCTGCTTAATGACTTGTTTCTGCAATTCCTGACAGCTTCCCGTACTCAGAGGTTTCTATTTTGCCACATTCCCTTGAGCACACTGGGTATTTTACTCACTGTCCCACTACCTGAAAACAGTTTATTTATCAAAGTTGCAAAACCTAAAGCTCTGTCTGTATTTCCCCTTCCATATTAGCATACCGGGGGGTTATGCATATTCACTCATATATACACCAAATCTCTATCTGCTACTTAATTACTTGTTTGCACTGCCACAGTGCACAGGAGCAGTCAACATCAATCAGCATCTTGTACAAACAGCACCACACAAATAGCAAACATGACCACTCACGTCCTGAAAAACTTTAATTATAGAAAACAGGCAACATAAGAAACATGAGGGGAGACAGAAGAGTGCCAGGAGATAGCAGCAGTCCTTACAATAGATGCTAGCCAAAGGGTTTGTTTTTCTTTTCTAATAATGATAAAAAAATCCCAACCACTTCCTACTGTGGATCTCTTCTTCCCTTTGAAGGAAGGATAAATATCTTTCCCATATGAAATGGTCAATTTGTTTTGTTGCAACAAGGCCAACATAAAGTTTTACTTGAAACAGCATTGTAGCTGGGAATCCTCCCTCTCCTTCCTCCCCAGGTGCTGCTCTACTGATCCTTTCCCCTCATTTTCTTTGAATGAAGTTGATTTTATGCCACGCTGCCATAGAAGTGTTGCAGCAGAAAGTATCTCAAGATCATCTTTACCTGTCAATTTATCTCCTGCACTGCAAGCTGAAGATCTCGAGGGAAAGAATGGAAGACAGATGGCAAAAAATAAGCTAACAAGTCTCTTTCTATAAGAGTATCTCGTTAAACAACAACCCAAAGAAACTGGAGAGACAGGGCAGGAAAAGACTATGAGTTAAGAAAGACAGGTATGCAGATTCAGCCAGACACCTGCTGCAAAAGCATTGTGAGATGACTCACCCAGTGTTCTGCTCCCCTCTCCAGCTTAACTCAACACTGGATCAGAGGGATGTGCTACACATGAGGAAAAAAAGGGTGGAGTTGACAGAACATTTCCTGAGCAATCACAGGAGCAATAAGCAGCCTGTTTGTCCACCCAGTGCAATTACAGGAACATCAACACTGCTCAAACACACTCAGCATGCAATAGAGCTCTGAGAACTGCTCCATCAGTCTCAGCTGCCCGAGTGCAAGAGGCTGGATAGAATCTGTCCCTGGAATAGCAAGCTCGGGAGTACATGGCATCCAATGGGAACAGTGCAGAGGCTCCTTTGTGCCACCAAGAACTGTATAAACACGACACCCACTCCCTGCCATCTCTCAGTTTACAGCACAGTTCCCTCATAAAATCATTTTAAGTGGCTCACAAAGATAACCATCATGCAACTCGATCTGATGGACACAGCAAAAGCTTTGGGAAGATGAAGCAGATGTGCTGTAACACAAGACTTCCAAGGTGGGAAGGGAGAAGGTGAAGCACATGTAGGAAATTATGGCAGCCAGCTCACTCTACTAACAGACAAAACCACTTCCACATTGCAAGAGCAAGTGTGGGAAGAAAGGGATGGGGAGCATCCTGGGGACAGAAGATGGACATAGAAGGATAAGGAAAGTTCTCACAGTTAAAGATGTATTTGACATACTTAATTTCAAGCCAGAAAAAATGGGCAAGAGACAGATTCTAAAGGCTCTGAGTCTCTCTTTGTGCTGCATAAAAGACTTAAGGATCTTGTAGGGATGCAGTCCCACTTATTCCATCAGAAGGGCCAAAGGCACACACACAACAAAGAGAGGGACCGAATCCAGAGCGAGGAGATTAAGCAGAAACTCACCTTGACATCAGCTCCCAGCCAGCTGCTGACGCCTGCCCTAGAAACCCTCCCGAAAAAGCTTCCTCCAGGCCGGAATGTCTCACACTCCCCTGCTGCCTTGTTCCCCGTGGAACAAGACTCCCAATACCCCATCGCCTCCCCTCACACATCCAGCCAATACCTTCACATCCTGTACTATTCATCTTTCTCATCTTCTCTTCATCCTCATAGCAGAGCTATTACCTACAACACTCCTAATCACAGTTAATTGGGTGTCTGCTATATGGAAGAGATCCATAATCTTCAAAGCATCTCCCAAACAAACTGGAGCAGAAGAGATTTCCCCCTCTGCTCAAGGCATTTGGCAAGAGCACAGCAGCAGACATTATACCAAGTAGCTTTTTTGTTTCCACTCCCTGAGTCACAACCTTATGCATCAAAGATTGATTTCACACCTATCTGGGATGAATGAGCTTTCCTAAACGTTTATGACATGCTTAAGGAAAAAAAAAAAACACAAAACAGCAAGGGGAAGGTATGACTCACCAAGTATTTGCTAATCTATAGCTGATCTTCAGAAGTTATTACATTTGTATCGTGTTTCAGAAATAAACGTGCAGATTTCAACACTTATCTCAAACCTACAGCACAGCACTCTAGGGTTTTGGGTTACCACAGCTGCTGGATGGACAAACCACACACAGCAGCCTTCTCCAGGAGACATAAAAATACCAAGGTACATAGATCAGTCAGAAAAAAAGGCTTCCTTAAAATTACATACTCATAGATTCAAGGCTTTTTTCTTGAACTCTGCTGTAATCCCTACTCTCTTCTATTAGTGCAAATGGCAGCACAAACTCAGCAGATTCAAGTTGATTTTATTTCTTTTTAACCACCAAAATTCTTCTCAGGTTTCCAGAAGGACCATATTGTCTCTTCCCATCCTCAAAGGTATTTGGCACAAGATGAGGCAACGCCTGTACCAGAGCTGAACAGATAAACTGACTCCCTTGGCTAGTTGAATCACTGTCTTAAATTAAGCACAAGAACATGGAAAATCCCAAGCTTTCCTTTGCCTCCCCATATTCGTCCTCCCTGTTTCAAGGGGGAAGTCCTACACAACTTCAGGAATCAGTTTTGCCCCCAGGTACAGACAAATCAAGTACATGACAGCAGGCTCCAGATTCCTTGGCCCAGCTGTGTTTTGTTCTCCCAGCAGCAGACCCTAAAGTTACTTTAGGAGATGAATCCACGCAGAATCCAACCACAAGGGTGGTCTTTATGCCAGGAAAGGGACTGTAACACTTAGAGCCAGACTCAGAGCAGTAGTTCCTTGTTTAGGTAATCCTGCAAATAGCCCAGCCCAGATTTTTTGTATCACAAATGCTGAAGCCTGCAAAAGCTGAGCAGAAAGAAATGCCACCTATGGAAAAAGTTTTTAATTGCTGAAAAATCTATTTTTCATTGAAACCACCAGGGTGGGGAAGGAACAGTGCCCAGGAAGGTTGGACCTACCACAACCAGTGGTGCCAAGGAACTGAACTCCGAATTAGGAAGATGAGAATTAACACTACAGACCACACCATCAATCCCAACAACCTTCACAACAGCTATTATCAAGTTCAATAAAAGAAAGTACAAAACCCAGTTCCTAGGGAAGCTTATCCCCTGCTATTCCCAAAGCACAGAGCTGTGTCCACTCTAGCAGATGCTCACTTGCCTCAGAGTTATCCAAGCACATCCAACTCTGCCAATCCCTCAGCAACAACCCCACAGCAGTGATGTTCACAGGACACATGTAAAAGGTTCCTTCTCCCAAGCAAAGCCACACACATTATTCCACACACTTTCACGGAAACCCTTTTTTTCCCCTTGATCATCCAAAGATTTAGGAATGTGCTGTCCCACATACAAGAAACAATGCAATCTTAACAACAAAACTTAAAACATGCACAAAAATAGACATGTAAAATCTCAACACCACCATTTCTCTAAAATGTCCAGTAACTTATTATAACTTATATGATAAGTTACTGGACATCAAAGCAGAGAGAAGACAAGTAATTCTGCAGTGTTCACACCTGATGCAGAACCTCCGTGTTCCACTGCCACCTGCCAGATGTGGTAGGACACAGAAAAGACATCCTGGCAAATCAAGTTATGTCCCTTAACCTCCACCAAAACAAGGTGGATTTTTTGTTTGGTTGGGGGTTTTCTTGTTTGTTTTGGTTGGTTGGTTTGGTTTTTTTTATATTTTCCCTCATTTTTTCCCCTTCAGCAGACCCAAAGCCCTTTTGCTAGTTTTGAGGCTTTCTTTTCCCCAGCCATATTTTTACTGTGTGTGGGCACTTGAATTCTCTTTGATTACAAAAGAATTAAGCACTCAACTACCTTAAAAACCGTGTTTCTTTTCAGTATGTTGATCCTATTGTATTTCTTTTATGTTCCCCTTCAATGGCTACTAACATACCAAGCCCAGGTCTTTGTTTTTTTCAAATGAAGCAGATCTCCTGACAGCACTGGCAACAGAAGCATTGCTTGAACACAGGAACCAACAGTTACTCTTAACAGTGTACGGTAATGAATGAGACAATCCCCATTAACCCTGGCTAATAACCACAGTTTCACACCCTACAAAAGTCCTGCTGCTTGGCAAAAGAGGAACAGGCAACCTTCAATTAAGTCTTTCTTTCTTGTTTCAATATAGTTTCCTGAGCTTATTGGTGACCAAATCACGTTTGCCGAACTCATGGGAGCATTTTATTTTAGTGGGAAAACTCTGAGAATTCGGCTTTCATTCAAATAAAATCTAAAACTGAATTCAGGTTCTCTTAGGGGCTTAATGTCACTAGGGAGAAGTCTGCATCTTTTGCCAAGACATTAAATCTTCCCCCCCACCAGGTAAGTTCTCACTGGCTAACAGCTGGAAAAGAGCTGGATGACTGACACACACGAATCCGACAACTGAAAATAGTCAGATTGATCTGTTATTCCCATTCTTGCCAGCAAGTGTTGCTGTTTACCAAGGGAAAGCAAGAATGGGGGGAAAAAAGAACACAAGAAAAAAAAAAGTATTGCTAAATTTTCTTATTGTGTTTGTACCCGAATTTTTCCGTGCAGAATTCTGATTCATCAGTTGAAACTCAGTGTGGCTTCAGAAGAACGTGCTTTCAATAGCTTCTGAAACCAGAGAGCTTGCAGACTATCTTCTGGAAAAAAAGAACATGCATATGATCTTCTCTGCAGTGTTGATAAGCACATAGCTAATGCCCAGGCAGAAAATTTGTGTGGGGAGATAACTGCAGAAACTATTCTTAGTAACAGAGTTCTGCATCTGTTAAACCAACTCTGTTGGCACTGCGCTGAAAATTTATATTCACGAACACGTGTTCCAAATGTTGTGAAAAAGATACTATTTTAAATCCTGGTTTATGTAACCTGAAACATCTCTGAGAGCTCATGGAGGTATTTTCATTGCGTACCAAGGAGGAGCAGAGCCTGGTGGTCCCCAGCACAGTGGGGACTCAAACAGGAGCCAGTGGTGTGAGGGCAGCAGAAGCCCTGAAGTTAAAATCACAGCAAAAGGCAGAGCAAAGCCCCACCATGCACAGAAACAGGTTATACAATCACAGGCCTTAAACGTGGATGAAAACTAAGGCTTTAAAACTGGGGTTTTGGTGTTTAAACCACTGTCACACAGCATGGGGAACTCACCTTTAGCAAAACATTTAAGCAAATCCTTGATGTTCAGTATACCATGACATTCCATTTTCTGATCATGCAGCAACATAGGATTCCCAGGCAAGCAATAAAGCCCTTAAGAGGCGTGCAGATGAAAAGAACATAGTGCAAGCCTCGTGTGTGACAGTGAATAAGATGGCAAATTCATTTGAAGACAATGAAGCACTAGATCCCCAGTTTTAATAGACAGTTTTATTGATCAAATCTCAATACTTGTTTTAACCATCTTATTTCACTCTGCAAACTACTTTTTGGTAGGAGAAGAGTTCATTACAGACTTTCTACTCCCTTCTAGCATTAGCCATTTTTTCAAGTCCTCCCATAGCATTTTATTTTTGGACACTCTGAGAAGCTGGGGTAGAAGGTTCCTCTCTCCTCAGTACATCGGCAGTGCCTCCAAAGGTAGATCAAGCAGAAACTGTAGCAAACTCATTTTCAGTAACTCCTTTGTGGTTGTGCCTCTAAGTCCCAAACAGAACTGGGCCCCTGGATGCAGCTGTAAATAATTGCTGTCAAATGGAATAAAACCATTCACCTTTAAACCTGTAGCTGAAATCTCATCAAATGGCTGAGAATGGTCTCTGTGTTTGACAGCACCTGAAGACCACTGTGACACCTTCCTGCAATTTTAAGTGAACATATGAGAAACTCAAAGTCTGAAAGATTTTGGAGAAAGAGAGAGGAAAAAAAAAAATAAGGCCTGAAAGTTGGAGGGACTCCAGCAAAACTGATTTTTACTCTCTTAAACCCCCAAAAGCAGTATTAGATTGTACCACCCACACCAGACTTGCTTATAACCCCTTCCTCCTGGCTCTCAAGGGCCATATTCTGGTACCAATTTTGAAAAGCAGCCTCCTTCTTTAACCACCCTCTATTAAAATGCTTTTTCTTAAAGCTGACGGTACAGACAGGCCCTACAGTAGTTGCAGAGAAGGTATTTTTTCCTGCTAAGCCATCCTCA
The DNA here is from genome assembly GCA_013389985.1 of Dryoscopus gambensis. NCBI lineage: Eukaryota > Metazoa > Chordata > Aves > Passeriformes > Malaconotidae > Dryoscopus > Dryoscopus gambensis. The sequence continues at coordinate 727,199 of WEIT01001053.1, read as the reverse complement.
TGGCAACAGCCAGAAATACCCTTCAGTAACCCCTACATGTCAACAAGCTCCATTCCAGCCCAGGCTGTTTGGTATAGCAGTTCTTTCACAAGTCTCTGGTGGGACTGTAAATTCTGGCAGTGTCAGATACATTTCCTTTTATTACAAAACCATTTTGAAGCCATCAGAAAGATTTCTCATTTGTAAACTAGCACTTCTATATTTAGGATGTTACTTGGATTACAGATTTATTTTTTCTTCCTGACACTGCAGAAATGGAGGAAAATAAAAGGCAGGAACACTAGCAGAGGCGAGCAGGCAACTTTTCAAATACTGGAAAAGGGTTTAAGTTCTTGGAGAAGGGGACTGTTCCTGTGGATTTGAAGGAAAGGCCCAATTCCCAGCTTCCAGATGAAACACTGTCCCTGATTTCACCTCTCTGTAAAATGGAAACTCTTCCTCTGGCCAGGCTCACCTGCAATGTGACTTGTGGTCTGCTTCTGAAAGCAAAGGGTCAAGGTGTTACAGGGATGTGGGTTGAAAAACCAAAGATTCATTGAGTGCCCCATCAGGAGAGGACCATACACTTCCATAACTCCCTATTTCTTCTCTGCTGAAAACACAAACACAACCTACCGACCCCTCCGCCAAACCAAGGCAAGCAGATCCCCCTCACAAGCCATCTGCTCCCCAGGGACAGAAGCCTTTTAGAAGTACTGGGCTAACTTGTTTTAACATGTACACTGAAGTACATCAGGATATGGACTTTGCGAGTCAAATAAAATATGACAAACAGCTGATGAAAGTACAGATTTCAGTTTTTCATCTAAACTAAGACACTGGGAGAATAAACAAGTCTCCTGTACACACAGAAATGAACACAGAACACAGCTTGGCATGAGAGACTGCTAAATAAATTCTAAATCAAACTAACAAACATGACTGACAGGATAATGACTATTACCCCATGTAAAACAAAACTCTTTCTTATGGACTTGGGAGATTTTGGTGTCTTGGACTAGATTCTCCCAACTCAGATTAGTTTGTTTTCATCAGTTCTGGAATAGCTGGCTCAATTACCTTCTCAGAGTAAAGTACATCCAAGATTTTGATTCCTTGACTAAAACCTGCTCTGTAGCTATAACTAACACCAAGGCCTACCCAAATGGCTTGGTACAAATAAACTGGGGGAGGGCTGCATACATTACTTCCCAGATCTCTGGATAGACTTTTTTGGGGGGAGGAGGGCACTGTTCCAATAGTTTCTTAAAATTACAGCAGCAGAACAGAGTGTGAAGCTGGTGGCAAGGAGCTGCCAACACATCAAGCACTTGCAATGATTCATTAGTCCACACTTTGACGAGTTGTTCCTGGGTTTGAAACGAGGAGAGAAAGAAGGAACGAGACATCCAGCCTGCCAGAGCTCAGCTGAGTGGTACCCAGATCCCAGGTGCTGGAGGATGCATGGGAGAGGCAGAGTCACATTCTGTCCTGTTCACCACCCTGTCTCCAGGGGGAAAGGATACAAGCCCAGCTATTGTCTGTGCTCTGCTCCCCTCCAGCACCCACAGTCAGTAACTGAGGGAGAGAGCAACCCCAGTCCAGCTGCCTTCAGCGTCTGGTTTGTCCATGAAACTGCCTAATCTTTTTGAGCCTTCCAGTACAATCTACCTCCACAGCCTCCTGAGCAACCAAGTCCACGTGTTAACTACCTGCTTAAGCTTATCACTTTCCCTACAAACGCATATTATTTAATTTCATGTGTTTACTTTTATTTTAATCCATGTAGCTGTCTCGTGAAATAATGGAAAAGTGGTTTGCATCTTGAAGCCATATACATGGCTGGTAGAAGAAAGAATAAACCAAGGGAACAGCCATTGCCAAGGGACCACTTTGATGGTTCAGCATTTGTGTTCAATCATCATCTAACATCTCTGCCTGTGTATTTTCTTTGAATGAAAACATTACCATAATTTCCTATTTATTGAATTCTAATCTGTCAGTTTTTCCTATCCAAGCTTTTTCCAGGTTTCCATCCTCCCTTTCACCACAGAAAGGGTCTCTGAAAAGTTTTTATCAAATGTAATGTGTGATTTAGCCTGCTCCAGCTACTTCCAGATGGCCTCCAGTGTGTTGAAGTTATACACTCGTGATTTTCCAATGGAGAAGAAATAAATGTAAGTAAGACAGGATTTCCAAAGCAAGAACCTCTCAAGTACCTCGGGAATTACAATACTTCATTTCTTCTAATAAAATCACACTGAATTGGATTCAGTTCACAGAGATACCAAACACTCCCAGTGACTTCACCCTTGTCTCCAACCCAAACAGCTTTTTCATGGAAAGAGGACCACGGCACATGCAGGTATTCAGACTCTTGGCACATCTTACTGGAATCTCTTGCCTGAATATCCAGCCATTAACATATGGAAGAACTGGAGCAAGTGCTTCTATTTTTATCACACACCATCTTTTCTGAGTTACAATGTTCTCTGCATTAAAGGTATTTGTCAAAAGACAAAAAAAGACAGAAAATTGTGAATTGGGATCAAGAATTACAGCACAGAGCTTAGCCTGGCCATCAGTATGATGGTACTGTTTTCTCTGTAGGATCCTCGTTCAAGTTTTGTGCTGCACAGTACAAATATTCCTGCAAAAGGAACTCCTGAATAGCATTATCAGGCAGCTCTTAAGGAGGACAGCCTGGAAAATCAGGAGACAAATGTGTCTCCACGTTCCTGTCTGATACCAGAAGCATCAGTAAAGCAAATATTCTTTTGCCTTCATTACAACAGGTTTTGTCACTTCACCACGGCCATTACCTCCTTGGCATGGCACATCTTACCTGACACCCTACACATGCCCAAGGCCCTGCAGCCATGAATCTCTGGGCCACCGCAAATACCCAAGGGGACAGGGCTGGGATCCCGTTCCCTGATGCTCAAGAAGGAAAGCTGGATGATGGTCACCAACAATGCCACATTTCTCCAACAACTTTCCAGCACTGCTCAGTGCCTTATCCCACCTACAAAGGAAGATCCTCAGAAGCACCTCCAGGGGCACCTGTCCCGACCAAGTCCATCAAGAGGTCTCTCCTGGGCAGGACAAGGAACAGGGTTCTGCCAACAGCAAGGCAGTGGGTGAGCTAGGACTCCACCCCATCATGCTGACAGCTCTGCCTCATTGTTTCCCTCTGCAGCCATCTGCTTCTCATGTCTTTTTCTCAGATGGCAGAGCTGCTGTGAAGCAGCCCACCACCTCCCCTCATGCTCACACGGCACCTACCAGCAGCACGGGACGCTGTGTCCCGAGCAGGGACTCGAAGTGTTACAGTAGAGTAAGTCATAACACACAGAACAAAAGCTGTTTATAGAAGATGGTGTTTTTGGAGCTTCCCAGATATACTGCTGACAAAATAATGTCACGTTTCATCACCATTTCCCTGATGTGTGTCAACAACAGGGGAGCCCTCTTCAACCAGTACAGCTGAAAGCACCCTGTATCAAAGTTGTAGGTCTATATTCAAAGCTGCTGAGGAGAAACAAGGTTTATATTCTGATTAATTGTTCAGGATGAAAATATGGGCTCTGACATAATGTAATAGCTATTTTGGCACAACTTTTGAGGAGCATGAGTAAGCAGCCTCTCCTAATTGATGTGCAGATCCCGGAGTGGGTAGTAACTGCATAATAGCTTCATGTTGTCTTCTGAAAGTTAACACAGATGTGAGCCCTGTCAAACTAGTCCACAGTTACCAGCAGCAGCTACTCGCTGGAAGAATTTAACCCCATTTCATCATTTATCTACATTTTCTGTCTTCCACGGCAAATAGATTGACACAGGACAACTTGGCCATCACAGCCTCAGTCAACACAAATGGTTCCAGGCCTCAGTGGTGGCAGGACGACTCCAGCAGTCCATCAAAATCCCCTGGCTAAACAAGTTACCATCCGCAGTGGAGCGGACAGAGCAGCCACGTGTGCTGTTAGACAACAGCCAACATGCTCTAAGACAGTTTAGCTTAGTCTGTAGTCAGAGGGGTTAGTGTTAACCTGCATTACGTGGTATTTGCTGTGAACCAGGACTTTGCACACAGATAACTCCTGCTGTAGAGCTGACAGCAGTAAATTATTACACAGAATTAACTAAACTATGCTCGAGCTGTAAGATTATTAGCTCAGTGAGCCTGTATTTTTGGGTCATGGTTCCTATGGAGTAAGCATAAAGCTCAAGAAGAGAGCCCCGGCAGGTTAACAGACCACTGGCATATGCTTCTCCTTCATTTCAGAAATTGAGTATGTCGAGAATCAGACACAAAGTCCTCAAACTGCACTCATTGGTAAAGGTGTCACTGGCTGTAGGCATGGTACTTGTCACACTTTCTGCTGGTATGCTGGTTTTAAGACAGCAAAGTTCAATCGCACACAAAGAAACAACCACAGGCCAGCAACCATGCAACGCACACATGACTTCTACCATTTTTCATAAGGTCAGCACCATCATTTTAAGTTCCATCCGACCCAGCATAACTGCAAGCTGCCACAGCAGGAGGAGTCTGGCCCACAGTCTGGTTCTCAACCCTCTCCTGGGTTGGGTCTTGTAACTGTGTGGCCACAGCTCAAGTCAGTTCTGTCAGCAGATGGAAAACTTAATTTTTGAGCATGTGTGGGCCTTTCCCATTGAATCAGCGAGATAAACCAACTCTCCTTACAGCCGTTTAATAGCCCAGATCCTTCTCAGGACTGGGCACAGCCATACCTTGCAGACATCAGGTGTAGCATAAAACCACACCCGCGCAGTGCAGAGTCCTTCTGACACCTGTGAGGTGAACTTTTACCCCACATTACTGCCTTGGAAATCAAGCAGCTAAGTGATAAGAAGCTATTTTTTACCTTAAATCACTCAAATGGTAGTGAAGACAAAGCCTCTGATTTCACATACCTAAGTTAGAGAGGAGATGGTTGGAAAGACACTGAGCCTTCTGCATCTTCACCTTCAACATTTTCTGAAGTAGACAATGACAAACAATTGGTAAAAGTGCAATTTAATGTGAGAACACACATTACAGGGCAAAAGCATAATAGACAGCACTGCTCTGCAAATGTTCATGTTCTGAACTGGAGTTGTTCCAGACCAAAAAAAGATGTGTAATCAGCATTTTGTGCGTGTAACGTCCAGTATAAAAAGGGAAAGCTGCCCCTTATCCCTGCAATCACCCAAAACTCCTGGGCAGCAGAAACTGGTGCAGTTTTCCAGGCTGGTTGAGGGCCTGTACTTTATATCTGAAGGCAAGTCAGCCTGTATGAACTAGTGTGATGCCAGCAGCCCAGTCCCAAAAAGCACAGGACTTACCAGCTGGCACATACTCCACACATACATGCAATAAACTGACACTGTCTGAGGAAAATTAAACACATCTGTATTCAGTGCTGGGAGCAGTTAAACAGTCCCTTTGCCAGAGGAGCTGGGGACTTCACTTTATAACACTAATGGCTATGGTAGGATGTAAAATACAGGCACAGCAGCATGAAGAGCTCTGCTAACTAAATCACAAAGACCAGACCAATTTTTGTGAAGCAACTCTGCTGCTTGCAGGTGTGATTCTCCTTCATGTACCACCTTCTGTGCCTCTCTCCAAAAATAAATTCTGCAGAATATGCTGGAGTTGGGGTTCAGACTTCCACTGGAACAGAAAAGGGGATCTTCATCTTTATACACCCCCCCCAGGCCCTGCACATGGCTCACGCCTTTTGGTCGTTGTACAGTCGCAGCCATCCCGTGTCCAGATTTCAGAAAAATCTGTACAATAAACCTCAGTGCAACAAAAACTCAGTGTGCAATGTGACAAAAACCGCCTCCATTATTAACTCCTAATTTAATTCAGAACATCCCTTAACCTTGCAAGTGCAGAGGCAAGACTGTGCCTTTAACACACTTCTCATTAAGAACACAGCTTCCAGCACAGCTCCCTGTAAACTGCATATAATCAAATTTCTGCACTACCCTGTTTCGGTTTCTCATTACTGCATATCTTTCATGTTTTCATTCACATGACATTAGATTTGCGGCACTAAATGAGCACCTTCTGAACTCCAGAATAAAATGGAGGTTAATTACTAAACCAGATTTTTAAGTGAGAGTAAAACTCTATTAATGCCTAAAGCAATGCTAAACATGACAACTTAATTGAAGTTAAGCATTGCAGAGTTAAACTGCCCCAACAGCTTTATTTAAGCTGCAGCTCACACATTAAGACCTCCCAGGATCCCACGTTTTACGCAGATGACAGAGGACAGGACTCGTCCTGCTCCAGAATCTTGCATTTGCAGTGAGCCACTCACCTGGCATTTTGTGATGGCCTTGTAAGCAAATGTCCAGACCTCTCCCCCACCTGCTTCTCACCTGCCTCGTCCACACCACTGAGCCTCGGGATAAACGTGGGGAGGCAAATAAAAGCAATGGGTAAAGAGAGCTCCCACTTCATGAATTACAGGTAGAGGCAAAAATTGCTATCAAGATCTGCCACCATTCATCATTCACAAGGTGCTAATTCTGTCACCAAAGCACCGAACAGCCAACTATGCCATAGGCACCCTGGGAGAGCAGCTATTGCTGCTCACTCTTTACCATCCACAGTCACTCCAACTCACACAAGAAAAGCCCCGAAGGATTGCATAAATGCTAATATCATCCTCATCTGAAATTGTGAAGTAAGAAGGACCACTGAGTCTACTGGGTCTCAGGTTCCTCTGGAGCTTCTAGATGGCATTAAGAAATCTAATCTCGTCCCCAAAAATGCTGCTTTGGGAAATCACCCGCAACTTTCTGCTTATTTCTCAACAGTTACTGGAAATGCAAAAGGAACAAAGTCTGGAACAGTAAACATGGTTAATTTTCTATACTTGATGGTTTGCTATTACCAGTCAACTCAAATTATCCAAACATGTCAGAGCTTGAGAATACAGAGAAATGAAGGCAGCCTCAGAAAACACAGACTGGAGATTGTACACGGTCACCTTGATGGCTGACACCAAGTAAATGGAGTAAGACTGCTGTGGCAGGGCACTGCACTGCACTCTTGCTTGTTATTGACAGTGTCATTAAAGATTTTTATTTAATTGCTACACTTCATTTTACTCTGGAAGACATCTCTGAAATAAACTTTTTCAGTAATTCCAACAAAATTTTCTTTACATTAAAGAACATATTCTTTAAAATCTCCAGCTTGTTGGCCCTTGAAGCTGCCAGAAACAATCTGCACAAAACTGAAGCATAGTCCTAGACAGTCAAGACAAGATCAGTCCCAACTGAAGATTAGATGCTCAATTCCATGTGATATTTATTTAATATAGTTTGGCCAAAGTGCATTGTATGCCGTCCTGATGAACAGAAACAGCTACAGGTTACAGACACGGAGGAACCATTCTAGAATTATCCCAGAGCAAGAAATGGCCAAAGTTCATGTTTACTATTTTAGAAGTAATTTCAACTTCAGTGTGTGAATTCATAGCAGACAAGTTAGTGCTGGTGCATCAAAGAACAGGAATATTTTAGTCAACAGCCTGGTGGAATTATTATACATGTTAAACAGTCCAGATAACATCGCAAGCTAGGAGCATCTGTCAAATGCTCTGCACAAACACCACCGAGGCACAGTGCTGCAGCACTGGGCACAACCTCTGCTCTGAAGCTGAAGTGCTTATTAAATGCAAAGTTATGTTGTAGGGTGCTTTGCATCCATCCACAACAGGCAGTGGCAGAGTTAAAAACTGATCCGTGTCAAACAGGGTTGAATCAAAATGAGGAAGAAAACTTGGTGGCCCTTGAGTCACAACTGAAAAGGATGCAGAAGTTTTGCCCATCAGGTCTTTAGCTAGACCTGTACAATCAATTGTTTTTGGGGCAAACCCCATTGTTTACATTAGAAATGCAGCCCCTTGTTTTACTTCAAAAAGCAAAGCTGAAGGAGTGCAGCTTGGGGAGGAGATGTGCAGCCCCCTGCACAGTCCATCTTGTGTGCACTGTGACATGGAAGTCAGGAAACAGTTTATGTATAACTCAAAAAAATAACCCAAAACACAAAAAATAGCCCCACACGTTTCTCACTGTGAGGCTCATCAATACTGAAAGAGGTCATGCAGAGAAGCCTCTGTCTTTGGAGATACTCAAAACCCAGAGTGACATGGCTCTGAGCAATGGAGCTGCACAAGATGATCTGCAGAGGTGTCACCTCAGTGACTCTGTCTAGCCACTGGGAAAAGCTTCAGACTGTTGGAAATAACCGTATTCCAAACTTTCAGATCCTGTCCATGTGACACCCAGCTTCAGACTTGACAACGTTGTGGTTGGCTTTGAGAACAGCCCAGTTTTGGATCCAGAAAGCTGTGGTCATATCCAGCTCCTTTTCCAGGGAAGTCACACAAGCACTCACTGTCACAGTAGGCAAACACACGTGTTGGGGATGAAGGAACTGTGTGATATAAGCATGTGCAGATCTAAATACTTATCTCAAACGTTATCATCAGGAGATCAGAAACTAGACGGGCACTTAAGTCTTTTGGGGAAAAAAGAAAAAGAAAAGAAAAAATAAAAACCAGCTGATAGTGCATATCCTCTGCTAAACAGACTACACTGAAATTCAGTTAATTATGCATCGCATGTTGAAAAGATTATGAATTTATCTTTTTCTAGTGGGATTTTCTACTTTTCTAAGTAGTATTTCAATGAAAGTGGAACATATTAAAATCACAGTGTCAGGCTCAAAAGTACATCAGATTTAGGATCTTGCCATATGCTGAACACTCCAACAGCACAGATTTCAGCTCAAACCATGAGCTGAAACTGAAGCACAAATAGCCCTGAGCAGCACAGCTCACATGCTTAAGGCTTGGTGGATCACTCCTGTGTTTGTTACAGGCCTGGGGCTGCAACGAGATGAAACGTACGAGCACAAAACCAATTGAATTATTGAGGATTCTGAAATAAAGACTACACAGAAGTGTTGCATTGAACAAAGGCCTGATTGAGGCAGATCTTTAAACATATGCTTAACTTCAGCTGGCATTTAAGTCTGATCTCTTTCAAAGAAGCCTCATCCTGAACACTGGATGTTTTCTTAGCTCGCAGCTCCAACTACGCCAAGGATTTAAAGTACATTTAGGGGGGAGGACAGTCTATGCAGGCATTTGCTCAGGAAGAACGCTTTTGGGAGACACTATACATCATTTTAATATTTCAATTACTTCTGCAACCTCAAACAAGACCAAATTGTTTCTAAAATTCCACCACATAGACACCTCCCTGAATTTTAACTCAAATTCTCATCTTTTTCTAACAAGATGCCAGGAAACAGAAAAGAGCCTGTTCCCAAAAACTTCAATAAAATTCAGTTAAATTATCCAGATGGTTTTCATTCCACAGAAAATACTAAACCAGCAGTCTGCAGAGCATAGCATTTTCTAAATACACAAAATAAAGAGAAAACAATGCACAAGTGGAAAGTGCAAATGCTGAGCCCATTATATTTTTGTTCCAGCAGAAATGCAGCACAATCAATACAGTCTTGCAGTTCTAGAGGACCCATCTTTCTGCTGCCAGGGGTGCTCTGCAGCTGTAAGCGCCACCAAATAAACTGCACACAGTTCAACCACTTAATTTTTCCTGTGCTACATGCAGAAAGGAGGAACTGCATTCCCACCCACTTAACCTCCAAAACCCAGCATTCCCTACAGCATGAGAAGCCAAAGAGCACCTGCTGAACAACCTATGTACTTTGAATGACTCTGCAAGCAGCCAAATTTAGCAAATTTGCTATTTTCGCCAAAGCACAGCCTGATTCTGCGGCTCTTAAATACAGGGAAAACTGTCTTAGATTAAATAGTGATTACAGATTTAGAATTTCAAGAGCTGTGAAAGTCCTTGCCACAGAAAATAAACCCACTGAGAAGAGATGAGGACAGATACTGCAATTTTCTGTGCTGTGCTATTTAATAAATCTCAATGCAAAGGAATTAAATTACAGATGGGGAAACAAGCATCTATATAATTATATGACAACACCTGAAATCATTCAAATCCACCACCAGCAGAATCAGAAAACTGATCAGCAAGAGATGAGCCATGAAAAAAATCTCTCTGCAGTTACAGATGGATACTCATCCCTTTTACATGGCATCTCATTAAAACGTTTCATGGCGACGGGGCAGGAGTTATCCCACAGCAGGAGATGGGACTGGTTATCACACAAACCAGCACCCTCCCGCAGAGTACACCCCAAAAATGAGAGGAGAAAACAGGCCAGTGAGCAAACTCAGTACTTAAACTGAGTCTCCTAAACAGGAAGAAATCCCTGAAGTATTTCTTCTTTAGCTCATTAGTATGTTTTGTCATGCAGTGCTGCTGGTTGCCCTCCTGACCCAGCCAGGGAGGCACAGACAAGAGCATCCCCAGCCCTGCTGAGTGTCGCAGCACAGCGATGGCGCAGCGATGCTCTTGCAGCCCCTGGGGAGAGCAGGACCCTTCAGCTCCCCCGAGCCTCTGTCTCTGTGCCTTCCCAAAACAGCTCCTCAGGCTGCCCAGGGAAAGCTCTGAGGATGGAAATGGTGGGATCAGCAGCTGATAAAGCCACCATCAGGTGTCCCAGGTAGAAGCTCACTGCAAGAGCCACCTTCTCTCAGCAGCTTTCTTTTCACAGACCCAGCGCAACTCTCGGCACAGCAGAGAGCGTTCAAGAACACAAGATCACTGGACCTGCTCCTCTGCACGTCTATTTATAGTCTCAAGTGGTGCTGCAAGGCAAAAAGCCAAATGGTCCCCAGTTTCAAAGAGCAAGTCCCTGAAGATCCCACCTGAGAACCAAGAACACACCCCCCAGACTGAGGCAAGAGACCACTGCACACGGAAACTTTGCCTTATGGACATCTTTGCACCCCAGCACAACTCCTACAAGCACCTTCATTAGAAAGGCTAACTGAGGGATAATTATGACTCCTCCACAAAGGAGGACTGCTTTGGAAAGACAGCAATTACTGCCTGCTTGCAGGGATCTCTCCCAGAAAGCAGGAGGCTGCTATAAAGGTAGGATGGCCGATTCCTTGGGAAATACCAAAAAAGCTGCAAGTAAGACCCCCTCCCCAGCTCTGAAAATGTCCAGCAGCAGCACCAGGCCGCTTCCAGTGAACCCTGGTTTTGTTGTAGGGGCAGCTCCAGCACCTTTGAGATCTACATAACAGGCAGATCTGTTTCACACTTTTCTACGTTACTTGACACACTTGAAAAACACAAAGTCCTTGCTGGCTCACAGCATCTTCAGGGCTAACAGCCCCTACAGCACAGCTTTGTACAGTATCAAAAGTTGCATTAGCTGGGAACCAAATTATCACTTGCAGAGTAGTTTTGCAATTAGATTGAAACTGTATATTGTGCAACAAGCTGAATTAAAAAACAAGTTTGTGATACAGACATAATCTTAATTCAGCTTCTGCCTTACTCACGTTACTCCTTTGTAACTTGTTTCTACACAGATTCAAGCTCCTGTACCACAAATGACTTCACATTCCTAAAAAAATTAAGCGCTCCTAAGAACTAATGTATGTTTGTTGTCACTCTTAATATCCACCTTTGCCTGAAGCTCCTTCACCAACACACACCACTCTGAGAGGCCTTTTGGGCATCGGAGTCCATACCACCCTTCAACTTCCTAGCCTTGCTGAAGCATTTCAGGATGCCTTCCCTCCATCCAACTCTCTCTGCCCCAAGTATCACCACTCTTACTTTGAGCAGGTCCCCATATTTCATGCTGTGACCTCAATTACAGAGATTTGGACAACTACCTTTTAGATGGAGCTGAAAACCAACTAATTTCTGAGCACATCTTACTTGTTTCCTGGCACAGCTGCTCCACTTCATACAAGTAACTATTTTCTGGAGCAAAGTGAGAACCATCCCATGCAAATACTCTCTCCCTTGTGTTACACCAAGTCACTCCCGCCCCTACCAGGCTCTAACACTATACAAGGCAAAACTGACTAGCTTCTGCAAAAAAAGACCTCTCACAAAGCCCATGGTTAATTGGTTTGGGCACTCCCAAGGATGGTGGGCACTTTCAATCCTGTGTCTTGAGTCATAGTCAGGACTGGAACTCAAAACTTCCATGTGCTGAGTGGATAAAGCTGGGGCAGGGGGATGTCATCCTACCTGCTCTTCCTCATTTCTGTAAGAGCACACCTGCCTTGGGCACGTCACTCCAAGCAAGGTTTAGCAACAGCTCCCCTGGATGCGACACCCAAATCTTTGAGGGACAGTGTTCAGCACCACCAGCAGCCTCTTGCAGCCTCTCCTGGCTGACTCAAGTATTCCCAAACTCCACAGGCCAGTGTTCACCAGCCTGCTTTGAAGCCACCCCGAGTTCTTTAAGGAACCCAGACACCCACCTCATGGGGTTTTTTTTAAATTCCACTAGGCAACAGAACACATAAAAATGAGATGATGCAAGGCTAACCCAAAGTTCCCTAATGAACATAGCCCCAAGTGTCCAACAGGATGTGACAGGTGGAGGGGCAGGCGAGCCCAGCCGAGGATGAGGTCACGAAATGAGCAGTTTGCAGAGCACACTACTAATCTTAAATTCCAAACTCATTATGCACAAGCCTAACAAACAAAGGAGCAGCGTAGCAGATTTACAATGTACCTTCTCCAAGGGTGGAATAATTATTTATCTGATAGCAACCTTCGTGATACAACAGCAATAAATAAAAAAATTATCCCAGCAACTCTTGTGAACCATGCCTGTGGCTTCACTAGACAGACTGACAGCTGGAATGTGCCTTTAGCTGGCTGAGCTGGGGTAGAGTTGTAAATATTTGCTACAAATAAAATAAAGCTTGCTGGCCTGAGCAGAAACCCAAACAAAGTAGTTAATGGCATCCAGGGGACATTGCAAGAGACCCACACCCCCCTGAACTCCTTACAGCTTCCAATGAACAGCCCCTAAGAGATTTTTTCCCTTTGCTGTTCTCTAAGATCATTCCCTCCTGCATGTATACACGCGTCAATACCATTCTGATTTCATTCTCTCAGGTTGCAACTGTTATTTATCCAGGCTGAAGTTAATAAACATTACAGAAAAGGTTTGTATTCCTAATTTGGCTTTACGGCTGCATATCACCATGCAGCAACACATCCAGAAAAAGCATTTCCAAAGTCATACTTTATACAAGCTCTCTCCTTTATTTAGACAAAAGCCCAAAGAATCCTGAAAGGAAATAGTACATGTGCACAAAACATGCTCAGCTAGGCTCTCCCACTCAGATCTCTCAGTGATCCTTTTCCACTTCTATGGCATTATTCCGACCTCCCAGTTTGAAGCTCCAGAACCATATGTTCCCCTTGCCCATACTTCAAATTTGTCACCATTTGACAGCTTCCAAACTCTGCTCCCCTCTTCTCACCCTGGAACAGTACCTACAGCCCAAGTTTTCTAGCTGGCTGCTTCTCCTCCAGAAAGGATCACAGTAGTTCCTGTTTTCTTTATGTGTTTATATGTTACAACAGGTTGGCAGTAAAATTAGTAACAACGATTGATTGCTCCCGCATGCATGCTACAAAGCATCCTTCACTAAGACCATTCCAGTTGTTCCCACATCTTGTTACTTTTCTCCGACCTCCGGACCCCAATGCCCCTGCCCTCCTTGTTTCCCCCATTCCCGCAGCAACTTGTGTTGTCACATATTTGCAAAGAAAAGAGACAGTGTCTCAGAATTTGGGTTACAGGCAAGCTTTAACAATATACTATGTTATCGTTCTGCTGCTTTAAACACATTAGAACTGGCAAGCTTCCAGCGCCTAAGTATCTCAGAGATTATTAACATCTTTCCAGGAACCCAAAATACCAATATTCACTCGGATTTTCTTAGAATTCACCCCAAATAAGTTCTTTAATGTAACAGTAGGCCAAACCAGGCACGTAATCCTTGCACACAGATAAAGATTGCCTTTGTAGATTTGAACTGACACAGATATCCTTCCAAATCTCCAGAACTTCAGTGCTCTCTTCACAAGAAGCCTCGCAGGGTGGTCTGAGACGACCAGACCCCCAACATGCTCCCCCTGGCCACACCAGCCCAAACAGCAGGTTCAGGTGGGTTTATGCCCATTTTGTGCCAGAAGAGCAGCATAAAGGAAGGTGCAACATACCTGTGAATCTAGATCAGTGTTTTTTGGGGAGCAGTTAAGGAGGATGAATCCAGATCTTCCCAGAGGTGGCAGCTGCAGCATCATCTCCAGTGCAACTGTTTCCCTGAGCTGTAATATCCCTATGAAATACCAACTGCAGCACTGGCCTCCAGCCACCTGACACCGCACCTGAGGTGCTCTAGAGTAAGAGAAAAAGGGTCTGAAAAAAAGGCCCTTGCTCGTTCTTGATGCTCATTTCTGCAAGGAACACAGAATTCATAAACTCCACATCTGCAAATGTATGTCTACCTGCACTGTAAAGGAATAATCTTCATGGGAACTGATTTAAAAAAAAACTTGTTTACGGTTAGAGGCTGCTAATTACAACATTAAAATACTAAGTCCCGAACCCCACATTACACTTGCATTCTGTTTTACATAGCAGTATACGTAACAATCATCACAGCAGGCTGCTCTGTTGGCTCATGCTGGAAGAAGTAATTATATATCACAGCAACACAATTTTGCCCTTCAACCTGCCAGTCCAGTCCATGCAGCAGCTGCAAGCAGCAGGTCAGGGTGGGGGGAGCCTACAGAGTGTTTCTACATAATCACTTACCACTGAAGAAAAAAAAGCTAAAAACCACCAGCCCCTGGCTTGCATGCTTGGCAGAAAGCTGCTAACACAAACATTACAGCAGCCCTTGCAGCAGGGATGTTACCAGAAAAAATGAGCTCGATCCAAAGGCACTATTAGTGTTGAAGTTGTAGTGCAAGCCTTCCTTAACTGTCACCATTTTTGTGCTTGTACCAGTGATACCCACACTATCCTGTTTCACTGGCACACTACTGTGACCTCTCTGAAACACTTACTCTCAGGTGAAGCCCACAGACCACTGCGACTGAGGCCTATGCAAGTCATAAGCTGAATTTCTCAGCAAAGATACTGAGACAGAGCCTTTCAAAAGGCACCCCAAAACTGTTTAGTGCCCACCCACAGCAAGCAGAGCCATGGGGTGCCTAACACTGAAAACTGCACTTAACTTCTGCCTCAGATGGGCTGGAGAAGAAGCTGACCTCTCCCAAGGCTTTGGTTCCAGTGAACCAGAATATTTCAATCTTGACACTCAAAGCAGCATCAGGTTTTTTACACCTGTTGCAGATAAAGCAGTGGCATTGTTATATTATGAATATGCAATAAAGTTTGTTTTCCTGTGCTTTTTTTCCCCCCCCAGTATGAAATGAAGCGTAAAACTACACACAAGCCACTAGTTGTGCTGTTACTGTTTAACTAGAGATTATTAAAAATAAATCATCACTGTTCTCGTACAATATGATAGTGATGCAATGGTTAACTGTCCACCAAAATCTGCCATGCCAGGCTGCTTAATCATGTTGTCTTTGTTCCAGCCAAAAACTATATTAAAAGACACTGCATTTTTCCAATCAAAAATATTACAGCCTGAGTATTTCAAAAACTTTTTGAATCCAAAATAGAACGAGACAGACAATAATGGCCAAGAGCCTGACCAGCTTAATGGAAGTTGGACTCTCATTTTGTTTCCAGCACTGAAACAGCAGATTGTTCACAGAAGACAATTAACAGCCAGCATATAATTTCATTTTTTTTAGCAGAAAAGTAAACAGAAAATTACTCCTAGTTTCATTTTCAATGTCTTAAAGCATGTTGCTTTGAAAAGCAAATGTAGAAACAGAAGGACGGCATTGTTAAGTGTAAGAACAGGCTTCTCCTGTACCCTCATTTTTAAGCAGCTGTACTGATTTCTTCCCAATCAACTTTTAATCAGAGCACATGGTTAAGAGGCTGGATTTGCTTGTAAAATAGCACATCTGCAAATCTCTTCTGCTCTTGTTTCCCAGTTTTCTTCTAGCTCCTGACCAGACCGTACAGCGGGAATTAGTCATGCTGCCTACCACCGTGCTGCAAAGGACCTCTGAGACATTGCCCTAAGTGCCAAATAAAAACACACACAGTGCACAAGAGGCCCTGCGATGACTTGTTAATGACAATGGGTAGGTTCACAGCAGCCCCGCAATTTCTAGACCAGAAGCTTGTGAAATGACCTCCACTCCACATGGAAATGAGCAGTACCAGGTGCAGCCCAGCTCTCCGTCAGCAGGGCTGCACAGGCTTATTTTCAGCCTTTTAAGATACAGAATATATTGATTCAAAGTAATCTGGAATCTGTAAATCAACAGTGGCCAGCTAGGGAAGTTTTCTGCTCACCAGAAAAGTATGGATTTATTTCAAGCAGAATGCATACGTACTTATACACAACTAATGCAGCCAAGCAGCATGATAAATAAAAAGCAAACACATGTGCTTGATAAAAGATGCACAGTCAGTGCAGCCAGCTCGGCCTCAAAATATCTGTGCCCTCTCTGATCAGCTTGGCAGGCACACAAAACCCTCCTGAGGAAAGCAGGCCAGGGAAGCAAAAAGGTGATGCTCAATGGTTCATATCAAAGCAAATGCTGAACTGAATTGCACGGGCTATTTCTGTTTCCTCGCTAAATAGCAAAGGCCTACTGCAAATAACAGAGTGAGAGTTTTGCAGGAGAGAAAAGGTCACCCAGGATCTCTCACCATGGAAAACACTGTGCTACAGACAGGGAGCAGCACCGGCTCCCTGTACAAAGAAATATACGGAAATACCACTTATTGTCTCCACATGTTTATACAATAGACACTCCAACTGCAGCCTTTCCTTTTAAGACTGTTTTCAAAAATAAAAAAGTACAAAAAGATGTGGTGAGGGTTTCCTTCCCAGTGCAGCACATTTGAGGTGCAGAATAAACATGGAATTATTGACTCACTCACAAAAATGTTACCGGAGAGATTTCAGAGACATACTTCTGGCTTAGCTCTACTCCCACTGACGTCGGTTCAGACTTTTACCACTGATTTCAGGCAGTGCTGGCCTACGTAGCACTTCCAGCTCAGCTATTATTACCTTTTAGTTCAAAATATGTAATGTTCCTCTGTAACAGACGGAAAAATATTTCAGGAACTTTTTAAATCTGTTCCTCCAAGATACATTTTTATTTTTTTTAATCACACTGAGACACGGTTCCTGGATGCAAGAACATGTGACCTGTTCTAAATAAAGGATATTTTCCACTTCTTGCACAACTGGAACAGATATAAGCAGTAGCTTGAACAAACTGCATTGCAGAACCCAACCAGAATATAAAACACTTGAATAAGATCCATAAATAGCAGTAATATGAAAAGACTACCTCCAATAAGGCACAAACTCAATGTTAAGCCTAATGTAATCAAGTTCAAATTCAATCACACTGCAAAGTTCATTTACAAAATTAAATTTGATCTTCTGCAGGCTAAGGCACTAGGGCACTTTAGAAGAGTCCTTTTTGGCTTCAGAGTAAGCACACATTTCAAAAATGTGTGTCTATTTGGCAAAATTAATATTTCCCCAACAATTATTGTGTATTAGAAGGGAAGCTTTAACTGAATCAAGACTTCAGTGTTGACCACCAGATAAGAGGAAAAAAAACCAAAAAGGAATGCTTTACAGAGGATCCTAACTGGACAGAGATGAGGCACTAGCCGATATAAGTAAATTATTGAAGGTTTGCACAACGAAAAAAGTCTTTGGACAGCAGGAATGATGAAATTTTTATAAAGACATCACTGCTTTAACAATGACAAACTCTACATCTCAATGCTATTGCTCATAAAACAAAAATAAGCTTCCTAAGAAACTATCATGCAAATTAAATGCATTTCCTAATATTTTTTTCCACTAAAAATACTTCAGTAACTGCATCATTCAGGTGCTCTATAACCAGTCTGAAAATATAGGCAACAGAAAAAGGCACAAATAGCAGTAATTTATCCATAGGTTTTATTAGGAGCATGGAGCGTGGCAGTAAATTACAACAGCTGACAATAATTTGCTGGTGCTTGCGAGGTCACACAGATCGTCCAAATGGACACACATTGCAGACAACAAAAAAATACGGAGGAAATCAATTTAATATAGAAAATCTTGCTGCATTTTCCACACCTGGGTTGGTTCAGATTGCCCTGTGCAGTGGCAGGCTGTACAGCCTTTACCTCCAGATACCAGTTTGACATCCAAAATATTGCCAAAGGATTTAAAGAATCCACGTTAGAGATGTAACTCAAGCCTCCAGGGCCCTGCTGACTGTGTGCAGACATGCAGGATCTGTGTTTACTTTTGGTAATAAAACTCCATTGATTTCATTGTACACTGCTTGTACCAGGAAACAAACCTTATTTGCTTGTTCATTACACAAACACATACATATTTAAGTGTATGTACTTGTAGATTAAAACTATTATCCTTTGTGAATATGGCAGGAGAGGAATAAAATATGAATATGAGGGGGAAAAAATAGATCTCATTGTCTTATTGGGTAGTTCTAAAGCCCATTTTCCTCCCACAGTGAAAAGTGACTCTGAAGAAACCAAAGCAACTGAAACATCATCTCAGTTTTCAAAGACATTCAACCATTCCAAAATTCCAGAGACTCCATGAATGTAGGTATTACTTTGCCCAAGGATCTAACTTCTCATGAGTTGGGAGGGTTTGGGAAGTATGGGTTTGACTGATCTATCTCAGCCCCATGTATACTCTCCACCCCCTGTGATTAAAGCTTTTGCTGGGCTTACATTTTAACTTGGCTTCTAGCATTCAGTTGTGGCTTGGCCTAAGTTAGTACAGTATTTACTGCAAAAAGCTTTTATTATTGGACCCCTTGCAGCTTTGGATTGCAGACTTGAATTATGAAATAAGGATGGAGTAACTGCGAGGGCACAGTGGAGAGGAGAAATCTTTAACTGGATGTCACATACTGGAAAACAAGCAACCTGGGGGGAAGCAAATAGGAGAGTTTCACTGAGAGAAGGACAGCAGTATCAGCAGGGCTGAGTTAAACTGGTCAACAAAACTGTTTCTTCTTGGTTCAGAGCATTGACACTCTTACCTATTTCTGAGTGGGATGGAATTTCCTCTGTACTCACAATTTCAGCTGCTGTGAGTTAAGACCAGGATGCTTCTCAACTCTTATGGTTAAAAGACCAGAGAAAGCCCGGAATGTTGCTAGGAAATCAGCATTCTCACCAGGGAAAAGAGCAGATTGCTGTTCAGACTCAGCTCCTCACATCAGCTCTGGTTTGCCTGCTCCCCAGGCACCCTTCCAGAGCCAGGCTGCGGAGAGGGTAAGAAAGCAATTCCCATGGCCACGGTCCCACAACTACACCACACTGACCTGCTGCTATTCCACTCACTGCTATGCAATTACTCCTGATTTACATCCACAAGAGAAAGCAGCAGTGTGATGCTCATACCCTCGATAATCATCAGTCAGACTGGTTCTAGGCCTGAGCAAAGCTGAAGGACTACAGAAGTCCTCTGAGATATGATCATGAAACAAACAGGTTTGTGAACAACTTCTGCCTCCTGTTATCGTCAAGTTTTATCAGCCTGGCTCCAGGGACAGGTTTATATGGACCCTGACTCCTTTGCATCTTCATCTCCCACAATACCAGGAAGAAAACTGACTAGCTCTCCCTCAAGGTACGAGCTGTACGTGAGCTGGGCAGGCTCCACACTGAGGTTAACATGTCAGTTCACTATCTGCCAGAAAAACCATGGATTGTTATTCCACCCTCGGGGCTCCCTCTTCTCATACACATGGGTACATGTGGAGGGACACAAGGCAGACTGGGACAAGCTGGTCACTCCTCCAAAAAGCTCCCCTGGAAACATCAGGACAGATGTTGGTCTGAGGCAACACCAGGATGTCCGGATGACAGACCCCTTTAAACCCAGAGGGTGGGCAGTGCCGTCCCTGCAGGAGTATCAGGTAAGGAGGTACTGGGGAAATTCACTCCAGGGGAGTTTGAAATGACAACATTTAGAAGACAGTAAAATACTCCAGTGCTTCACTATAGAGTTTATTCACTTGTCCCTGAGAGAAGTGAAAAACGCAAGGCTGCATTTGGGTCCCAAAACATCAAGTCACAGGAATTAAAAGTAGTTGCAACATCTGTGCAAGGTCAAACGCAGACCTGCCACCTAAGCTCCAGTGCAGACCTGCTATCCATGCTCACCAGGAAAGCACAGATAAACTGCTGACTATAAAGAGGACAGCCACAAAGGGACAATTCTGCACACCAGTTAGGACACGCAGCTGGTACGAACAGGGCTACTGGACCACAGCACAATGATCATGACTGCTGCACTCCACTGGCAACACAAGCACTAAACCCAAAGTCCTGTGTGTCTCTCAGCTGCTTCCATCACAGCTGGAACCCATCAGTGCTGGTGAATCCCATCTGCTCTGCATATTAGCCTAGCTCTCAGATAATCACCTGGGTAATAGCAACTTCCCTGCATAACCTTGGGGAGCAAAGGAGTTCTGGCAACTTCAGTTTGGTTGGATGGCCTGTCAGGCTGCGCAGCACCACCACTACCTGCACCATTTCTGAGCCGTACCAAGGGTTCAGTGCGAGGCTGTGAAGACGGGCCACAGGGGGTGGCCCCACATCTGTCAGCCCTTGTGACAGCAACAGAATTTTTAACACCTCTTACTATAAACCTTCAGTGTTTCTGAAATACTCAGAGGATGATCAAAAAGTCATTTATTTACTTCGAAGTTTGTCTGACAGGCCGTACAATCTAAACTCCTTCTAGCACTTTTTCTTTTTAGTATTTACATTCTTATTCATTTTTCCACTGCACACAGATGTACAAAGAGCAGTGTTCAAAACTAAAATATGAATACAGAGACAGGCCAACAACAGACTGGATTACAAACACAATACACTTGCAGCAATGACCTTACATTCAGCAGTACTGCTTAGGAGAGTGCTGAGGTGAAATGAAAGGTTCCTTGAATGAAAAAACAGAGGGAGAAACGTGCCATCGCTGACAAGGTGGATGCTCAAGGCACGGGAGAGCACTGACTTTTTTTTCCAGCAGTAGGACGGACAACGGCTCGCTCACAGCCCACAAGGGAGGGAAACACACACAGACCACCTTATTTCCCTTTACAGAGCATATCTACGCGACGCAGCCGCTCCAGATAAGCAACCAGGGTCTATCTCAGGGAAAAAACACGCTAGGAAGAAAGTGACCTACCTAGCAAAAGTTTCCAGTCCCCATGCAACTTCAAGTAGCAAACCCGCTCTGAGGCTCAAAGAAAAAAAACCAAAAAACACACAAACAAAAAAAAAAAAAACACCCAACCAAAAGCCAAGCAACCAGAACAACCTTAGATGCTACAAGACCTTGCAACCCCTCCGCAGCTCCGCGCTGACCCCGCCGGGGGGGTCTCGGCCGCGGGCAGCGGCGCTCACGGGGGCAGGTGCGGCCCCGGCCTCGCC
>WEIT01001053.1:660959-705139 GCA_013389985.1 Dryoscopus gambensis | reverse complement strand
CCCTGCCGCCGCCCCGCCCCGCCGTGACGTCACGCGGCTCTGACGGCACAGCTGCCACGCGTGACGTCACGCGCCCGCAGCGCCCCGGCAGCCCTCTGCAAAGCGCTGCGCCTGTCCCTAAAATCTCAGAATCACGGGATGGTTCGGGTTGGAAGGGACCTTTAAAGAGCATCTTATTCAATGCCCTGCCATGGGCGGGGACACCTTTCACTATCCCAGGTTGCCCCAAGCCTCGCCCAGCCTGGCCTTGGACACTTCCAGGGATGGGGCAGCCACAGCTTCTCTGTGCCACGGCCTCACCACCCTCACAGCAAAGAATTTCTTCCTCATACAAAATCTAAACCTGCTCTTTCTTAGTTTGAATCCATTCTCCCTTGTCCTGTCGCTACAGGCTCTTGTAAGAAGTCCTTCTGTCTTTCTCGTAGGCTCCCTTCAGGCACCAAGAAGGGACCAGCACAAAGGGCTCTTCATCTCCGCTTCAGAACATGCAGCACAGGCAGCAGGTGTCCAGCTGCAAACAACATTCCTGTACTGCTGCAGACCCAGGAATCAGCCTAGCCAGGAGTTCAGTTAGAGGGGAGGGTGTGATGGGTTTGAGTGCCCACAGCAAAGGTCAACTGGCAATAGAGCGTGGGACATTTTTTCTGACTTACTTCGAAAAGCAATAAGCATTTGCATCCCAGGACTTTGCACTTTTCCAATTAAGTTCCCAGCACAAGAACTGACAGCTCTAAGTGGCTTCCTCTGAACTTTATCTGCCTTTTTATAAAGGCTCATAAACCTGGCAAGGAAAGGTTCGGTAAAATGGAACATTTGAAGCCAGCTGGGCTTCAGTTATTTCCAACAGAAATGTTTTAATGCCACCTCATCTTCCACTTCCACTCCTGGCATGCTGGGATACTAACAGCAGATAATCTCGGAACATGGAGGTGGGAAGAGCCTCTGCCACACACCACTGTACCCACACGGGTGCCAGTCCCAGGGAGAGCCAAAGAGGGACAGCTGAGTGGGAGGGTGGCAGGGAAATCTTGGAACGGGAGGATTTGGATGGTGGCAGGGATTAGAGAAGTCCTGTGCCTGCTCAGCCCCTGTGTGTGACGGGGTTGATCCTTCCTTGGGTTCAAAGACCCTGGACATGGAGGATCCCATTCAGAACTTGTTAAATGATCCTGTTTGGCCTTCTTTGTTTTCTTCAGTTTGGGGGTTGGAGCCGCAGGGAGATGGATTTCAGGAATGGGGCTCTGTCCCTGCGCTCACAAGGGGCCTTCTATCAGCACTGACTGGGACTCAGGACATCTTTAATCTCCCTTTACAGCATGGAGGGCAAGAAACGTTCCTCAGCTCTGTCTCCTTACCTGCTGTGACATTAGGATGACAGGGACCCCCCTCAGTACAGAAATTCCATGGATAATTTCATTCATGGCATTTTCCCCGAGCTTTGACCTCACGTAATGAAGTCATAGCACAACTCAGAGATCTGGGACATCTGAGGATGCTGTTGATAACTGATGCCCAATAATTCTGGTGCCATCATATCACTCACAGCTGAGATCACACCACTCCTGTTGTGCCAGTGCAACACTAGTAACTACAACACACCAGATAAGCCAGAAAGAGTCTTTTCCATACATCCTTTTCCTCTGTCACAACTGCCAAAGCTGCTCAGTGCTCACATCTGGGCAGCCAAGACTCCTGCTCATTTCAGGCAATGTGAGATTTGATAAAATAAACCCAAGAATTTTAGCTTGCTTCAGAAATTTAAGTCCCAGATTATTTTGCAGCTGCCAAATTCCATGCAACGACTTAATAGCAAGAGTAATTACTTTAATGAATCAGATACAACAAATTGGATAAGGCCCTGAAGAATGTTCTTTTGAGCCCACATTGGCAGATGGCTGGGATGGCTCGACAAAGGAGTAGGCTTGCTAACCGTGCTTTGGGCAAAAAAAAAGAAAAAGGCAACCAACAAACAAACAACTGAAAACAACTTAGAATAAACCCAGTGCTAAGCTACATTTACAGCCCGAGCCTCTGTGGGCTAGGGGGTGTTGCTGAGGAACTGTTTTCACAAGTGAGGAATCACTCCATGATTTGATGAAGGCAGTAAACAACAGAACTCATCTCTTTGCAATGATTTTGCTTCTATTTTTCCAGGTGTAAAAATGAGATATTCTCTTCTGCTGTTCAAAATATACAGCTTATGAGCTTTCAGCTCTGTTTTAATTATAGCACTAGTTCTAAAGAGCAAAGATCCTTTATGCAAATACATGTCCCAGGCAATGCTGCTTCACTTGAGATACCACAGCTTCAGCAGGGCCAGCGTGTGCAGCTCCCAGGGAGAAAGGAAGCTGGTTTACTTCTCATCAGACCGAGAATCTTTTCATTCCGTCTTGCAAACTCTGTGCAATGCAAAGTTTTATCTGGTGTTCAGATCAAGGCAATTTCTCAATGCACCTGGCCTAACTGGGACCTTCACAGTGCTTTGCTGAGTCATACAGTGTTCTTCTACTCATAATAGATGTCATCCATGTTTATAATATCTTTCTAGAGTTCATCTTGAAGGGTGTAAGAACAATACTTCCACTGTGCCTAAGCAGGATACTAATATGTAAGCATGTCCCAAAACAAAAATGATGCTTTTAAATTAATCCAGTTATGCCAATATTGCAGTTAAATTGCCATAAAGAAAAGTAAATTAACCCCAAAATACATATCAGGTGAAATTAAAGATGAAGTGACTATTGTGTTGCAGCAGGGTTCAGATTTCTGTAAAGTTACTCTCTATAGCTGGAATTCTGCACAGCTCTGTTGATTGTTTTCCAGTTATGAATGTCAAACTGCTTTAGGGAGGTGAGCAAGAATGATTATCCAATTTAGCAAAGTGAAAGACAAAACACAGAAGGGTCATTTGTCAAACATCGAATCAGTGGCAGAACATGAACTTCAATCTAGTGTTCACATCATGGGCATAACCCTACTAAGACTCTTACTACCTAGTATTTCTGTAAAATTGTCATTCCAAAAAGGGCAATGGCCTAGAAGCAAGTCCCAAGCATTTTCTAGGAGGTAAAGTCAGATTTCAGGAGGGGCAGCCTTGTATTCAGATTTAGGGCTCACTGGGAATGCTCAACTTGATTTTCTATTGCTTGAAAGCAAGTCCTTGCTTAGTCCTTTCCAGAGCTGGAAATTAACACCCAGCAAAAGGCAGTCTCAGTGCTTATGTGACAATTCTGTCTCATTCTTCACCCAAACTAACACAACCCCTTCAAAAGCCATCAGCAATTGTGTCTGTGCTCCCCAGTGCCACGTAGACACTGGGTCAGCATGGTTCAGTTATTTTTCAAATGATGGGTCTGATTTTGCTAAAGCCATTAGAATGTGTTCAGCTTATTGGGCAAATTCTCGTTTTCAGAGTGGATTCTCATCAAGACTGAGAAAGCAGCATGAAGGTTCAGGAGACCGAAGGACTTTGGCTGTGCAGCTCCTGAGAAAGGTTTATCAGGAGACACAGCTCTTCCTCATTCTGAACCAATATTTCCTGTGATTTCAGCAATGATTTTCAGCTACCACGGGGTACACAATTTAATGTGCAGCAAGCACACTGGGCAGAGCTGCTACTCCCCCCTCCTACCCCCCCTTACTCTTTGCAATTCCCTTATTTGTAATAGCCTCACTTATAATACTCATAATTTGTATTTTTCTTCTTCTGGTCTACAAGTACCATTTAAAATGATTCTCCCATCAGTAATATTACTCCAACCACAGTCTGGGGATCTCTAGCTGACAGCAGGGAGCAACAACATAGATTGATATCTCTATAAGTAGGCAAAAAATTGACACACAACTCAGCAGAGTTCCCAGTTTGCAAGAATTCCCCCGCACCAACTATTTGTGCATTCATGTGAGGAGGAAAGGAAGCAGTCAATGCTGCTATTCAAAATAAAAAATAAACAGACATGTGATTTAATTTTGAAGAAAGTTCCCAGACTTTTGCATTCATACTCTGTATTGTACACTGCGAAATTCGTGAAGAGAATGCAATTTACCCCTGCAGACTAAAAGACAAGAAGTTGCTATCACTCTTTATCTCCCCACAAGGCAGAATACTTGTGTAAAAGCGTTCAGTATTGAGTATGAAAGAAAGGGGGCATTTAAGTGAGAGCTTCCAGTAGCCATGGAGAGATTTTGTAGTCCCACAGGAACATCCCTGTCCCATTTCTTTGCTCCACCAAGCACATATAAGGCCGGTTAAAATCTCCCATCTCCAATATCTCATTTCTTGTCCCAGTCCCTTTTACTCCAACCACACTATTTCTTTGCAGGCCCCCAGCCTGTCACCCATCTCCTTCCTTCCCCAGCTGCCATCTCATCTCTTTGCCCAACCAAGACACATTCTCCCTCTTTTGGACTTCAGCTCCCTCCACCTCCCAGTGATACCCACACATGTTTATTTAATCACAGTTTCTGCCTACCCTGAGTGCTGTTTGAGCTTTTTCTCCAATAAGGTGCAGTTTTCACCCTTTCTGCTTTCAAATCAAGGATTTCCTTTTCCCCACTCAGGAAAAGAAACCAAACAATCTCCTCTCAGCTCCCCTACAGGCAGGAATCAGAAGTATAACAGATGGGAAATCCTGCTTCCATTTAGGGTGGAAAATGCCTGAGAGGGATGAAACCCATGGAAATTTAACTGCTGCTTTGCTGTGCATGTACCAGGTACAGTTTTGCAAAGAATTATCATTTATCCTAATTGTCGCAAGAGCAGCACATGACATATCTCTGACATACATGAAAACCAGCTGCCACATACAGCAAGATAATTTTTGCAAGCTTTGTCAGTTTTCATGCAGGGCTTTGCTAGACAGCCAGAAACAACCAGATGTTTTAAGTAGGAATCTAAAAGTCATTTTGTGAGGGAGAACAACAGGCCAGCTACCCCATGTCTCAGCAGGACGACCTTGCTCTGCACAGCCTGCCCCACGCACGATGCTGGTGCCAGGTCTAATAATTGCACTGCAAAGTTTGCATTTGCTTCTCTTAGAAAAAAGTTTGGAGTTCTCAGGTTGAAAATGGGCCCCCTTGTTACATGAATACACCAAGAGAAATAAGGAGAATTCATATTTTAAAATATAGTTTCTAAGAATGTGTCATCAGTTTGGAACAAAGTCTGAAACCCTGTCAGTCCCAGGGTGGTTTTATCAGCAGAACTTAAGGAGATTATTTCTGCAGCTGGGGCTCCTGAACGAATTATGTTACTCTAATGAATCATTCACTAATTCCTAGTCCTCCCTTTCTTCATCTCTGCCATATTTGGATAGGTAATGGAAGAATTCAAGGGGGAACTGGACAATCTCTCTTGTTCAATATCCTTGTTTTGATTTTCACATGTTCCTCTTTCCAGATGCTAACTCATGACGCTGGTTAGCAACAGGAGTGGTGGCGCAAACAGAAGCTGGAAGAGCAAGGTCATTCTGACTTGGCTTTAGGGAGAAAAAAGCCTAGACTGGGATTAAGTCATTCCTTTTGGTCCCTCATCAAAAGAATTGCCTTCACGATTTCCACGCCAGAGACTGAGCCTGATGCTCGAGGTGGATATTGCTGAGTTCAAGCAGAGGGTGTGGGGGGGTCACAGCTGCTTCTGCAGGGACAAATGGTCAATCCTGCATGGTTTGGGGAGGTATTCAGGGAAGGGATTTGCAGGATGGAGAGGAGAGGCTGGGGACTCCTGCCTTCAGTCCCTGGCCTGGAGAGCAGGATCTGGCAGGCTCTGAACTGGGCTTCCAGCCAGTAACACCCAGTCACCTCGGAAGTGGTGACTGTGCATTTTCAAGTGGAGAAGTAGAGAGCTGGCCTTTTCTTTGAGTGAAAGCTGAGGCTCTCCTGAGCTAGAACAGCTCTAAGAACTACTGCCTTGAGAATGACAAATCCAAGGCCAAGAACAGGCCAAGAGGAGATGGCAGCAGGCTGCGTGTCATCGGCTGCTCCTGAGGTTGTTCCTCCCGTGGGAAATCATTTGGGTCTTGCTCCTCGAGGAAGGCAGATTCATCCTGCTGAGCTCTCTGTGGGAGGAAGAGGCAGTGGCAGAAACAGCCAGAGCTGGACCCCAGCAGGTATCACTGACTGGCACTTGGACATGGCCATGGGCAGGCTGGGAACAAGGGCTGGAAACTCAGTAAACGTCTGTGGAATAAAGTTGGTGAGGCCAAACCTCATCTGGCCAACACAGCATTGCAAATCCAGTTAATTAAACTGGTGCAAAGGCCAGAGCAGACGTAGATAAACCAGGTTAAACTCTCACTTATGCTGATTTAATGTAATTCAGTACAGCATCAGTGGTAGTTAAACTGATTAGAGAGTTAACTGGTTTAAATATATTTGCCCTAAGTACTGGCACTGGTTTAACTGGTCTGCTTTAAAGTGGAAAGCAAACTGTAGACCTCTGCCAAACTTCCCCTGTTGTATTTAAACCAGTACAACCTGTAGAGACACGTAAGAAACTGCTTTTAACCAGGAGCAAAGAGCACTGAGAACAGGGCACTTGGCTCAGCAGCCCTGGTCTCTGGTGCCTTATTCTCCTCAGCTTTCCTGAGAAACTGAGCCATCTTCACATCAACAACACTCAGGTCTAAATTTGCTTCCCAAAAATCCTTTTATAAAAGGTGAGACTAAAATCACAGCACGTTTTTAAAATACAAAATCTCATCAATTTAGAGGGAAGGTGTTTGTTTCCCACTGACTAATAATAGTTTTGAATGGAAAAAGCCAAGATTTTTCAGTGAAAATTTTCTCAGGCCTTCTGTTTCTATACCATCCCACAAATGATTCCTGTGCTTTATGTGTCTTTTGAGATATTTCACTACAAGCACTATCTGAAGAGAACAAGACTTTTTCAGTGTTAGAAATATGAATATTAGTAGTCACAATGAGTTCAAATACCAAGACTTTCATATTTCTCCTTTACAACAGGCCTTTACACAAGCATCATGAAACACAAACCCTCCTCAAATGTCTTCAATTACTCTCACCTGAAATTAGAATATCAAATATTATTCTAATAAATACTAAAATATTCTCCTCCTGAAGTCAGAATCCCTTTTTTCCCCTCATCTACTGTATTTCTACATTTGTATGTCACCACCTAAAGAGTTTGTCTTCAAACAAAAGCTAAGCAGTGAGAGAATCACAAATCCAAAGCAAAATAAAAAAGTCTTTAGTACATAAAGCCTGCTGAGACTTGTGGGGTTTTTGAAGCAGAGGATTTAAAGGATAAAGGCCAATTTGCTGAATTTTTTGTGTTACCTTTCACACTTTTGGATGTACAAAAAGGATGCCTTCAGTCATCAAGACAGTGTGGCAAGTATTTTAAATCCATATTATACAGAGGTAATTGGTAGCATCAAGGGCCAAAACTATGTATAGTTGAGATCAAAACTGCCCATATGAAAAAAAAAGCTTCCCAAAACTCTTCTTGAGTGATCATTAAATGCTTTGCCCAGAATGTGTGCCTACTTCAGATGCCTACAGGGATGTAATCCTTTTTTTTTTTTCCCTTACTGTCTCAGCAGGCTGCCATTTGATCTGAACAGGCACTGTAAGGCCATGCCATTGCCTCCATCTACCTGGAAAGGATAATTTGCCAGAGGATTCTTTTTCTTTAATGAGGCTTCACTAAGAAAAGGCCTGATAGCCCAAACCAGCATGCTGAACATGATTTCACTGAACCCATGTCCTGCTTCTGAAGAAAGCCCACTCATCAGCCATGAAGAAGGGATGTCCCTTCCCTCACTGCAAATCCAGGGAGGAGTTTAAAAGTTTACTTCAAATATGTGTGTACAAGAAGCAGAAAAGGAGGGAGCTTACCCAGTAAAATGCCTCTGTGGTTTTGCCCCTCTGTTTGCATCCCTCCATCAACTGTTCCCCCACACTTCCCTTAGCTCTGTGCTCAGCCAGCACTCATTCCAGTCAGTGCCAGCCTGTGAGGAGGCTGGGGAAATGCTCTGGGGGGGGCCTCAATGTCCCCAAACACACGGCCCAGGCATGCACAGTGCATGGCCCCAGCAGTACAGCTCCAACCATGCACTGCTTCTTTTCATTCTGTCAGTCCTTCGGGAAGCACCAGCACTGCTTTCTGTACTGGGAGCTCTGATACAGAATAGCACAGCCTGGACCACGCTGTACAGAGCCAATACATGAACAGACACAGGGCTCAGCCTTCCACACCCTGCCCAACGATGTGGCGCATGAGAACAGGGTATTCAAACTGTTTCAGATGGCCTCAATTATTTGGCACAGCGGCTCTCATGGATGTGGCTGAAGTGAGCTGGCTCCTCTCCAAGGAGCTCGTCAGTCAGAAAGCCAGACCTGGAGCTCATATTGTCTGCTTTCCCAGCAGTTAATGCCATTACTAGAGTAAAATGAAATAAAAAGTACACTCTGTACAGCTGTGGGAGAATGGAGGAAACACTCTCTAGTGATATCCATGGCAAGTCATTGCACAGCAGGCCTTGAGGCAAAGTTATTTGCAGCACAAAGGCCTTGCTCAGCAGCCAGTCAAGCTTACTTGGAAGGGTTTAGTCTAGAGTAGCCAAAGTTACCTGAAATCCACCTTCCCATGCTCACCTGGGCTGTCCTTGCTGCAGACCTGTTTGCCTGTGTCATCCAAGCAGTGCAGAGCAACCTTGAGTATCAAGGAACCCAGTACTTGCCTCACACCCCTGTCTGCATCCAGCTAATTAGTCTGATTGTTGTCAGAACCTCCGGAAGTCTTTTAAATTTCAATAAAAGCAGAGAGGACGCTACATGTTGTAGCTCATGGATGCTCTGATACACACCAGTGGGAGTTCCTGTATCAGTTATACCTGATACTTATCAGGGGAGAGGTATTTCTGAAGTAGATTATTCTGTCTGGAGCTGATAAAGCCTATCTCACTTAATTTTCCCCGACAGTGGCTGGATTTACTGGAACCAGGGATGTACTGGGGGCTACAAGTACTGTAGGATCAGAGCTCCAGATGTGTGGAAATCCTGGAGAAGGTGCTATCCAAGCCAAGGAACCCAACTCCTGCTTTTTATAAAGAGCTAAATTTTGCACTGCTCATGTCAGGTGATTACAAGGCACCTCAATACCTGTCTGTCCTTTCATGGAAAATCATCTTCCTCCCCATGAGGAAGGGTTTTTAACCAGATGCATTTCTCATCCACTCTAAGTGCAAAAGGCACTGCTCAAGCCGCTGTGATGTCCTTGCTGAGGCTGTCCCCGATGTACCTTGCTGAGATGTAATCAAATACGTGGTTGAGACTGACTCTCATAACCCCCTCCAGAGCAATGCACACAAGGTCAGTTACCACCTCTGAAATAAAGGTTTCCTTGGGAAAGGACGTTTCTGCTTGAGGCATGAAAGGCCTCAGGTTTCTGCTACCAGAAATTGACTCCTGCCAAACCACGGAGCAAGAAGCACACAGTCCCCTCTCCCTGCCCTGGTGTGAGCATCAGAGAGATCAGGGCTGCTGAATGCTCTTCTGAAAGGCCAAGGAAGGGCCACCCATTGGTGACACGAACTTGACTCAGGCAGAAAATAAAAATACATTATTTATAATTTCTACACCTTAGCAGAAGCAGCACAAGGTGCAGTCACTGGCACTTCCCTGTATCCTAAGTGTTCATTAATATTTCCTTGATGTTAGCAAGTCTATTAATAAAGCGTTGCAAGCAATCAGAACTGCTCCACCAGCCTGGGAGGAGGAGTGTTGGTGACACCGTGTTCCAGCTGAAAGTCATGTAAAATCCTCTATACCTTTTTCTGAAAGACACCGTCATCATCAGCAGCAGCAGCAAATGTAAAT
The DNA here is from genome assembly GCA_013389985.1 of Dryoscopus gambensis. Lineage (NCBI taxonomy): Eukaryota > Metazoa > Chordata > Aves > Passeriformes > Malaconotidae > Dryoscopus > Dryoscopus gambensis. The sequence continues at coordinate 695,299 of WEIT01001053.1, read as the reverse complement.
GTGCAATCACAGCACCTTGTAATTAATGGGAAGTCGCAGGCCCCGTTAGCACTGCAGCTCCTCTTCCACTGGTGGTGAGTGAACAGGATTCTTGCCTGGCTTGGGCATTGTCAGTAAAATTCAGCACATCCAAATGTAAAGAAAAATTATGTCACCACGTGCTGACCTTCCCAGGTCTGCTGTGTCCCCGTGGTTTGCTGTGTGGCTGAGCGTGGGCTGTCCCTCGGCTCCCTGGGTGATGGAGAGGGCTCTGCCCTGGACCTCAGCAGCAGGGTGATGCCTTTGCTGACTGTAGACACATCTGAAATCCCACGTCAGCACTCTGGGGAGATGCTGTCTGAGCTCATTGCAGAGTGTTAATACTGGAAACATCATGTAGGCCTCATTAAGAAATAGTTTTGTTCTTGAGTCTGTCTTATTTTTTAAAGCACCCAGGAGACAACAGAACCACCACATTTCCTCTTACACTCAATTTTCTGATCGGGGGCCTGAAGTACTCACTGCCAGATGTTGCCCTGTTCTCATACAAAGCATGTGACACAGGCATCAATGCCAGCAGCTACGTTTGCCTGCAATGTCAGTGCGCACAGCAGCCAGGAGAAAGTTCCAGGGGCAGCTAACAGGGGCATATGTGCAGGATCATATATTTTAGATACAGTGTTTTGGTCCTAAACATGTCTTGCCTAAACCACCAAACATCAAGCTGCCTCTGCTCAGCATCACACCACCCCCATGTTTATTCTTTGTCATCATTCTTGCACATGCATCATGCTATTGGTGATACTTAGGTGTATTATTTTAAGTGAAAAATTAAGTGTGGGAAAAACAAACATCTACTTCATTTATCCAAATTCTGGCGTGTACTTCTGTAAGATTTTCTAGAAAATTGCATTATTGTTGTGAAGAGAGAAGTCTGTTAATGCTGTGCCGTTGCATATATTTATGGTCTCTCCTACACTCGGCATGAAGAAATAATTCATCACAAATAATGACATTCTGTTCCCATTCCAGCTTTGCCCACATCCTCAGATCTCCATGCAGCTGCAGCACAAGAGATCAGAAACAAGAGACATCCAGAGCAGAGGAGGGCAAGGAGTGCTTGCTGACAGGTCTGGGTGTGCACCCACAGCTTCCCATGCTCCTGACCTCTTTGATTGTCCCTTCCTTTGCTATGTCAATAAAGCCAAGGAAAAACCCACCTGAAAAACACTCCAGCAGCACAAGCAGCTGCTGTCAGGTTTTAGACCCATCAAAGGCTTGCAGGGAGCCTTGCAATACCAAACCAGAACAGACTAGCTGAAGAAATATGAGGAGTCTTTAAAGACTCTCATTTGGGAGACAAAAGGATCTGCTGGTGTGACGTCAATGTATTGAAGATGCTAAGCAAGAGCTGGTCCTAGGACCTGACTGTGTTCCCTTGGTCAGAGAAAACCCGGGATCTGTTCTCTGCTAGAAAGGGGACATGAAAAATGAGAAGGAAGCAGAGGGAAATTCCAGAGAACTGACTTGGGCAGCAGAGAAAAAACTGTTTGTTGCATGTCTGGCATGCACCTGACTGACATTTCACTCTTAAAAATGCTCCCAATAGATAAATTCAGATAAAGGGGCAGAAGTCTTATGATTCAAACACGTGTTGAATAAGAAACCACATAAATGAAAATATCAAGGATTCACTGACTGATGAAGCAATGAGCTCTATTCTGTAAACATATTTTCAAAGGAAAAATCATGTGCCTTGCATAAAAAAAAGCTGCTTTTGGCAAAGCTCTATGAAAGTTCGGTGAGCCACATCCAGTTACTCTCGGTGGTATCTGAAGCTTACTTCAGGCTGCTTTATCTCTTAAGGATCTATTTATTCTAGAAACATTATCACGTTCTGTCCATTGAGTGTCAGCTTGCGACACAGCAGGACACCAGAGGCAACAGGGCTCCCAGGGGGAATCGGGGGGTGGCTGGACCTTGTGCCACCACGGAAGCTCTGGGGCTCCTGTTCCTGCTGGCTCCGAGCTACAGCTGGAAAGTCAGGCAGGAAAGTCCTTCCAAACGGTTGCTCACTCACCAAAATTAGGTCACTAAGGGGGAAGAAATGTCCCTGCAGACTGTAACAGTGAGAAACTTCCTACGTGAATTACGTGGGACTGGCAGCCTCTACGAATGCCACTCAAAGCACCCTCCCACCTCCAGGACTCTATGGAGAGGGCATAGGCAATGGGATTTTTCCATTCTCTTAGCAAGGTTTTGCCTTTCACCCATTCCCAGCTCCTCTGAACCACTTCAGAGTGTGATTTATCGAAATACCTGTGGACTGAGTGCCAGAGGAGTCAAAAATCTGTGGTGTTGGGGTGTGGCTGCAGTTGAGAGTTGCCACACTTGGCTGCCCAACATCTCTGCCCTGGAGCCCATGGGGGTGCATGGACCATTCTGCACAATGGCTCCAAGATGTCAAGCAGCTCTTTTGTGATGGCTTTTCTACACAGTCAACACAGGAAGCCACAAATACACTCCTTAGAATCATCCCCAAAGTGGCAAAACTAAGCATTGCAATGTGCTTGACAGCTTTTCCAGTCCGCAGGCTGGTTGTCATGCTCAGAGCTGGCAGTATGAGGACTTCCAAGCAGGAATTCAGGTACCATGAGGTCTATAAACACTATTTTTTGCACGTATTGCTTCTCCTAACTTCTAAGCTCAGTCATCACAACCCAGAAAACGACAGGAAGGAAACTGGTTTAGAACAGAGGGGAAGAAATCTTCCCAACTAAAAACACTGAAACACCCTTTTTTTTTTTTTTTTTTTTTGGCTCTGCAGAAATGCCAACACAACCTTGAGCGCATTTATCTGGAATTTTGCATTAGTGTGCATGTATTCCTAGACTTGCAAACCAGAGGACTCTGACCAGCTGTGTACACCCCATCACACATGTACAGCTGTTTACTCATGTTGAGTATTGGTGCCTGCCACGAGTAGTCCTGCTGTACCCAGTGGCTGCTTCCTCAGAGAGGTACTCCTCAACACAAGCAAGAACATTATGGCTTGAGAGAGGGTGAAGGTGTGCAGTGAAATCTGGTCGACATGACTGGCAATCAACTTGCTTTCAGTGTGGGGCCAGTTAGGATGTCCCAGTCATTCTCAGGACACCATTTTATTCTTTTTCAAGGATTCCCTCATCCTGTTGCAAGACACCACTCTCCTTGAAGGGTCTTAAAATCTGTGGAAGGCTTCCTGCAGGTACCATCACTCCACAGTCTGCATCCACAGACATTTTAAGCCTCTTTTCCCTACAGGTGTAATCCCAAACAGTCCAAAACACAGAGGCACTGGAGGACATCAGCTGACTAAAATCAAAAGTGCTGTATCTCAACCATCTGTTAAAAAATGTGGGACCATTGACTCATTAGTTTCATCTAACTCTACCAGCACAATAAAAAAACCACACGCCTTCTGGAGAACAATATCAACATGTGTGGGAGGATATCATCTCTGCAACATGGGGTGGGATGTTGTAGTTAAGAACAACTCTCTGAACTCTGTCAGGTCAGAGCTGCAGTAGACTGGCAGCATTGCCATGGCTTTACTGGGGTGTGGGTCAGTCCCTCCCCTGGAAATGGGTTTGGGTCCTATCCTTTGGCCGGGGATCTGGTGGTACAAAGCCAGGTGGGAGTTTGTCTGCTTTTACCACTCTATTTTAGAGCAGTTTTTAAGCAATTCATTTTTGAGCTGAAATTATGCAAAACTAGCAAAAAGAAGATGTAAGCAGCAACCTCTCCCACCCCCCTGGTGGGCTGTCGCTGTCTCATCTGGCAAGTCCCGATTATCTGGGATTGCAGTAATTCTGGGGGATTACTCACAGGCCGACCACAGCCACTTGCAACAACTTTTCCAGACTAGGAGGAGTGAAAGCTGGTGAATATGAGTTTAGCAGAATGTGCCTCAGTTCAGGGGAGCTGCTGAAGAAAACATAAATAATGAGGGAAACCAGCCCTTGGCCGAGTTCAACCTTTGAAAGTTGAAGTCTCCTGCTCATGAGCTCACCATGCTCTGCTGAGCAAGTGGAAGGGAAACATTTTCTCTCTCCAGCGTGACTTGAAGAAAGGAAGTTGTGTGGGCAGAAGCACTGAGGTGACTCTAAATACTCAGTGATGTCTCCTTCCCTGGCACCCAGGCTTGGGAGCACTTGTTTTCTTCCAGCTGGGGAGATTTCAGTGCAGGATGTATGGAGGGAAATATTCAATACCTCTTGCTCTGGAGACATTTATTTCTACAGCCAATTATGACTCCAGCCATGAAGTTTTTATTGCTACCTCTCATGCAGATTATTTATTGTAACTTCCTTTTTTGAGTAGGCTGTTTATTTTTAAGCAAATGCTGTTACATTTTTCACTGGATTACTAATAGCCACGTGCTCTGGCTGCTGAAGCTGAATAAACTGATGTAACTGTAGGTCAGGATCTTAGCTCCTTCCTTAGCCTGCCCCCAAAATAAATATAGAGGATGAACTTGGGGTTTTCTCTAAGAGGCCTATGTACTTTCCACTTGGAGGATAAGGTAGAGCCCCACTTTCAGCACAGCCATCAGGGGTGGGATGAGATGGGTGGGACTGGGGTTGAAGTGAAACTTCTACCCACCACCAACAGGGCTTTGCAAAGTACAGGGTTAAGGCAGAGCTTTGCATTTAAAATTACTTTTGCAAGAGCCCCTTATTTATGATGCAGCTCTTTAAGCTAACAGTAATTTAGGAAATTCTCATCCCAGCTTTGGACACTGCTTTCCAAAGGCCCAGCAGAAGGCTGACTGCACTCTCTGCCTCAGCTAGTGGCACGATATTGTAGTGGGCATCCAAGCACTCTCCTGGTATTGGGGTGCTTTGCGGGTTCCTTGGCCCGTGTCACACAGGCAAGGGCTTGCTGGACCATCCCAAAGCCCCTCCTCACCAATGTCCTCCACCCACCAGATGTGTTTATCTCCCTCCTGCTGGGAGAGTCTAACAGCATTTTTGGGTTTTGTCGGGGTTTTTTTGTTTGTGTGTCTAGAAATGAGGAAATAAAATTGCTTGGGTTTCCTGAACATGCCTTCCTCTCATGAGAGGGGCTTACTGGAAGCACACATTCCTGGATAGGCCAAACAGCCCTGGGCTGCCCTTGCTGGATGCAGAACAAGCCTTGTTGGAAAACAGATGCAACAATCAGGCTGTTTGGGCTGTCTCCTTACGCTCCTCTGTGCTTTGCTCTTGGGCACTGAGCAAGATGGAGCTGGGCCAAGAGCCACAGAGCATCACCAGCTTCAGAGTCAGACCATCCCTCCATGCCCAGGGGAGCTCCCTGAAAATGCTTCATCTGCTCATCAGTCTGCCAAGGACTTGGTATTAGACACCTCCACTCCTCCCAGAGAAAAGATTTCAAGGAGACAATATACACCTACAAGAAATTTGTAGGTTATTCATGTGTACAGGTCTCTGAGGTAAAATGTCCCTGTTCAATCAAGAACACAATTTCCACAGTATTTCTAGTTGCTGAGATCAGTTCAAGACGTGGTACCCAAATTTTGAGGTGATTGGTGCATCTGTCTGGCACCTCCTATATGTTTATTGAAAAATAAATTTGTTCTCTACTGCTGCAAGTGAAGATTACTGGGATGAATACACTCTGAATTCCCCTGAAGCTGAAGTTTTGGGATGGGCTTCAAAACCAATATGCTTTGGATCAAGCCTTCAGCACATTGCTCAATTTTCCATTCTTTGTAGGAAAACAGTTTACCAATTACAGGGTGGAAAAGGGCAGCAGAGAGGTTTCCAAACAGCTCTCACAGCAGTGTCAGTCCTCTCATTTAATGACCTCACTCAGTGCCATTACTGTCCCAAAACTCCTGTCTCCTATAGCTCTCAGACACAGAGGTCACAGCTGAACTTCCTCCTTTTCTGGGATTAAATCAGAGGTTTTGACCAACTTCTATAATTAGGGAAGACTTACTTCCCCTGACTCCTTTCCATCTGAAATGCCTCAAACACTCCGTGGAAACTTGACATTTCTCATTTTAGCAAGGCAGATTTACAATCCAATTTTTTGTTTCTCTTGGAGCACCAGCTGAGCTCACCGCTGTTCATTAAGGAGCACGGGAGCTGGTGCACCGAGCAACTTCGGCTGAGTGTTTGTGTGACTTACAGCTCGATCTGCAGTCAGCAGCTAAGCCCTGAAATCCGTATTTAATTCCCAATCCTGCCGTTCTGGGCCGTCTGCAGCAGATGGTGCTGCTGACTCGCCGGGAGCCAGCACCGCTTCCACCCTGCCCGGAGAGCCAGGCATGCACCGGGAGAGAGTCACGCTGGGGACAGGGCCCAGAGCACACCGCCTCCCACCCTTCTTTGTGTTGGTCACCCGTCCAAGGGCTGTCCATCCCTGCAAGGCTCCGACTAGAATGCAGGCTGGGCACAGGTAGGTTTTAGGATGAGTCAATGAAAATATGTGCAACCATTTATTTGCTAATGTGTAGGATCCATTTTGGGAGTGAAAAAAATTATTTTCTTGCATGGGTGCAAACACACTTAGAATCCCACCCTAAGTAAAATAATTTCTTTTGTCCTAACTCCAATTCCCAATCAGAGATTTTGCCCTGTGCTTATTTCATTAGCCCCCTGCCTCTCCCCAGGTAAAGCAGGGACTGAGATCTTTCAGAAATGCTACAATGTCTGACTCTACCTGAGCTGAATCTCTGCCCCTTGGGAGGAGATGGGGCTGGGTATCCATAATGTCCTGCTTTTGGCTGGGATAGAGTTAATGTTCTTCCAAGTAGCTGGTACAGTGCTATGTTTTGGATTTAGGATGAGAACAACACTGGTAACACACTGGTGGTTCAGTTGTTGCTGAGCTGGACTGACAGTGTCAGGGACTTTTCAGCTTCCCGTGCTTTGCCAGTGAGCAGGAACACAGGGAGCAGGGACAGCTGACCCAAACACGCCAAAGGGATGTTCCAAACCAGAGAATGCCACACTTAATACACAAACTGGGAGCCACTGATCACTGCTCAGGAATGGACTAGTTATTTATCAGTGGGTGGTGGGCAATTGTAGTTTGAGTAATTGAGTTTTATTCCTCTCTCTCCTTTTCATTACTATTGTTATTATTAGAAATATTATTATTTTTGGCCTGCTCCACACCCCGAGGTCAGACCATGTCCTGGGGCAGCTGCAGCCTCCATACAGGTGACAACAGCTTATTTTTCCAAGCTCAAATAGAAATACCCAAAGTGGCCCTGTGATTTTTCACCAAATCAATATCTGAGAGCACAAATTCCTCACCACATAAAGCAACATATCAGCTCTAAATAATAAATGAGGTAGAAGTGTATAGCTGGTTTAGAAAGACCAAAGAGACAAAGCATTACATCATTTACAGTCTGCTGCTAAATTCATAAAAAGCCCTACCTTACAACCAATCAGCAAATCCCACTTCTCTGTGGCATAACTCCAAACTCAGGATGGCTGTCTCATGTCCTCAGAGATCTGCAGCAAACATTGGAAATATGCTCCTTTTAATTAGCCAGCTTTGGTACTCCGGCAACCAAGTCCCACCTCAGGCTGGTCCCTTCCACCAAACTGCCTGGCACAAGGTTAATTTGGGCAAGTCTCTGAATGTAACCATGGCTGTGCGTGTATGTATTTATTCACCATCACAGGTGGCATCATCTGGTGGTGTAATACAGTTTGGCTGAGGTTTCTCTGCCACCCCACTGCATCTTCCAGGAGGAAAGGATGGCTTAAGGGTGGCTTTAGGCAATATCCCCCCACCACTGCCAGCACAGCAGCTTGGGGCCATTGAATTATTTCACCCTCAAGTTTTCCCAGCAGGCTGCTGGGAAGCCCTGCAGATCCAGACAGGCTTTATCAGCTGCACCAGGCACAGCATTCCTCCATCCGCTGCCCATCCCCTGCTCTTTTGGGACAGCAGGCCCCAGGAAGAGAGGCAGGATTTCAGAAATAAGGTTCCTAAGTTATCTAGATTTCCAGAGAGCAGATAGAGCCTGTAACACGCAGCTAGAAGCTCCCAGAGAGTGAATGCACACTATGGAGCAGTGATTGAATATGCGTCCTGCAGCTTACTGTTTCCAAGCAGATGATTTCTGCATCACTTTCTGGCTGGCTTTAAAGCTGTCAGGTGCAGTGTCAATGGTGTTTAGTCTTTCAAGCCCCTTTCCCTACCATGGACTCCAAACCAGACCAGTCTACACCTCCAGAAAAATGACAGAGTACACAGAGCATGAAAATTCTCATTTGGGGTGAAGATTTGCTGAATTTCTTTCCAGCCCAGCAAACCCCTCTGTGCTCTGATCCGTGCACTGAATAAGGGTCTCACTGAAGTGCAGTGAGGCTTTTTGCCTGTGCAAAGCACCGTCAGCATAGGAGATTCAGTCAGCATTGACTGATGAACAGGTAGTTGCTCCGCCATAGTGGGATTTACGAAGAATATTTTCCATGCCTGATATTATTTTGATCTATATTACTAAAGCACATTCCCCTCTCACCCTCACTGATCAGATGACAAACCCCAGCAAGATAGCAGGGAGCAGAAAAGCAGAATATGTGGTACTGCTGCTCGTGCTTGTGAACATTCCTTTTGCAGATACGTGACTCTGGATTTACAGCCTAAACCAGCAGGATGGATTTGCTACTTTATCAAAACATGCCCATAGAATGATTTAGGTTGGAAAGAACCTCAAAGATCACCTTGTTCTACCCCCACTGCCATGGGCAGGGACACTTTCCACTATCCCAGGTTGCTCCAAGCCTCGTCCAACCTGGCCTTGGGCACTGCCAGGGATCCAGGGGCAGCCACAGCTTCTCTGGGCACCCTGTGCCAGGGCCTGTGCACCCTTACAGTGAGGAATTTCTTGTAATGTCTAACCTAAACCTCTGCTAGTTAAAAGCCGTTCCCCCTTGCCCTCTCACTCCCTCTACAGCCCTCTTGGAGGCCTGTGCTTTCCCACATGATTCTTTGTGGCTTAGCAGGTTAGGGATAAGTGATTACCCCCTTCTTCTGCTGCTTGTCATTGTTCATCCCACGTTAGCACAGTCCTTATCTGGAAGCAGGCAGGTCTGAGCTCCAGTCTTTAACAAGGCTGTTGGATTTGGGGTCTGGGGGGACAAAACGAGCTCCAGTGCCAGGCACCTCAGCTCTACCAGCCTGGCAGGGGAGGCTTTGGCTCCCCAGCAGGGATGCTGGCTGGATGTGTTTGCTCATATCCTCTCTGAAATACGGAGGAGCCACATGCAGGGAAAGTAAATGTGATCCCTCTGTGAGTGTTATTTGAGAGCAGTGACTTCAATATTTAAAGCATCCCTGGCTGCAGGTGCAGCGCACTGGAGTTACCAACATTTCCCATGTTAGACAGAGAGCTGGTGCTGACCCCAAGGCTTAAATTAGTAACAAGATTACTCAGAGAAAAGTAATGTTCTGAAAACCTTTATGGGACAAGGATATATGCCAAAAGTAAGCTTGGCCAGTGTACTTAATAGATAGAAACCCATTTGTTTCTTTTTGAGAACTTAATTAAATTTCCCATGAATTCATTTGTAATAACAGTAATAGGCACCATATATGGAAATCTTCAATGAGCCCTTAGCAAGGTAATTTCCTGAATTTAGCTTATATCTTCATAATGTTCAAAGCCAGCTAGACTCTAAAGTACAGCTGGTGTGCATTATTCCACTCTGAGTAGGAGGGCGTGGATGGATGGGGTAAAATAAATTACTTTGGTGCTTTGACACTGAGTTTTATTGCCTGTAGAATGATGCTCGATCATAATCAGAAAAGCATCAAGTAGAGAATTAATGTGATTTCTTCTGTTTAACAAAGCTTTTGGGAGGGCAGTGCACATACCTTACACACTCCAGCACTCTCCTTCAGTGCTCCTCGGCCCACATTCAGTGACCAGGAGGGGACCAAGCCACCTGGAATCAAACAGGACAAGCTGGAAGCTCTCCTGTGCTCTACAGCCTTCCTGGTAAGTCACAAGAGAAGGAATTCAGAGGGGGAAGAGCCTTCTTCTCATCAAAGGATGCACACACCCAGTTAACAACCCTACCTGCTTCTCTGGCCTTTTTCTGTGCTTCCCATGCACAGATATGGTAAAAAAATCATTAGCTAAGTGGCAAAGAAGAAATGGTCACTGCTAAGGCTGATGGCTGAGAACAAGTCTCCTTCCTCTATACAGAGGACAGAAGGAGCATTCTCCACTAGCTCCATGTGTGTGCACTCAGAGCCCAAGTACTAATTACAGCAGCTGTAATTAAAGCTTGGCCAAAATTTCTAAAACCTTAACCTCCCTACCACTGATTCTGGACGACACTTGGTAAATATTCCAGTCCTAACAAAGATAAGGTAAGTCAATACAAACAGACATCAGGGGGTATCTTGGGACATGCAACTGAAATTAAGTGGGTGACAACAGCCATGGCATACCAGGCATGCAGCTGCTCTTTGGAAGTACCTCAGGAATGCTGGGGAAGAGTGAGAGGAGAGCTCAGAGAAGAAAAACACAGGGATAAACCCTGGGCAGAGCTCTGGTGTTCCCCCTCACAGCCCAGGCAGGGCAGGGCATGGTAACTAACAAAGAAACAGAGCTCCTGCTCAGAGCCTGCAGCCGCCCAGGGATAGATTAAAACACATTTAAATCACTGGACTCATGCTCATTAGAGTTCAGTGAGCTCCAAGTGGAAAGGTTGCCCAGAAATCCTCCCAGGGACTAACCCTGTGCTCAACAGTGCCAGCTACCAGAGTTCCCACATCTCAGAAGAAAGTGATGTTATATTTTCCATCATTAATATATGATAACAAACGCTCAGCTCACTAGGAAGCTTCCTAAGCTCCCACAGTGACTCGGCTCAAAAGCTAAAGGCCTGGCAGCACAGCCACTTCATCCATAATCTCCTTTTTACAGTTAAGCCAACACGCTTCATGTGGTAACGCAGCTGCCTCAGGGGTTGGCTTACAGGTCAGTACCTCCTTAGAAGAGGGGATCCCAGCTGGATCTTCTTTCTTCTTCCTGACTCATCTGCTCCTCCTGAGGAGCAACACAGGATGCTGAGACTTCCAGGGGTGTTTACGCTACAGGAAACTGCCTCTCTGCAGTGAACCCCTCCCAGGCACTGTCAGACAACCCACAGAAAGCTCTGCCCTCCTCCTGCCTGCCTAAATACCCTGCCCTCAGCACCAGCCAGGGAGAAGACACAGCTTCTTCTCATTAACTATAATCATTCCATTACATTTGATATGTCCCAGTTTTCCAGAGATGCCACGGCCTTTGTTATCCCACCTGCTCCAGCAGTACTATTCTGCTGTGAGAGGCCCAGGGAGAACCCCTGTGATGATGGGCGTGGATCTGCTGCACCCCAACATCCTCCTCGCTTCACTGAGAGTTTTGCTCTTAGTATGAGTTTTGATATCATTTTAGAAGTTTTATTGCTGCCCTACTCTTTCATGGACATTTACTCAAGAGTCTTTAACGTTTCCTTTACCTGAAGGCAACGTGCCCACAGTGACCAGCCCTGGTTTTGCTGTGACATCTGCACAGAGGTCAGAGGATCCAAGAGTCTCAGCAGTGGCAGGTTCAGAGCGGAGTGGGACCCCTGGGATGCACTGAGGATCATTACCAAGTGTAAATGACTGGCAAACTTGGTATAAAGAATTCCCTGATGGAACAAGACCCTTGAGCCCTGCCCTTGTGCTCAGGGAAAAGCCCCATCTGTCCTTGCTCCATCCTCCTCGTCCCCCACAGCTCCCTGCCCGTCCCTGACCCGCTGTGCCAGTGGAAGTGTGCACTGCTTGGATGTCCTCCCAGTGGTCAGGGGGAGCTGAGCTGCTGCAGGGCCACAGCAGGACTCAAATTCCTCTTGCTCATCCCAGACCTTTGCAATCCCTTCTCGAACACAAACCTCACCTCACGGCCTCCTTGCTGAAGCACTGCCGTGTATTTCCCATTTCCTAGATCATCTAGGTCAAACTCAGGGAGATGTTCCACACTGGGAAACTCTGCTCTGGACTGGTTTCCTTCATCCATCCCTGCAGGCTGCCCTCCCTGCACGTTCCCAAGGAGTGGGGGCTGCAAAGAGCTGGCCTTGGGAGAGCTGCCCTTGCTCCAGGGACAATATTCTGTTACACTGAGCACAGCCAGGCTCTGAAGAGAAATAATTCATGGATTATTGCTTTGCTTTTTTTTTATAAGCAAGAAAGAACCAATAAACGCATGGCATTTAATGGTCAAGAAAATGATCTAAACAAAATTGCTGTAGGATATTGTGGAAGCCCGACCTCCTCCCGTCCATTTGTTCTTAGAAAGCAGCGCACGGAACTGAGCAACCACAAAATGAACAGGAGCTTAGCAAAGACTTTGTGCAAAAGGGACCCTTTGCATTTGACATGCTCTGTCACATTGAATTTTAATTACAGCTCCCCTCTGGAGCCGGCACAGGAGGGGAATGCTAATGACAGGGGGAGAGGGAAGGGAGCAGCGATGGCAGTCGCCAGCCCAGCACTTTGTAAAGCTCCTGATGGCAAGGAGAGGTAACCTGGGTGTAGACAAGTACAAATCTTGATGGTTTGGTTTCCCCTTTAGGTCCTACTCTTTTGCCCCAAGTGTGGGCTGCTGGTTGGAGTAAAACACATTTAAGTGAACTTAATGTATTAAACCATTGCAAGGTGCAGCCCACTTGTGACAAGATTGAAGGAAATCAGGTTTAATTGAACAAATATGACCTCAGATCACTTTTCCAATCATCAGTAAGCCACCACTTATGAATTATTACAGTCTAGTGACACTACTTGCTAAGTGTTATGTCTATCAGTACCCTGGGTTTGGAGTTTTACAAAAACACCTTTGGGACATATGAAAACTGTGTCACCATGGTGGGTCTGTAGATCCAGTAATTCTGGCCGTGGTCAAGTGCAGGCTCCTTGCATGGAATTAGCATTATACACATAGCTAATGCTCTGAAATAATCACTGGCAGCATCAGCAATATCCCTGCTGTTCTCTACCTAGAGAGAGAAAACATCTCAATCAGACGGTGATCACTGAACGTGTGACAAGTATTAGTGCAGCAAATATTTGGGATGCTGATACGTATCTCAGAAAAGGAATCAAGACATGGGGGTCCGTGTAAAGATTCAGCTAAGGACAGAGTGGATCTGGAGTACAAAACCCACTACCAAAAGCTGTATACAGATATTTAGAGGCTACTCAGGATATTACACCTCCTTCAGGTCTAGCTGCAGTCAGTCAGAGACACACACACTATACAGCTAGGCATTTCAGACCTCTTCTTGCTTCTTCCNAAAAAAAAAAAAAGGAAACAAAATTTATATTTTTCTCAAAATGGTCAAAACAGTTCTTTATTGTATTGTATTGTATTTTTTTCTGCTATTCAAACAACAGCCAGCTATCACAGAAATTCCGAGTCTGCTTATCAGAGTGAATGGCTGATCTACATAGATGGTGTGACAATCATAAAATCCTTAGGGACCAGAACAAAGGCTTTCACAAGCTTTTGTTGTAAGAGCTCGATCTATTCCTGCAGGGAAATTCTGTGTTCTGTTGCTGTCTGCTTTCACAATAGAAAGATGTTTTCCCTGCATTATTTGGGTTAGTAATGCAATGTTTGCTATTCCATCACTGGATACTCCTGCCAAAAGAATTTGTATTACCTCACATGCTATTGATAACATGGAATTGCTTGGGAAAAACTGTTTCACCCAGTGGAATAAATCAGACATGAGTTTCAAAAAATTAAAATACCATTTAAAGCTATAAATTGCCTATAAACTGCAACACATGTTGCTGTGCTCCGTTCTCAGTTTCTATAGTTTATTTTCTATAGTTTTTATAGTTTATTCTCACCTTCTTTTTCTGTTTTTCCGTCCTCCTATTATATAAGTAATAATTAATTCATTTATAATTTCCCAGTGGATAATTGTGGCTGGTTTATGCCATCTAGCAGTGATACAAGATAAGGTAGGATCTGTTCCTTCTACACTGCAGCAACACTTAACCACAGCCAAAGCTTCCTTCACTTTGGCATCACAGGTACAAACTCATTTTCTCCAGTAACATTTCTTTCTGCCTTTTGTCAGGATGATCTCAACAAAGCAGCAGCAGAAGAATGAGCAGCCTTATTCCTGAACTGCCTAGGAATTCAGGGTGGACAACTAAATTCCTTGTTCACCCTAAAATGTTATAATTTCTACATTTCTTTCATAAAACATGCTCAGTCATTTCATGTATTGCAAGATTAGGGGTTTATGGTTTGCCTGAGAAAGTCTAATAGAATCCGAGGGGTTGGTACAGCCCTCAAATAGAACAGACAGGTTTCACAGAGCAAGAATAAGCTAAAATTTTTTTTTTAAAAAGTAATAAATAATTTATTTCTCCTTTCCTTAAATTTTTGAGGGTGGTTTTCAATACTCTGATACGAAAGTAGAAGAGCTCCTGGTGTAGTTCAAAGTGTGACTGCATTGATGTAAAGGCTCATGGGCCAGCTGGGAATGTCTCTGCATTACAGAAGTCCTTTTCAAAGAGATTTTAAGCAAAGAATACTCATCCTTCTAGATATTATATATATATATAAATGCTATACTAATGTCTATTTACTTTCCTCAAGCTGCACATCCAGCAGTGTGGCCCCAGGCCAGCCCATGGCTCCAGGCAGGCTGAGATACTCTGGCTCACACCAGGTTTTCATGTGAACTCTGCTACTCCCAGGTTACACAGGGAGGGAGGAAGCTGAGCCCCAACGGATGGAGCCACTTCCCCTCAAAATGGCAAAGCTAGAAAAGTGTAATTCTCCAGCTGGGTTTGATGCTATCTTCTCCTCCAGTATTTCCAGTATATCTAACCAGGACAGGGGCTGAGCATCCAGCCATCAGTGGAAGAGGGAAAATCAGCCTTTAAGTCAGCACAATTCCCACCAGGCAAACTCCTAATTCTCCCCTAATTAAGCCTGGCAGCTGAAGCTGGATGAAAACCGTGTTGTGTTCCATCCAGCCTTTCAAGGGGTCTCTGCTAAATCAGAATGAAGTACTTTAATCTGTGTAAGGAGAGATTTTAAGCACAAAACTGTGTCTGGAAAGTCAAATCCTTTATGCATCCCTCAGGCACATGAAAAGATCCCCCCGGCAGAGCAGGGGAGTGCTGAAATCTCCTATAGCAACTGGCCACTAGCAACAGGAAAAAACAGCCCCATTATTTCAGCTTTCTGAATATCCTGTGAGAGGCAGAGAGGGTAGGAGGCTGACAGTGCATGGGGTTCAGGTTCTGCACCCTGAAGGATTCAAGCCAGAGGCAGAGATCATGGATTTGATACCTTCGTGCCTCAGTTTCCCTTCCAAAGAGGAATAGTTTTGTTTCCTTTCTCACTCCCACACGGGATGCTAAAGTCCAGGCAAGTGGATAAGCCAGAGGCCCCACATGAGTCAAAATTATTGCTTGTACATATTTGTGCTGTATTTGCAAGAAATCCTCTTGGCTTAAGTAGGAATAAAAAGTTGGACAGATATTTCCTGGCATCTTGAGAGAATGGACTTAATATTCCAGTTGTTTTTTATGTTTTGAAACAAAAAAAAGAGAGGTTATTTCCACTAAAAGGGGCTGACAAAGCCAGGCAGCTTCCCAAGATGAGGATTTTTTGAGCATTTTGTTAGAGATAACAGAGGTTTTGCTGGTCTGGAGCACCCGCCGGTGCTGGAGGCCTGTGTGAATACAAAACAGACGAGCATTTCTGCACCCAGGAATGGCCAATTCCTTTCAGTCCACACCTTTCTCAGGATTTCCAGTGTGGGGAATTGTCATTTAAAGTTCACATATTAAAGCAAAAACCTCCTACCACCGTCAAACTTATTATTACCCTTCCCTGTTTACTGCATTTTTCCTCCTGTTTGGATTCTCTGCTTGGGTTTTCCCCCTGGTGCTGCCTAGAGCAGAGAGAATCCATATCCTTGTGCTCCTGGTGCTCCCACTCTCCCTCTGGCCAAGGAGGAGGCTTGAAAAATCCACACAAAGTGCTCAAGAGGCTGCTTTTGTGCGATAAAAAGATTACAGTAGGAGCAGATAACCTTTTTCCTTGGTGCGCATCACATACCACCTCTGCCAACATCGTGAGCTGCTGCTTGCAGTGGAGGTTTCCTGCACAAAAAATAATGGAATTCTGCCACTCAGATGCCTGGAGGGGAACAAACTGTCCTCCTTAACAGAAATTAGACCTGTATAGCCCTTGAAACACCTGGCTTGGTTTACACTCAAATGCCACCAAAATATCCACATGTAATTGGGTAACTGTCAACACAACTGTCAAAATGCTTCACCATGAGAAACAAGGGCAATTTACTTTAAAATTAACTACTCAATTGGTTTTCATTTAAAAAGCAATGCTCTGACTCCATCGTGACAAGCTTGCTCATTCTTCATCTGTGTTTTATGCAGGATCTCACCACATGTTACCATTTTCTCTCCCCACAGCAAAGCCCAGGGAACAAAAAAATGCTCTTCTATGCCAGCCTTTTACAAGTCAGACTTGTGCAAAAGCCAGAATAATGTAGATGTGATAAATAATGCATGGCCAAAGTGGTCATACATAATCTGTGGGGCCGGGAGCTGTGCAGCTCCTCATTGTGTTCTTTTCAGTTTTGTTGGTTTCCTCTGACAAGGTTAAAAAAAATCTTGTAGCCCCAAAACAGGCATTTTCTTCCCATCGGTTCCTCCTCCTCTGCTCTCAGTGGGTGCTGAGGGTTTGCTGTGAGTGTGGATCCATTCACTCCTCTCTGAGGAGAAAAGCAGCATGCTCACACCCCCAGTCCTGCTGAAAGCCATGGGATGCACAGCCAGGCCATTGGCATTTGCTGCTTCCTCAAGGCCATATGATGGCTTTGATCTTGCACCCAACAAACTCACCCACCTTCATGCAGCTCGTTATTTGACCCCAGGATGGGCCTTACACACCAGAGAATAAAATATCCTGCTAAAAAGCATGCTTTTGGGGCTGAAGGGTGAGGGATGTAATGCTTGGATATTTGGATAATGGTATCCTACTGTCAAGAAAGAGCAAGCGCAGGGAAGGAGCCCACAGGCTTTCCTTGGAGAAAGTGGAGGGAGTGGGAAATAGTATTTTGAAATGAAAAGTGAAAATGGTTTTAACTAAAACAATTCAGAGCTGATTTGAAAATCCAGCTGCAGGAAGCCTAGTGAGCAATCCCAGTTCACAGGAGAGTGAAGCCAGGTGGTGTTCAGGCTCCATCAGGCTTATCACAGTGTTTTAGAATCAAATACTTTGATTTTTTACATGAGTATTGTGGAGAAGTGTCTGTGGGATTTTTTTCTATCCCATCTGGTGCAGCCCAAGAGGATTGTTTGTGGTGAAGGAACTGAAGGCAACAGGCTAACACATGCCTTTTCCCTACAGTGCTGTCAAAAGCAGAGCCCCAAATACACCAAATCCCTTGCCTCAGCAGACTTCTAGTTCTCAAAAAACAGTTTAAGCACATTATAGCCACATCAGTGCCTTCTGAGATAGGCCCCATCTTTCTCTTTGTAATATATTAGAGCAGAAAACAATCATAATATAGCACATGCTGTCACAGCTGGAGGCCAACCTGTGCCTCACACGCGAGGTCCATTGCTAAGCTTTCTTAGGATGCATAATCTGATATGTAAAAAAAAGTGTAACATATTGGGGGAAAAGAAAAAAAAGAAGTCAGTGCTCTTCCTCGAGGGTGAGAAGAAAAATGCACAGAGTGCAGAAGAAAATTACTTCAAACAAGTGACCTGATCTCAGAGAAATTCAGGTACTTGTGTTCTCCATCACCTTTGAAAACACAGGAGGAAATCTGATCAAAAGAAGGATGGGTTTATTGTAATTTGATGGTAACTTGAGGGCTGGCCCCAGCCCATCTCTCTTTGAAGTCAGTGGAGAGATGGCAATTTCATTAAGTCAGTGACAGTTTTATGAAGTTCTAGTGAAAGACTGATACCCATGGCTTGTTCGCCCCTGAAGAGGGGCTGAGGAGTGATCACAGGTCTGTGAGTGATTCCCAGCATGTGGAAGGAGCTGCTCCTGGGACAGGTATGGAGGCACCACATAACCCACAGTGACACAGCCCTGCCTCCTCGAGCTGCTTCTTTGCCTGCTTATCACCACTCAACCACCTTATCAGAACAGGGCTCTGACAGGCATGTACAATCTGAACGAGCCATCATCCCAGCCAGGGTTGCTGTGGGAAGCGAGGGGACCTTCCTGCTGGCTGCCTCATGGAATTCTCGTCAGTGCTGTTCAGTTCACCAAGAAAATTGGACCAGGCTTATTTTACCACAAATCCAATTCAAGGTTAAGTGCTCCACTGACTGCAATTACATGTGCATCTCCCCATATTTTTGTCTGGAGGGAAGATGTGGGATGCTGGAGCAAGGCACCTGCCACCCGAAAACCCCTCAGTGCAGGCTGTGACTGGGTCTTGTCCATTCCTGTGTGAAGTCTGCTCTCAGTGGCTTCTCAACACAGCAACAAGGAGATCATACCAGGACAACACACTGTTCTGTTTGAAAGGAGAATCATGAATACATGAAAAAAAAGATCCCTTCATCACGAGTAACTATTTCCCACAACTGATCACATTCGTTTTGACCCTTATATATAATAGTGCTCCTAACCTACAGTGTACTAAAAATAAAGAGGTAGGCGTGAAAAAAAGGTGAAGAAGACAGCAAAACTAATATTTTGACTAAAAGGAAATCAGGATTTGAGAAAATATTCCTGAAGAGTGCTGGGAGAAAAGCATGATATTGCTTTGGTACAAAAGGAAAAAGGATTCTGGAGTCCAGGACTATTTACAACTTAATGTTGGAACATAGACACGTTTTTAATGACACCTTTTTCAAAGCAGACCATTGATTTATGATTTTGAATAAGCCAAGAGCTAAGACCTGAATTTCAGGTAAGATTTTACAGTCTTAAAACAGCAAAAGAAATAAAGCAGTGAGGGCAATGGTAACCCCTGTCCCTGCTCTGAGGCATCTCCGTAGCACTTAACTGGACTGCAGTGATGCCTTCAGAATTAATGTGTGGAAAGGATTTGAAGGATTATTTGGAGCTCAGTGTTATGTACAAACTGAGGCCAGGAAATGTAGATAAATCATAAAGGAAATAATGAGGTTCCTTCAGGAGTGTTTCTATCACTCGTTCTTTGATTTAATTATTTGCCTGATTCCAGAACACAACCCAGAAACCACTTCTGATGTAAGCTGTTCCCTAAGCAGCAGGAATTGTGCATGATTTTGATGTATTGATTAAACTGCCGCTGAATGATTTGAGATGAAGATTGAATACACTGAGAGTAATAAGATATGATTGAAGCTGAGCCCTTCCATGGATTAGAATGGACGGCTTTTTCTGCCACACTGCTCTCGCTCATCAGAACACTAATAATGTTTATTACTTTAAAAGTTACAGCTCACTGGTTAGATTTAGACAAAACTAAAGCTGCATGGACTCAGCAAACACATTTGCTCTGAGACATTTAAAGCTGGAGAAGGCAAAGCAGATGAAAAATGCAAGAAAATCAGTGCTACTGAGATAACTCTGAAAGTGCAGACACCAGTGCAGGGGCAGCAGGTCCCTTCTGGAGCAGCTAATCCCAAACTGGGGTACGTGTCCTTCAGACCCACCTGCCAGCCCATCTGCCACGTCCCAGCCTTTGCACCCATGCTCAGGGAGCATCTGCACAGCCCTGGACAGGGAAGTCCCAGTTCCCTCAAGACTTGTATTTCCTACAGAGGGCCAGAGAGAGATGGAGATTTGTGTTGCTAAAGCATCTGACAGCTAAAATTCACAGAAAGAGTCACAAGCTGCAACCAAGGCTCATTTTTCCTCTGAAAATGTGGGGGGAGTTATCTGAAAATATCCCAGGTCTAAATTTTCTGTGCTCTTTTGCTTCCTCCTGTGAAGTCTTCCTGGCAACCTCCCCTCTCTGATTTCAGAAGATCCCCACAACCCCAATTCTGAGCACTCTTTCAACTAATTACACATCTCCTCTCTCAATAATGTAATCTCCGTTAATAATTTATGAAATATGTTTGAGTCATCAGACCAAAGAGGTCATACAAAGATAGTAACTGTGAAATGGAAAATGTGTTGCTCAGTTGCTTAATGAATTGCAGATGCATGCTCATAACTTGGAAAAATTGAAGCACATCACATTTTGGGGGACAAAAAAGCCTTGAAGTGCATTATGGATTTATAACCACAAGCAAAGCTACTGCATTAAAAAATATTGTCATTACCTAAATATGCAAATATTCCACATATTCAGTATGCAAGAGGAAATGTCTACTCTTACAAGCTATTTGCAAACTAATGAAAATGAACTTTTCTGCATTATATGATCATGGAGCATGCAAAGAGCAATTTGTACTTCAGTGAGGATACTGTGGATTTCTGATTTCAGGGTCTGTTTTATCAGCCCCGCTGGCTCTGCCAGGGCTCAGCAGCCCTGTATGATTTGCAGAGTGCATGTTTAGTCCCACCCTGGGCTGTGCTGCCCCTGGCTAAGAGATAAATGAATATATAGAGGTTTCTGGAGAGAGGCTGCATTTTTAGTGAGTCCCAAGGGAATTTTAAAGGTAGAATTCCCTTCCAGAGCTGAACTATCTACATTGATAAGCTGTCCCTATTTCTTAGCAAGCGCAAGTCTGCAGGGCAAAGCAGTGGATTTGAAGTCTGTCTGTCTCTGAGGATGCTGAGCACACACCTTGTGTGTCTCTTTGCTGTCCAGCATTGCCAGCCGAGGACAGGGATGTGAACCAGGAGGTCCTCAGCTTGTTCAGCCCTGGGTAAATTGCTCCAACCTTACACCCTTGTTAGTCATGCCAGGTGATCAGGCAGCAAATCTGGCTTTATCACAGTCCTGTTTTGCTCATTGGAGAGTGAAGGGGAAAGCTGGGATTTGAGGATGAGCAGTTTCACAGAGTGCTGAATCTGCTGGGTGCCCTCCCAGGAACAGTTTCCATCCATCTGGATGAATAAAGCTTTAAGGACAAAACTTCATGTTATGTAAGCATCAAAACTAAACATTGTCTCTGTTACAGGGCTGTAATTTATTTAAATTTCTCACTGAAGCATTACACTATAAAAGTCATAAATACTAAAAGCCCCATCTGCTGAGGCACTCGGGTGTGTGGAAGGGAGACAGCCACCAACGTGCTCAGGTGGTAGCTGATAAACCATGCCTGGTTTCTGGGGAGAAATCACGGGTTTTCCCACGTTACTCTTTGCCACGAGCAAAACTCACTCCCTGTTTGCATCAGTGAGGGAATTTCTACCTCCTAAAGCTGTGCAGAAAGAAAATGAAGAGGGCAGCACAGGTTTGTTCCATCTCTAGCAGCTTTGGTGCCTGCAAACCCATGCTACAAAAACCACACTGGCATTTGCTGGTGATGCCCATCACGAGCATCCTGGACCAGCTCTGCCCTCTAAGACAGAGGTTCGATCACTTGGGATGAGCATTTATCACACACCCACAGACCCCTCTGCTCCGTGCGGGGTTTGCTTCTTAGAGGTCCCCGGGCAACGCTGTCTGGCTCCACGGCTGTTAATTACTCGCGTCTACTGTTAATTAGCTGTCTGCAGCCGGTCATGCCGGAGCGGTGACAGCCTGGGAGCCTCTCCCCACAGCACAGCCCCTGGGCTTTGTTCCCCGGCCCTCCCGTCTCCCCCTCCTCAGCTCCCAGCCAGAACATTTCATTTTAGTCACGGTGCCAGAGGCCAGGCCCCGGAGGACCTTTGAAATTAAACACTGTATGATGTACAGTGGGGAGAAGAGGGAGGAGAAAGGGGCAATTGCAGCTCCTCAAGCATGCAAGTGGAGAGCTTTTGTGATGCCTCTCAACGTAGTTTTTTTCAGCCGGCCACAAATCATGTCCTTGGCTATCCAAGGGAACCTGTCTCTATGATGGAAATTTCCACACTTGCCTTGGTTTCTTTCTTGCTCTTTACTGTTGCTTTGCTGCCTTCAAGACACTGTAAATAATTGAATTTTTACAGAAAGAAAGGGGTTTTTTTTGTTGCAGAAAACGAAATTCATCCCTGATTTGCTAAGCTTAGAAACACAACATCCAGTGTAAATTCTCCTCTTGATATTTGCAGTTACTGGGAAGCAAAGGTTCTTCATTCAAAGACTCCATGATTGAAAACACATCACATGATTTTCAGCAAAAGAGGTTCATCACAGGACACATTTCTTAGGGCCATTAAGTCTGAATTATATTTCTTTTTTTAGGACATTAAACAAAAATAAGTGCTTTGGAATTTTGGCTAACAGCTGTGAAATAGTCTGGACAAAAAAAATTCACAGGGAATAATTTATTCATCCCTTTCCACCTGCAAATTGCCTGACAACACGTTGCTTTCTTACCCAAATGTTATTGTGATTGTTAAAACATCATAAAATTATTTTCACAAATGTTTCTTGCTTAATAATTTCCTGGTGACCTAGTCACTGTAGACATTTGACATTTGAAATTCAAATTCCAAGCCCTTCTGAGGGGTTACACAGATTGCAGGAGCAGACCTGTGCTCTGCTGGCTGAGCACACCTGAGGTTTCTGCTGCAGTTGTCCTGATGGAACCCTAACCCTAACCATTCCATAGGAATCCAGGTGATGCTGCAGGAATGGAAACTTCTGCCTCTCTCCATATCAGGTAGTTCTGGGCCTAAATGATTCTACACTTTATGAATAAGACTTCTGCTCCTATGAGGCCTAAATGAACTGTTCTCCCAGATTTTCCATCACTGCTTCTTAAAGCAAAGCAGGTCTGCAGTGTTTCTTGTGCTCTCCCCACCCCAGAGTCCCTTGTCCTCTGTCACTCAATGTGTCAGCTTCCTCCTGTGTGCAGGCTGGAGTGTTTACGTGTCATTTACAGGCTGTGTGAGGTTTAGAAACTTGGTCATCCAAACGTGTGGTGTTGGGAGTGCTGGGAATTGCAGGGGCAATCCCTCCTCCATGAGAAATGGCACAGATAGGATTTTTAGGGCTCCTTGGGATGAGAAATGACAGCATACCCCAACATCCTGCTTCCCTTTGCAGTATAGGGGCAGAAGTTCCTCCAGTCAGCTCCTAAATCACCACTTTTGAGACAGCCCAAAGGCTGCTGACGTACCCCGAAGTGCTGTGCTGTGTTATCAGCCACAGCCTCTCAGGAGCTGGCTCACAAGCAGCCCGCAGCAGGGTGACACCGGGGGGCTGCAGAGGTGACCTGGCAGTGAATCAGAGACATTCCCCGGTGACGAATGTGAGGATGTAAAAACACCTTTACTATCTGCAGAGCCAAGTGAGAGGGGAGAGCGGGGACTCATATCTCTGCAGCTCTGTGCTAAATGAATTACAGGAGAGAGTGAGGGAATAACATTGGAATTAAAAGGCTTTAAGATAAGATGGAAAGTGGCAGCTGAGCCAAGAAAGCAGGATCGAAGTGGAAGGGTGTTTACATGAGCCAGCAAAGCTTGGGTGATGCTGGGAGCAGGAGGTCTCCTCAATGCCATCAAAAACTGCTCTGTGGAGGAAAGAGAGCAGCACAGCAGAGGCCACACTGCAGATTCCTGCAGGAATGCTTTCCTAAGGAGGTGTGGGAGAAACACAGAGATGCTCCTCTGCTATAAGGTAGCCCAACTCCAATATTTCTAGTGGAGTTGTGCCATAAGATTCAGCCTGCTGCCACCGGGCTGGTGTCAGCGCTGGTGCAGGAGGAGGGAGATGCTGCAGCTCAGTGACAGCAAGTTCCCAGCACAGACAGGGACATCAGCAGCTTTGGTCTGACTAGTTTGGCTCAAACATTGGGAAGATATGGAAATACCAACCTGCTTCAATCTGAAAAAAATCTTAGCACAGCTGGATGGCAAAACTGTCCTGGCTGTTGCCTCAGCAAGTATTGAGGGTGCCTGGCCTGCCGGACATCCGCATCAGAGACGGTTTAAATAAGTTAATGGATTGAACTGGATTGTGCTGATCTCTTTATATTGGCATTGGGGACCATCAGCTGTCAGCAGAGGAAAATCTTAACAATGTATTTAAGGTGCTTTGATTTTGTGGATAGAGCTGTCAACAGCACTAAAAAAACACCTTCTGTCACAAAATTAGAAAAATGTGCCCCAGGAAACAAAATGCTCAAAGGCCATAATAACCATTCCAAACTTGGGCTTAGCACTTACTTATTTCAGGAGGGAGGGGAGAGGTAAGAGGACAAAACTAATGAGGAAAGGGTGCTGCATGGGTTAATCTTGCATGGAAGGGCAAGGGGATGGCAGAAGAGATGCCCAGTCCTGGAAGGAATCGAGAATGGACACCCCCTGGGATGCAGGGGTTAAGGCAGGAGTGGATGCAGGGACCTGCATCTGAACACAACATGAAAAATCACCTCTTGCAGAAACTGGCAAGTGGCTGGGGAAGCTCGGCTGTGTGAGCCAGTTTGAGCTCAATCAGTCTGCAAGAAATTGAAAGATAAATCAACACAATAAAACATGCTGCAGCAAACCTGGGGGCTGTTGTGGCTTTGGATCATTCGGCACATTGGGCTCTGCTGGCACTCCTGGAGCCAGTGAGGGTGTGCAATACAAGGAGCTGAGGAGAGTGGCTCCCAGGAATGGGAAATGCTGAGTGACCAGATGAATATGTCCCACATTAAACCTTTCTATGTTGCCTTAAATGAGGTGAATATTCTCTGCATGGGCATTATTTACAGTACTGCTGTGCCATTTGGCAGCATTGTTTCCACTCTGCTGGTCCCTGTCGGAATGCCCCAGGAGCATCTGAAACACAAAAACAAGGAGCACCCTCACCTCCCAGCAAATACAGAGCTGGCCTGTGGCAGGACAGGAAATTAAAAAATTCACTTTGTCATCTTCCAAGTGTGACACGACCTCTGCATCATGGGAAGAAATCTACCCCATAAGGCTAAATCACTGCTTATCTACTTAATGTCAATCAGACATTAAGCAGATTGACTGGGAGAGTCAATTTATTTATTTTTAAATGAGAACCCAAACAACTTAATACTCCTGCTTGACTTAATCTTCTGGCGGGCTGGGTATCCAATTTATTGTGTTTGTTAGTTTGTTTATGCCTCTTTTGGCCTGCTGGTTCCTATGGGAGTGGATGTTCTGTAACTGGGCTGTTGTGGCCGTGGATGAAACCCACCCAGAGATTATCCTTATCTGTAGCCATCTGCATTGGCTGCCCTGACTTTAGCAACGATTTTTAAGCATAGGCTCCTGTGGATTATCCACTTGCTCTGGTGAATACAAATCAAGTTGCAGTTAAGATTAGGATGCAACAATTTTCCATACCTGGAAAGTGCTCAATTATCAAGGGGAAAAAAGTAGCAAAGTGGCACACAGGTGACAAGGTTAGTCAGCAATTTCAATAAATGGCTGCTTGTGAAGAACATTGGATTTGGGAACCTTTTATGGCCTAAGGAAATATAGATCTAAGATGGCATTCACTAAACACAACCCAAACTGGTCTAATGCTTTCACATGAAATTGTCATTTTCTAAGCTGTAACTGTTAAGTACACCCAAGAATTAAAGCTGATTTGATACAATTGTACCCTTGAAATGAAGGACAGTGAGTCACCACCTCACTTTTAGTCCTTTGATCCAGGTTCCATACAAGATGGGTGCAGATAGAGGAGGTTAAAGAGGAACTAGCAAAGAACTGATGACAATTTAATCACTGTGGAGATTACCAGGTGGTAATTAAAGGCTTGCTTCTGTGAGATCCTGTGTATTTTCTGTACCTTCCCCGACAAATTTGCTACTGGTAATGGAAAATATTTTCTAAATTTTCAGGGTGGGATTTATAAAATTTACCATTTACAAATGTAGGAGCCCAGGTAACTTGAGTTTTCATGAGGCAGATGCTTGTGGATAATTTCTGGATGCCCTGACATGTTGTGGTCTAATCATAGATTTCGTTTGTTTGTTTATACAGTATAAACAGGTGTAAATGCAGCTCCTCTTCTAGACATAAAAATCTATCAAAACCAGCCTTCTGAGCTAACTTGCACGGGCAAGAAAACAATAAAAACTTTCTTCTGGCTTTAAGCACTATTCTCAAGTGCAAGAAGAGAAGAAAAGAAGGCTGACTGTGGCTCAAGCGTTCTCCCTGCGACACCTCCCAACTCTGTGAAGTGCTTACAGAGCCCTCAAGTCAGAGGTTAAGAAACAGAGCTGGCTTTAAGGTCTTTGCCTGATGCAGTCTCCTGTCCCCCTGCCTTTCCCATACACAGACGCCTCCTGTATTATCTAAATCCTCCCTGCCAAGCACTTTTGTGACCTTTTCTGTCAACCTGCGGGAAGTGGGGATGCCTACACTGTCATGAAGTGGAGATGAATATTTGCAGAAAGTGCAGAGTTTATTCCCATTGTGGAGCAAGCTTTAAGCTCCCAGTAGGAAGAGTTCAGAACCACTTTGAAAGCGTTTCTCACAGGGCCCTGATTAGCCTTAATTGCCCGGAGCAGCTCCACCCATTCCCATGGGCCGCGAGCCCATTTAAACTCAGCCAGGACCACTTCGCCCCTATCCTCAGTCATGTTGGAGAAGCACAGCTGTGCTTGGCTCTGGAGTCTGCCACAGGGACCACATTCCCTGTTTGACCATGGTTCCACACCATCTGTGAATTTGCTTCCTGATCTGCACTCCCGCCTGGGCCTGAGCTCCAGCTGTGGCCCTGCTTTGCTCAGGTACCCGAGGGCTGAGCCTTGGCTGGCAGGATCCCTGCTCCTGTAGTGTGATGTTCTGCACCATCCTTAGGGACCTGCCGGCCCTCTCTGCTCCCTGATGCTCCCTTTGCCAAAGGTGAGATCACCTATACCATATTCTTCCATGGCTAACACTTTCCTAATTTGTTCTTTAACCTCTGTGGAGCGTTTTTGCCACCACTGCACTGCAGAAATGAGATTTTGACTATGTCTTGCTGATGCAATGTCTGGAGACATCAAGGAGCTCAGCTTCTTTGGTGAGCCTTGTTTTTTTTATTGAGATTGTGTGGCTTACGTGGGTGGGATTTGAATAAGAGGGTAAACATGCTGCTGAAGTGTGGCTTGAGGGAGCTTTACCATAGTAATTTTTACTGGTTTTTTTTGGGGGGGAGCATTTCATGTATGTATTTATCTTCATGGAGCTGCATGACATAGTCATAGAATCGCTCCCCTTTCAGTCGCAGCTGAGCTGCATGATGGACACGTTTGTAGGCTCTGTCCCCTGGTATGTGGAGAGGCCGAGACTCTGTGTGAGAGTAATTGTGCAGTTCACTTGTTCACCAGAAGTCATTTCAGAGGACCCCTGAAGAGCACTCCAGAGGCTGGGAGGGCTGATGGAAGGTCAGCAAGTTCATTTTCAATGGGTCACAGTCTGAGCTAGGTTGCATTGCTGAAGAGACAGAGCAAATCTCATGGGTTCAATGTCATTACTTCTCCTTGACACCACCATAACAAAACCCTTTGGAGCAGTTTCAGCTCTTATGATCAAGTAAACAGGATCCAACAAGCAGAACTCTGTTTGTCAGAATGATGTCCATTGACCCCTGGTAATATTTTTAGCTGGTTAAATGCCTCTAGTGTTATGCTGTTTTCCATCTTAATGCGTCTTCCTAGACTAGCTCGTGGAAAGGCAAAACAAAAAACCCTCACATAAACTCTTCATGTAGCCATCAAGATATGTCTGACACCCAGCAGAGTGGCTGTGCTTCTGGTTTATGGCTGGCAAATGTGCCTGGAGGTAGAAGTTCAAATGTGCCTTCTATAGAAGCCTTAAGCTCTGGCTGTGATACACGAAAGCCAAATAATGGTAAAACATTTCTTTTCTTGAAGCATCAGAAAAAAAAACCTGACAGCCCTTCCCTGGTGATCAAACAAAATCACAGGACAATAAAGTGGTGGAGAACAGGCCTGGGTACATGGTAAAATATTCTGTAGGAAGAGAAACTGAGCGGTGAAGTGCTAAGGGCATAAACAGCACCTTGCAAGGAGCCTTTCTGCCCTGCATCCCAGAACCAGCTCTGGGCGTGTGTACAGTGGCTGTCCCTGCACCTTGCCCTGCCCACCCATGAGAGCTGAGCTTCCAGGAAACCAGTGCTTCAGGACTGATGAAAGAGGCACCAGACTCTCATTTTATGAGCCTTCTCTACAGCTGCAGTCTATAGTGAGGGCGATTGATGTTTGGGTCTAAGCTGAAGTTCACAATAGGTAGCTTAGCAAGGACTGAAAAGGAAAAGTAAGTGAAGTTTTGGAGGTATTTTGGGCTCAAGATACACAGAGGGGATTTGTGTGGGAGGATGGATTTATGGGGAGGACTGGGACTCAGGAGTGTAGCTTTTGGGCTGATCAGACTGCTCCCCTTTCTTACCCTTGGCTATTTCCATTTATAAAAAACAAGGTAAGCTGCTAATACTAATGTATGATGTTAGTAATGTGCTTCTGGATCTCCTGAGGAGACAATGAATAGTGCTTTTTTTCAATACATGATGATGTCTCTAGATCCCCTTGGCACTAGAAGGCCAGATTTTAAACTGTTTGGATACGGAACAAATTGGGGAATTGTTTTTTAATTGTATCTTTAAAAAACTAATGAATACGTAAAATCATTCTGAATGCACAGGTTTATCAGTAATATGAGTGTGAAATCTTTCTACCATTTAGACATAAATACACAGAGATGCAGAGGAATGCTCAGAAACAGAATCTCTTCCGGCATCACTGGTGGTGCAGATGTAGGACGGGGTCCTCTAGAAAGACACGTTCCTGCTCCGCAGTGCCCAGGAGAGCTTCAGAAACTGCAGGATGCAATGCTGTGCTGGGTGGAGTGCAGGGTGGCTGGACTGAAGGGCTGTAACGAGCCTCTTCGTGTTTCTTTCCCTTTCGTAACCCGCCTTTAATTCTATGGAAACAGGAGTAGGATTGCTGAATTATGAAGTGGGAGAAATGCAAGAAAAGCCCAGCAGACTGTGCTGTCAGCCACCAGAATAAGCAGCATTTCTGTGAGAACAGTTTCAGTGGTAACAGGAGTAACACCCATGCCGCCAGCTTCTGTTGGTGTTACTGAGCAGGGGTAAGGGTCTGTGAGAGCATGTGTAGGACCTGGCTGTGTTTCTTGTCCTGTTATTCTCCTGCAGCACTACCTGTTGTTGAGAAACACTGGAAAAATTAGGGGCCTAGAAATCTAAACTTTGGAAAATTCTTTGGCTCCTTCTGCAGAGTTTATCTGCAGTCTCTGAGCTCAGCTACTCTCAATCCTGCGTGTAGGAGACAGGATCTCATTTGCAATACAAACAGAGAAAATGGGGAGATGGAATAGCTTATGGCAAGCTCAAAGAATGGAGGCGCAGGGTGATGGCATGGGTAAAGCTTAGGTTCACTTATCTAATTTTCAAAGAATCATAGAAAGGTTTGCTTGCAAGGGAGCTGAAAGATCAACTCGTTCCACCCCCCATGCTGTGGGCAGGGACAACTTTCTCTAGACCAGGTTGCTCAGAGCTCCCTCCAGCCTGGCTTTGAAATTTTAGGCCCTTAATTTTAGGCCCCTAAAGTTGGGTGAAGGCCAGAAAAGACCATCACAAGTCTCTCTGTAACATGGGAGACTGAAACTGGCAGTGGGACATCGCATGTGTCAGACCTGTAGGTAAGTGCAAATTACCAGGACTAGTGGTGTTTACAGTTATTACCAATTCTAATTGCCTTTATAGTATTTGAGAAGAATATCTGTGAACAGAGCCACATTTAAATGAAAAATAAAGATAGTGCAGCAATATTTATGAGGTTTACTGTTGGACATAATTAGCAACCCTATTTTTTCCTCATGTTTAAGTGATGTATTTATGTAGTTTAGTACCTTAGAATGACATCAGTGTATCTAAATTTAAGGCAGTGGATAACTCAAAAATAATTTGATATCAGGCAAGTTTGACCAAGCAGCTTTTTAAAATACCAAAAGGAAACAATCAGGAATATGTGGCTAATTATTGTGGACAATACAGAAGAATCTACGCCTGAAAACAGAGCAGGAGTCGTGTCATGGCACAGATATAGAGGAAGACATTTCAGCCATGCCAGGCTTTGTAAACCTGGCTGGTGCAAATATCAGGCATGCACTGGTGCCCCAGCGAAACCCCAGGAGCCCCAGTGAAAGCTGAGATTAAGCATCTACAAATGTGTTTGCTGAATTTGGACCTTGCACTTGAATCATGACATCTAAAGTTGGCTTTACAAAGAGTTTCTCAGGACTCAGGGCTGCTGGTGTATTTTTATAACAACACTTTGTGTGCTTTGGCAGTTAAGGTAGATTACCTCATTTACTCTATCTTTCTGCATTTTATTTACCTCATTTCCTTTTCTAAAAATACACAAAAGTTGACTGCTTAGTGATATGAATCTCAAAACAGAGAAAAGCCAGCAATCCCTTGTCTTCCATGATGTTCACTTAAACCACATCACACCCTACAGATAGATTCTGCTTGCAAAAGGTCTCGATGAGGAACAGACCCAAGGATATTTTGGAGAAGCAGAGGAAACCCCCTCCCATCCTTCCTCCTCTCCTTCAACTTCCTTTTGTTATGGAGGAGGGCTGTGCTCAGGAGTGGCCAGGCTGTCATCCTCCCTGGGCTCTGCACAGCCACCTGAAGCTCTTACCTGTCCTGCAGGTGCCAGTCCTCTGGGGCAGAAAAATGGGAGATCAGTTTGCACAAGTGAAATGTGTGGAGCTAACACTTTGCTGACCAGCTCAGCAGACCTGTTCTGAAAGGGAGGAAAAAAAACCTTATAACTGGAAAAACATCTTAGATGAGAGCATCCAAGTTTATTAGGGTTGAGCAGCTTTTAGAATCTTCACATTCTGGTTTAGATTTGTAACACAGCAGGTGGCTTGTGGCATTCCTGGAGCTCCTGTGAGGTGGCTGTGGGAATTTAGAGCTGACCACAGCTTTCCTTGAATTGTTGCTAACATATTTGTGCCCATACTGTAAAGGTTTATGACCATATTTGAAATGCCACCACTTGGATCCCATATTCCATCCAAGCTGTTTGCTCTCATTTTCTTTTGGAGGTTTGTGCCCCACCTCAGGTGTGCAGCTCCAGCCATGTGAGTGCTCATCTCGGCGTTAGGAGAAAATCAGCCAACTTAGCTGAAATCAGCAATAAAAGCATTTGGAGCTAAGCAGGATGATTTTTTTGTGAGAATGTATTCTGGTTTTTCAGTTGGGCTGCAAAGAGGGGCCTCCAGTCATGGAAAGTGGTTTATTCCTGGAGCAATTATCTTTTTCCAGCTCCAGAGGAACCTGAATGATGATTTTTGGTGTCAGCCAAAGAGCAATTCTTCCCCCTACATCCCCCAAAACCTGGGTACCTGCTGCTAGCACCTGCTGGGTGAATGTTGGCTGTGAAGAGGCCAAGAAATACAGCAAGTCTGTGCCTCACCATTCCTCAAGTGATTCCTCACTTTAGGATCTGTGTATGTCAGCGCCAAGCTACATAAACAGCGTGTCTTTACTGGGGTGTCCCAGAAGAGTGCTGTGATGGGTTGGACTGGCTGTTCATTTAGCCTGGCATTGCTCTGTTTGTCCTAAATAATGAATGATACCCACTCTGGCAGTTTGTACAGATTAGCAGCAGTGGAGGATCTCAGCAGAGAGGCAAAGTACCTTTTAAAACATTAATATTCCTTCCTTGCTGTAAAGGGATTTTGGAAAGAGCTATGGTCAGAGCTGGGTCTGCCTTTCACGTAAGGAAAGTAGCATAAATTCAGCCATTTTCCCAAATCTGACTCATGTCCGTAGCCTTCAGAGATTTACTTAAGGAGTTGATATCCGAAAAAAAAGTGCTTGAGGGCTAGGAATGGAGGGATTCTGTTTCAGACTGCAAACCCTCAGGAAATAGATACATACATGTGTTGACTAATTGTGCTGCAATGCATTTAATCTCTGGAGTTTTGAACTGTGTAAATAGCTGTTGGACAAGGAAGGCAAAAGGACTTTGTTGTGGAATCTTACTTTGAGTTCTGCTCCCCATTACGGACCAGAAGTGGAATTTCTCACCGAACCTAAGGCATCTATTGTGACCTGAAGTCTGAGCTAGCTTGGTTGAAAGTGAAAGAAATTCTTTGTGCCTTGCTGTGAGACCCCAAGAAAACCATGTCTTCAGGTTTCTCTCTCTGTCCTTCGCGTCTCTGGCTCTCTGCTCCAGAGGACAAGAGCTGTTGTAGATTTGTCAGGCACCTCCCACAGCGGGGTCCTGGTGTGGGTTGGTGTCTCAGGGTCAAGTGCAAAGCCAGCAGAGGTTACTCAGCTGAAGAATTTTGCCCTGCATCCCTTCATCAATCACACTGGAAGGTCTTCTCTGCTGTTGTGTACTGCTATCACTCATTTTCTGCACATACTTTGTTCAGGTGCAGCAGCAGTATTTTCTACAAGCTCTTGATTTTATTATAATACAGCTATAAACCAGATAAAGAGCATTTATATCAGCCATTATAAATATTGGCTGGCCTTTTGTGCTCAGAGGAAGCTCACTCCTCTGCCTCTAGATTTTGATTTAGGATTATTTGTGGAGGGCAAATGGATGCATATATCACATCACAATATCTGTCAGCATAATTTCCCCTAATGAAGTATTGTATGCAGGAAGGAGGGTATGGTTGAAGTAACAGGCAGTGATTTCTTGTGATACAGAACAATCTTTTTAGGGATACTGCTTAGTCGTTGTTCATCTTCTGCAGTACAGAGCCCACCAGGAGTTGGTGGTTGATGGTATCTGGAAATCAGACAGGGATGAGACTACTGATACGGTGGTGTATACATAGCTAAAATAATCTATTTGGTGTTTCTAGGGAGCAGATAAACTTGCTATCACATGAATGCAGGAAACTTGTAGTAAAGCAGGCAGAAAGCAGCTGCAATACGCAGAGCACACAGGGGAAAGTTAAGGGGGGTGATTTACAATACCTGATAACCTGAAGCTGTTCTTGCTTTGCTCTTGACTTGTGCTGGTTTGGAGCAGAAGAGGCAAATGTTGGCACCTTTGTGGCAGTGGGAAATACCTGGGAGCACTTCTCAGTGCCCAAACCACAACCCCAGAGGAACTTAAGGGAAGGAAAACCCCAGAAAAGTCAGATGGCAGCAAAAACCAGGCAGGGGAGCCCTGAGGTGCAGGCAGCGATGGGAGAGGAGAGGCAAGAGAATGAGCATCATTAGCATGATTGATTCAGCAAGTGCCAGGAGAGCACGAAGAGATCATTGCTATAAAATGGCATGGGTGAGACACAGCCAGGGAATGCTGTGCAGTGGAGATGGAGATGAATGCAAAATACGTGAGGGAGTCAAGCTGTGTTTATTGCTCTGCTTTCAGAAAAGCACCAGGTAGTCTGGCACTGCAGTCTGTAGATGTGATAAATAGGAAGACCCTGTGTTTCTGGGGCTAATAACCATTATTTGATATAATTCTATTGCCAAAAAAAGAAATCTCATTTTCCTAGGAGGCTCTTGTAAACCTCTTAATTTTGGTCAAATGAATGAACAAAGATTTGTGCGATTTCTCCAAGAATAGTACCATACTCATTCATTGCAAAATGTTAGAGTGAATTTCTTCATTACACAAGTGCTGTTTTAGCTGCAGTGATTTGTTTTGTGGAATATACAGAACTCGCTATGCTGCTCTTTATTGCAAACGGCGAGCCTGGTTTATAGCACTGCTTGCCAGCACCTCCGGTTGATCTGACACCCCCCCAAACAATAGCCAGGCTGCGATTCATTACTTTAGGCAGCTCATTTCCATATGGTAATTAGGAGCCCGTTTGTAACATACCAGCATGGGTTTTCCTGAACTCATCTTATTGTTCTGCTTCACATCGCGAGGATGACAAAGGCTCCTTATAACAGAGGTAGCTGGGTTTAGGCAAATCCAGCCCCTTCCCATTGCCCTGGAGAAATCTCCATCCATCACTTCGGAGGACATGACACACGGCTTGTGTCGGTATTGTGGGTTGCGGCTGGGAGCAAAACAAAGGCGGGGGAGGACCCACGGCAGCTCGGGGGAGGCTTTCCCAGGGAACTGCCGGTGGTGACCACTCGTGTATGTGGGGAGCAGGGCTGGACCAGTCCCTCCCTGCTCGGGCTCCTGCCGAAGTTGAGGACCAGGATGCTCTAAGTTGCCCGGGTCCCCTGTGCTGCGCGGGGAGGCGGCGGCGGCGCTCCGAGGGGTGAGAGCGGGGGGCACACGGACACCCGGGGACACGCGGGGTGCGAGCGCGACCTGCGCACCCACCGCCATCGGTGCCG
>WEIT01001053.1:552229-660859 GCA_013389985.1 Dryoscopus gambensis | reverse complement strand
GGGCGGCGCATTGTTCTCCGAGCGGGATGCGGGCACGGCCGCGGGGTCCGGCGGGTGATGGATGGGGAGCGGTACCCGGGGTTCCCCCGCCGTGACAGTGCGAGCGGGCACGTCCCCGTGCGGACCGCCCAGTTCAAGTTCGGGGTCTGGAGGAGCACGGGACCGCCAGGAAAAGCCAACTCGGAGTCACTCGGGGAGGGTGAAATTCCCAGTGGGATGCAGTGATGGGCTGAGAATCGCCGATGGGACCTGCTCTCGCTGGCGCGACCAGCAGCACCTGTCTGTGCGGGCTGAGAGCACCCCCAGTCTCGTTCCGTGGGGCATCCCCAGCCCCTTTCACTCCGCCAAGCAGGGCAGACCCATGGGTGTGGGCATCTGTCTCTTCATACCTCTGGAGAAAGGAGTCGAGCAGCGCTGGGCTCAGCCCCGGCACAGGGTCCGTCAGGGATGTGGGCAGGCAATCGGACAGAAATCTTTCCCTGCGGGGCGAGGAAGCCCTTCCTCTGCCTTTGTTACACTTGTTTCCCTGCCCGGCTTGGCCTCGCATTCTCTCTCTTGCCCAGAATAGCCCTTTCCCAGTATTGTTCTCCGTGTGTTTCCTCTCGCCTCCTTCTTCCTCCGCCTGTCCTTAGCACAGGTTCTCTGCAGACCTAATACCCTGACACGCATCTTCCCTCTCCCCTATGGCATTTTTAAGTCCAGACTTCCCTTTTTGCAGAAAATCGTCTTTTTTCCTTAGTGTTTAAATTTGACTTAATCTACCATTCCATGCGTTTGAACTAAATTGAAATAAACTTCACTTAGGACCTGCTGCATAACAAAGATGAGATTTCTGGCTGCCTTGGTATCGGTTTCAGTTACACTGAGCACTGAGTGCTTTTAGACTGGGCTTTCTAACCTGTCACTGATACCATGTAGAATAAGGTAATGCTTCACTTTCGGCCTCACTGCTGCCTTTTTTTATATAGATGGGATTTGGTGGGTCCTTTGCTAAATGAGTGTTGCCTTCTTGAATGCAGCTGAAAACTGTTAATGTTGAACATGTCGCTCCTGGAAACAAGTTTGAGAGTGCCTGTAGGGGCCAGAGGGTGAGATCCAGGAGAGACCAGGCTAGGAGCTTGTTAGAACAATGTCTCTAAAAGGGTCCAGCCCTCACCTTCTGTACTGTGTTGGTTTTCAGGCACAGATCCATTTGAAAGTGTTTGTGTCTCTGCTGGAGCAGGGCAGTGCACAGCTGCTGCCAGGGGGGCTGTTGATTTTTCCTTTAGGGGATTGTGTTCTTTAAGCACTGCCTTTATTTAGAGTTTTGCCTAATGGGAAGCAAAGAGCAGCTGAGCTCATTCTTGTAACTTTTGCTGGATTCCCAATAGCTGCAGTGAAGTAGTCAAGGCTTTAATCAATTTTTACTTGGCTATAACTTGGGAAATCTTTGAGCAGCCACGGGGGCACTGGCTGAGAGCTGTGTCTGCAGGCTGGGGAAGACTGCAGTGCTTTAGTTATGCCTGGCTCATACAGAGGCTGGAACATATGTTTAGAGAAATGTACATATTTTCACTTGCATTCTCTGCTTTTTAAAAATTACTTTCTTGAAGTTACCCCTTTTCCTCCTTTTGAAGAGCTTATTCTGCAGAAGTTAGCAGTGCTTGTCTTGGAAAGATTTATATTTCCTGCAACAGCATGGATTTCAAGGACTGATCTGTGTTATAGGAAGATTCATCTTGCTGATTCCCTTGGACTTGCGTGGGTGTAGCCGCATCAGACTTGATCCTTCTAGTTTGATTTTGATGTATTGAACATGTAAAAACCCTTGTTAAGAGTTTGCTTGTCAGTCCGCTAGAAATATGCACGTCATCTTAGTCAAAAGAGATTGTACAGAAACCTTTCAAGCTCTGGAATTCCACAGTTTTGAAAACATGACAGGAGTGAACAAATTCCTGAGGTCTAAGATGCAGGTGACCATTTTTCTATGGTTTCCTGTGGGAATGCTGTGGTTGTGCTCTCTGAAGCTGGATGTTTTCTGGGCAGTGAGATGAAATTGCTACAGAGATCCTCAGAGTAAAAGTTGTGAATGCATCTCAGCTACAGAAATCAGGGCTCTTTCCTAGACTTTGTGCCATAACATAAAAATCAGAACTCCACGCAGCACCTGTGACTGATTTTCAGTGTGTGTTGTCTGGCTCAGTCTTGTGACAGCATGGAAGTGAAGTGTGGTATGAGAAGACTCCTCTGAGCATGGCTTTGCCACCACTGTGGGACTCTGCTGATGTGGCCGTGGATGGGCATTCTTGGTTTAGGCAACTCTGCTTGTAATTTCTGGTAATTAAAGCAACAGAAGGTAAAAAGGAGGCCCGCTGCAGGGCTTACATGATTTTGAAAGAGCTCTTGCCTATTTTCTGTACCCTATTTTCTTCCTCCAATGCTTCTTAGCATCGAGTGATTGGCAGGGAAGAGGGAGTGAAGGACCTGGATAAATGGAGTATTCTGGGATCCAAGGACTCTGTTCGTGCCTGTTGCACCTTCCCAGGGAGGTGGTTGGCCAATGTGTCAAATCCATTTGCAAGCGGCAGTGTAAATTAAAGCTGGGGGATAAACAGGTTAGAAGGTTAATGAGATGTCTGAACTTAATTGATTTTCCATACAAATTGGCTATAATGTCTTTTGTTTGCTTTTTTTCCCTCCCAGGATGCTGTGTTACAGCAGTTACATGAATATGAGGAGAAGCAAAAAGGGAGGGGGGAGTCATGGCTGTTGGGAAGCCAAGGAAACCTTGCTGGTAGTCCCTAGGGTGGGCTGATGTGTGACTTTGGGCACAGCAAGGTAGCTCTTAATTAGCACCCTGCATCCCTGTGTCTTCTGGGACTCGGGGCTATGGACTTGGTGATCCTTGAGCCATGGACAGCAGCGTGCCCTGGCTGTCATGCAGAGCTGTACAGTCCCAGGGTTCAGAGAGAACTTTTATTTTGATGTGGTGTTGTACAGGCCAACCTGGGAAAACCAGTAGAAGAGGAGCTATAATTTGTGTTAAATGATTTCTGGGTCCCAAGGTTGTCAGGCAGCATCCCCGTGAGGGTGGCACTACTCTTTCTGTAAGCCTGGCCTAGCTTTAATATCTAGAGGAGTGTGGCTGCAGGGCGAGGATGGCTTATTAAAGATGCTGACTTTATTCATCTAGAAGTGCCTGACTTAACAATGAGATCATGCTCAGGCCACCAATTTTTGGTCTTTTCTGTGTAGGTTTTCATTCCTATTGGGAATACATTTGAGTTAGTGGTTGGAGCCAATCCAGTTCCATGGGCAAGAGGACCTGAGATCCTTCCAGCTTGCTTGGCTCCTGAACAATGCTGGGGTTGCCCAGTGCCCCTTCCATACTGGGCTGGTTTCACCTGACAGGTGCAGCTCAGGAACAGCACCAGGCTCTGCTTGTCTGTGGTCTGAGCTGGGTGGCACAGCCAGCCCAGAGGAGTGGCACACCAGGACAGGAGCCAACTTTGGACATGCTCTTGGTCACCCCTTCCAAGGGTGTGGAGAAGGAAGGACATTGTGTGTTTTGGTTACATGACAATAAAAGTTCCAGCTCTTCCTGAGCTCATTTGCTATGAGAACCATGTGGTTAAATCACATTTCAGACTTTTCCTCTTGGATTATATACCAAAACATAAAGAATAAAATAGCAAATTCTCTAAGGGGCTAATACTATGTTTTGACTCGTGTTCTGTTTATTCCTAACTGGACTACCACAGTGAAACAGCTTTTGTGCTTAACATGGAAATTGATTGTAGAGTGACTGTGAAGAGTTGCCTGCAGAAAACAGTTTCCATAAAGCAGCTGTATTTTGATGTAAGGGTTTCTGAGCAGCCGAGGACAGCTGCAGAGCACACAGCACTGCAAGGGAGATAAAGAAAGATCAAGGTATTTAGACCACCATATCATCACAAGAAGGACTGATGGGAGGCTTGGGCTTGGCACCTCCACATTTGTAATCAGGCTTCAGATAAAGCAGCACACGCCATATGCTGCAAGATTGGTCAATACTTAAAACTGTTTGCTGAGAATGACTCAGTCAAGAGTCAGGGCAGGAAATAGGTCGCTGGACATCGTTTACATCCTTATCTTGTGGTTGTCACCAGTAGTGCTGAATGACAATATTTAGTTGTAGGAACAATTCCTTGGCCAGTTTGGAGCACTGGCATATCTTAGTTTTTGAACAGGCTGAGCAATTTGCCTCCAATATAATGTTGAAAACCCACGGGCAAAGCTGCTATTGTTTGGTTGCAGCCATTGCAAAGCATTAAGCCTTCCTCTTGCCCCAAGTCATAATGCATGAGTGCTTTCAGCAATGGTTAACAGTTCTGTGCTTAAATGATATAGGTTAGAGAAAGGAGGGATTTTTGTTTTCTTTTGCTATTTGAAGCAACACAACAAACCTTTAAACCATAATTCCTTCAGAATTCTAGTAATTTTTGAAAAACATAGAGTGCACATTGAATACATGCAAACTGTAATTTTGGTCCTTTGTTTTCTGTGTAGTTGGTTTACAGGGCAGTGTCAGGAAAGGAAATACTTTTATGTGATGGCCTCTTTGTTTAGAGACTAAACTCTCAGTAGATCAGCTGTACGTAGAGCTGACAAAAGCTTCAGATTTTTTGCAGTTGTCAAAACTTCAGTGCACAAGAAGGGGGATGCTGAAGGGATAGAAGAAATGCGGTTGCACTGGGGTTATCTGTCAGTTTAACAAACTAATATAAAAACTATGTCCAAGAGTGTTTGCCAGGATGCCCCAGAACTCAAATGTATGGATGCCCAAACCACGCAGCTCCTTCCTTCCTCTGCCAGGACAGGATTGATCGCTGCTGCACTCCTCAAGTTCAAAGCTGAACTTTTTCAGACCCTTTAGGTATGTGTTGGGGCTGTACGGTCGAGTTATTGAGCCAAAAGGATCGTTTCAGCTGCTGCTTGTTGGCCTTGGAGAATGCAGGTGATCAGTTATTGCAGTTATTGATCACCAGTGATCAGTTCCAGTGGTCACAGCCTGGTCAGGCTGTGCTGTGTGGCTGTGCCTTCGCAGTGGGAGATGGGCATCTAAACCCCTTTAATATATGTAAGAAATGTAGCCCTACAGTTTTTCTCATGCTAATGTCTGAGCTATCTTTAGTTCCTATGAAAGAGAGTTGCATAGGCTGGTTAATCTCCCTGTATATAAATCTCTTTCATACAATTAATCCTTTATTTTTTTTAGATCCCAGTGTAGGGGAGAGATGGTTTAGAAACAAATCCATTTACCTTGTGTTGCATTGAAAACAAACCCCATGTACTTGAAAGCAGAAACAAAGCACATACATAGACACATTTTTCTGCATGGTCTTGGTTATTATTGCTGTGTGGTGTCAAAATAAAAGATCTCATAGAAAATTTCTCTCTGCAAAGAACTTCCCAAGAAAGAGATTGCTTTCAAGGCTTTCTATCCTGAAAATTCTTATGGAACATCAGACAACAAAAGACGCAAAATTGATGACAAAATCTTGACCCTCCTGAATGAATGGGAATCTTAACACCAGAATTTTGCCTGGAGTTTTAAATAAGTATCCCATTGGAATACTATATTTGTGTGCTTTTAGAGATATGAAATTGCAGTTTTACTGAAATACCAGTTCTCAGGTGTTCCATCTTCATGAGTAAATGATCTGGCTGATTTTTCCCCTCTTTAAAGTGAAGTAGAAGATTAGGAAACAGATGCCTGTAATACTCAATTACTTTTGAATAGTAGGTTAAACAGATCAGCAGAAGTTGTACATCCCTTCCCTTCTTTCCCAGCAAGTTCTAGAAGCACTTGGAGAAGCATTAGAGGTATCTGGGGACAGAGCCCACTTTGCCTAGTTTAGAAAGAAGTCTGAAAGTAATAATCAGTGTATATTTTTGGTGAATGTTTTCACTGCAGTCAGCCTGCCCTGGCCCTGAGAACACAGCAGAGGCTGTTGCTTTGTAGTCAGACCTTGTGGAATAATTTTGGATGGCTGTGCTTGATGCACCCTCTGGTTGGGTTTAACACAAGGAAGGGGGTGGAGGATGAGAGATGGAGGAGGAGGATGCTTTAGAGCAGTTTGGAAAGGCGGACAAGAGTTCAGAAAACCAGGAGGAAGGAGAGGAGAGCAGCTAGGCAGAGTCATTGTTACTAACTAGGCATGGCACAGAAGGAGGCTGCCATCTGAAATCCAGCCTTGGGCTGAGATCACAGCATGCTGATGGATTTTATGTGACAGAATTCCTCTAGAGGTACTGCAGTGCTAAATGTATAGGTTATGGGAACACGGGTCCTGCATCCGTCTTAACAGTCCTGCTTGGAAGTTATGGAAAGCAGATGTACACATCTGGTAGCTGTTGTGCAAGGGGCTGAGTCCAGCCAGGAAAGAAAGCAGTTCTTATAAAGGTAAAATGTCTTAAATCTCAAAAGAAACAAAAAAAAAGGTGGGGGTGTGCATGTTTAAGATTAAACCTTGACATGCTCTATCATGGTGTTTGTTTCTGAAGGTGATGATGATGGAAAAATGTGTGTCTGGAGCTTAGGAAGATCTCCAGACTGTCTCTAGTGCATGGAGAGTTCTTACTTTCTTCTTACACTTTATCCCTACTCTGTCTCAGTTTAGACTTCTGTTCCTCGTTTAGAAAACAAACTACAAACCCCTCTGGATTGCAGACCCAGCAATTTAAGCATATTTAACTCCGACACTGAGTTCCCTCCTGTGCATAATACCAAGGAAATGTCTTTGTTTGCAAGAATGCTGCCTAACAGCAGGGCCTGGCTAAAAGCAAATTTTAAATGATCAAAATCTTAATAATACTCTCTCAGTGACATGACTGCACCACACAGGATAGCTGCACATGGAGCAGAAACGAGAAGCGTGGGAATTGTGCAGGGATGTGCTGCAGTAGGAGTCCTTCTAATCGGTACCATATTACTCAATTTTATGGTAAAATAGACTAAGTGTTTCAAATCACTTGTTTCTCCTCCACTGTCAAAAAAGCTTAGCCGAGAGCTCATATAATCTAACATTTTAGCAGCTAAAACACAACTGGCATTGATTGTAAAGCATCCTTGTTAGTGGCTTGGAGAGATGTGTATGTATTGTGCAGCTAATGTAGTAGATTCTGAATGCCTGGACTTGGTTCATCCTTCTCGCTTCCAATTTTTTTTTTTTTAAATCAAAGTAACAGAATTTCTTCTAACTCTACTAGTCTTCTCAAACACCTTGAAAAACAGTTATATCTCTTTCTGATTTAATGGTCTGTACTGCTGTGTAGAAGAGAAAATTTGGAGAAGTAACATTTCCTAAACCCTTCTCCAGCCCCACCTGATTTTGCTTACATGGGAAGCAGAAATGGGAAGCTCCAGGAGGTGTCTGCTTGGCAGCCTTGAGGCTGATGCATTATCTGGCACAGAGTTATGTGCTTATCTGTCAGTATTTCCTA
This sequence comes from Dryoscopus gambensis, assembly GCA_013389985.1. NCBI lineage: Eukaryota > Metazoa > Chordata > Aves > Passeriformes > Malaconotidae > Dryoscopus > Dryoscopus gambensis. The sequence goes on along the minus strand of WEIT01001053.1, from coordinate 653,395 downwards.
ATGCTGACCGTGTGAGTCTGCCTCTCCTGGCAACAGCAGAACTCCTTTTCCATGTTTTTGCCTTCATTGCGCTTACAAGAAAATGACTGTGAGGGTTGGCTGTGAATATCTGCTGGAAACGAGCAAAGAGTCATCTAATGATGAGTTTCCATGAAGCAGAAGGTGAAATGAAGTTGAAATGTAATTATGTTGTGTTAGTTTGGGGCGTTCAGGAGTCACCAGGAAACTTGGCCAGCTGTTTGTGCAGGTAATGGCATGAACCTGATAAACACACCAGTGTCAAGGCTTTTTCAGTTCATCCCTTAGAAGAACTGATTATCACTGGGGGAAGGAGAGGAAACCATGGGCTTTGTCAAGTCAGCCTGACAGTGGTGCAGGGAAGGAAGAGAGGAGAGGTGTGTGCTTACTGGGGGTTACTGGTATCATACAAGATCTTACTTCTCCCTTGTAATCCTTGCTCATCTTTAAAAGTTTTAGTGACCACTGCTTCAGCACTACACGCTTGCAGGAATATTGGTCAGGGATGCACTACACCATTTGGATGGTCTTCAGGGATGGGGATTTCTTGATTGTCCACCCATAGTTAAGGGAGTGTGTGGGTATGTGGTTGGTTTGGAAGGGAGGAGAAGGGTTTTGGTGTGTGTATAAATCCATCTGTAACCCTGTTTTGGAGTACTTTGAAGGTTTCTTGCTGTCTGGAGTTATAACTTGGCTGATGACTTCGTTCTTTTCACTTTAAACACCAGGGAACTGGTGTTTAGACTAATTTTAACCTACTCATTCTCAGCCTGAACCTCTTTTTTTAACCTAGCATGAGTAGCTTTGATGCTTAATGACAGAAAGTTTTGTTAGCAGTGCATTAACATCTTGTCTTTCAGTAGTTACAGCCTGTCAGAGCATCACATGCTCGTTTGGGGCAAGCTACACCTCTTCTCCCCGTCTGAGAAATCCCTTTCCCTGCTCCAAACTCCTCCGTAAGACTTGAATGGAGCCTGGGCTTTGCAGCAGCTGAGACACAAATGTTTATTCAAATACATTTGAGTGTGTCATCTTTGCTCTCATCTCCAGCATAGCTGCGTGGGATTTTAGTGGCACCAGGAGTCAGACTCCCAGTTTGCTTTAACAGTTGTTGTCTCCAGCTCTGCTGTTTGACTACAGAGTGGCGGGGTGTGCTGTGTGCCAGACTGCGTGTCTGGCACTTCCTCTGCAGAGTTGTACTTGTTTGGTTTTGTTTTTGCATGCTGGTGGTGCTCTGTAGTCCTGTCCTCCTAAAATAAAATGTGGTGGAAGAAAAAAAAAATAAAAAAAAACAACAACAACAACAAAACCCAAGCGAGTGAGAAGAGCCATGGGTGGGACTGAGCTGGGGAGAGCAGCCAGAGGAGGGACAAAGGCAAGCAGCGTTCAGTGGGGAGCAGCAAGGGTGGAAATGCTCCAGGGAATGAACTGCCTGGCCCTGCAACCTTAGAAAGTCTCTCCCAGTGAGTCCAGGTAAGTGGAAAGGTAACCTAAGATTCGTAGTCTGGCCCTTGCTGTGCTGAGTGGGTGCAGTCCTGCTGCAGGTTTGGGGAGAAGAGGTGTTTGCTTTTATAGCTCTTTGAATCAGTCAAGAAAGATGTTGTGTCCTTCCTTTCCCTTACTTGTGTGAAAACATGAGGTTAAGGCTGGGAGATGTGTTCTGTTCTCCCAGCTGAGAGCCGAGCTGTGGAAGCTGCAGGGAGAGATGTGGCTGCCCAGGGTGGGAGGCTGCAGCCTGGGGCTTGTCTGCTCAGAGTTTAACAACACAACTCCTGTATGATGAGTCTTTCAGAGGTGTGTCTTATGAAGGTTGCAGGCTCAAACCGCTGCTTAGAGATGCCACAAGTTGCATTTAAGTTTTTGGTTTTTTTTTTTTTTTAACGTGTCAGTAATTTCTACAGTTGCAGTCCAGCCTTTTAAATCCTGAATACTTGGAGTCCCTGATTAATGCTGAGGTGTGTTGGCCCAGCCAGGTGTGTTGTAACAGCTGATCTTAAACAACAGTGGGCATGCTTTACTCAGTGGTGGAGCAGGTACGTGCCTTCAAAGCACAGCAGGGAGGTAGGAGGAAGTAGCATAGAGGAGGAAGGTCAGAGACTACAATCGGACCTGAATGTGCTGTCCTCCACACCTGCCCAGCTGCAGAGCAGTGGAATCTGGCCCTCACACTCACAGATTTTAGGTGTGAGCTTCCCCTTACCCACGTGGGTTTGTACCACCAGGCTGCAAAGTGGAGCTGTGCGGAGTTGCCAGAAGTCAAGAGGAAATGGCAAATAAGCTATTTGCAAAAATGAAGATGCTGGTTCCTTTCTCACAGGACTAGTCTTGAAATCAGGAGGAGGAGATGGAGCCAAAGGAATGAACTCCAGTCATTCCCACTTATAACATACTGGTGGATCTAACACAGCATCTGCTGGTGGTACCACTGGCTGTGCTGCTCAGGTGTTCCTGCAGCAGCCTGTTCACCCTTCTGAAAGAAGTAGTCAAGTAGATTGTTTCACGCAGTTAACTGGAGAGAATAAGGGGGAAATGGGATATTTGTTTCCTCTGAGCATCCTACGGGACAGCAGGGCACAGAGTGTATTTTATAACTGCATGTGCTTATGCTGCATTTGGTACTAAAGGGCTGTCAGTGCTGCTTCACCAGGGTGCTACTGTGGTTAAAATGGATTTTCCTGGCAATTTGTCACTTGTGCCTGACTCCTTCCTCTGCAAAACTTTTCTGAGTAGAAGCACTACTCTGGGCGCCATGTGAGAGTAGTGCTGAGCCTCAGGAGGTGCCAGGGATGTGCTGCAGGAGGGTGTGTGTGAGCACTGGATGGAGAGGAGGGGGATCTCTGCCTGACATCATCTCCAGCTGTTCCACCCAGCACTTCCCAATCCTGTACCCGGGAGCCACCAAGCCCCAGGGCCTCTCCCAGGCCTGGGGAGGGGGGTCAGGGCTGCTGCACCTCCTTGAGCAGGCAGGAGTGGAAATTCCTGTTGTAGAGAAAAAAGATGTCTGATAACACTCTAGTACTGCTCTGCCCAAAGCAGCTGATATGCTTTTGGAAAAGAATGAAAGGTTTGGGAGGAGGAGGAGGTGGTGTCTGATGAGGAAGTTTGTAGTAGATGAATGATAACACCTGTGCGCAGTCTGCTTTCTTCCTTGGGGCTAAAACAGGTGGAAGATTTGCTTTCAGTAGCAATGCTCATCACCTCAGGCTGGAGAGACTTTTAATGTCCCATTCAGTCCCTGATAGCACGGGCTCTTTGCAGGTTTTGTTCCGGATTCTGGACATCTCAGGGTCAGTCCTGATGCTGGTTGTCACATTGCTATCATTTACTCCCCAGAAAAAGAAAGAAAGGCTTTTTGGAATTAGCTCATCTTAACTGTTTGGTTGTTTGGTTGGTTGGTTGTTTGGTTGTTTGTTTGTTTGTTTTGAATCCTGGTAAATTCTTACCTTTGTTTGTGGAATGTGAGAGGTGGTCCCCAAGGCTTGTGACTTTAAATTCAGAGGTTAATTCTGCATGGAATGTGAAAAAGATTTGTGCATAGGGAGAAAAATCACGGAAAGTTAAAAACAAAGCAAAATCTGGTTTTCCCGTGTTTTTGAGAAGCTGGAAAGATCTGCTTGAAATGCTTCCTTGGTTTAGTGGTCTCTGATGTGGGCTGGTTCTTGTAACTGGTGTAGTAACTCTGAGAGTAAATTAGTTTAAGGGCTGCAATTCTGAGTCGAGGGGCTCTTTACAGCACAGGCCAGGGCTGCAAATGAGCATCAAAGCAAGAGGGGTTTGCACAGGGCGGTGCAAAAAAGCCATGACAAATGTTGGATGGGGCAAAGACAGCTCCTTGGTGCGGTGTCAGGAGGAATGACAGCACAGAGAGCTGAGGCAGCAGGTACGAGCCAGCGTTGGGGATACTGTGTAAGGGAATTCTTAGATAAAAATCCCTGCCAGGCCCCAGGATGTTGGCTTGAAAAACGAGCAGAGTGTTCAAGGCAGAGCAGAGGCTTTGAAGCAGACTAATCTTGGACCAGACATACTGACGGGATCCAAGGGGGTGGATGGACTTTTCTGTAGTTTTAATGCAGTTCCTCAACATCAGCATCTCTCTCCTAGTGACTGGCCTGGGCTGTAAGGAATATATTTGTATTTGTAGTGTCCATGTGCAACTGTGTCAGTCATCTTCTGGGTTATGGGGACTTCCTTTTGCTTGAAACTGGGAATTTTTGTGCCTGATATTGTGCCTAAGCAAGGTGTTGGGTAAGGCATGGCACCTTACCCTGGTGGGAGGAAGGATTCCAAGGGATTTATTGATGGTGCTTTGTGCCCTTCTCAAGGACAAAAAGTTTTGAAAATTTTTTGTTTGCCTTTTCACTGGGCAATTATTTCAAGCCAGCAATTTCTCTGCAGCTGTGACACCCATGTCCAAAGGGAGAATGGGGAAAGGCAGGAAGAAAATTTAACTTAAATTCAAATTTACCACTGTCCAATAAATTCTCAGTAGTAATATGACACTAATATAACATTAGCAATGGCTTCATTACCACAAATCATAGCTATTTTCATGCAGGATACTTTTGTTACCTGCAAGAACCTTCTGGCATGGTTGCAGCTCCCCTTTTGTCTAAATAATACAGTTTAGAGCAACCACTTACTGGGATAAATGTGCTTACTCCAGGAGTTTGATTATATTGATTGTCAGAGCACAAAATCAGTTGTGGCCTTGGTTTTGGTGAAAACCAGCAGCAAGGCCATAGCTGTCCCTTCAGACTCTGCTCCTGCCATTAGAATCCAAACTGTTTGTGTGAGCTGGGCAGGAATGTGCTGGTATTTACTCAAATTTTGAAGAAGACACTCAGCAGAGGAATGTGCTTTACATGCTCGCCATTCCACTAGGAAATTCTGCATATAAAGGAAACCTCAAGCAAATATTTGGAAGGCCAGGGGGGCTTCAGAGGAACAACATGTCCTCCAGATTTTAGAGAGAGCAACTCGTCCTCACACATTCAGCTGTGTCTTGTCCTCTGTGCAAGCTCTGTCCCAACTAATGCTGCTACCTGGGTGGTTACAATAATCCTCTTTATTTCATTTTAATGTCTGTGTGAGTACCTGATATTCAGAATGGGATTAGGAGAGGTGAATTGCTGCTGAAATTGGTAATAACAGAAAGCAAACCTGTCTGACAACATCTGCCCTGTGATCTTCAGAGAGCAGGTAAAAGGATCCTTAATTAACTTTTTGCCAGGGTGGGGTAGTGTTTTTGAGAAGAATTCATTTGAGAAAGTTACAGCACGAATTGTTGTTGCCTGAATTAAACAGCCTAATGAATTGCCATAAATTAGCTCGTAGCCTATAGGGAATAGTGTTTCAGGAAAAAAAAAAAAAGCTGTAAAGATTGCTCTAGGCTGAAGGGAGGGAGCTGACTCAGAGAAACTTGCTAAAGGTAAAACAAGAGTGTGGTGGTTCTCAACTGTTGTTGTCAAAACATATCCAGAAGCTCTTTGCCCTGTTCCTGTTTGGCTTTTCTGCCTTCTGTCTCCAGGAATCCCCTCCAAGCTGGTCAGAGGCTCTGGTGCAGAGTTGTCAGGGTTGTACAGGTCCCAGGCCAGTTACTCCACAAATATTTTATGACTTGTGTCCTGGATTGCTGCACATCCCTTATTAACAGCTAGGTGGGTGATAGAAAATGGGAAGCTGTTATAAAGCTGCGGATAATTAAACACTTATCTTGGGACTAAATTGACACTGCTCCCCAAGAAGAAGCCTTGCCAGACTGTTCTGTTGGCTGCAGGAGTAACGCAAAGGGGGCTTCCCCTCCGGGAGGGCTGTGCTGTGGCTCAGCAGGGATTGCCCTCCTGCCCCTGCATCAGGCCTGTTGGTGAATGTGTCCCCTCAGCTGCTGCTCAGGAGGGGTGAGCACATTGCCACCACGGGGTTTATAGTGTATCTTAAGGCACATAATCCAACACCTTGCTTAAAACAAGTGTGGGGTGGTTGGAGGGTGAGTTTGGAAAAGCAAAGGTCCCTTGTGTTGCCATATTGAGAATGGATCTGGGTGGCTTTACCTGTGGGACAGAACTGGTCAGAGACACTGCTTCCCGAGAAATTGCTGTGCCAAAGCAAGGTACTCCTCTTCCCAGACAATAAAACCACAGGGGTTATTTGAATGAGAGGCAACAAGTACCTTTAACTCGGTACAATTGCCTGGGAGGGTTAACAAGTTTGTGATGTTTGCGATTTAGTGCCTCTGTGCTGCTATTCACTACCATGAAATTCTTGTGTTAAATGCCCTTTCAGCTTTGCCACTGTGAAGGTGATGAAAACCTTATACAAAATTTAAAGTCTCAAGTGAAGTCTGTAGAAATTATCTGAATGAATTGGGTAATTTAATACCCATCTCCTGGTAGCACCAGCTCCTTCACGAGCTGGTTTTCAGAAGTTCTGTGTGTGCTGGGATGGTTTTTCCCAAGTTTTTCTCAACTTGGTTAGAAACTGGCTTGTGTCCAGAAGTATCCAAGCGGCTTTGAGTCCTGGTAAAACTGCAATTTACTCAGACCTTGCTCTGGAAAAGGCCAAATATTGTTATGCCTTTATGCTTTGGAGGTGCAAGAATTTAATAATCCGTATGTTTGGCTTGCTGGAGGAGAAATCTGAATTGCTGAATTCAGGGAGGGGGAAAAAATAGCTGTAACATAAACTAAACAGTATTTCTAAAGGCATGATGTCTTGACTGAATGGTTTTAATCAGCATAATTTGAATACTCTGTCGTTGCTTAGCAAACAAAGCCCTAGTTGGTTCACAGAGGTATTGAATAACTAAAGCAGGCAATATCCCTGCCAGGGTATTCTTATCTTCCAGTTTGGTTCCTGTCTGTGCACACAAGTAGGATGAAATTGGTGCATGCAGAGGAGTTAAGGGGAACTCTTCTGCATGAGTATGGCGGTGCTTGTTTGAGATGTCTGCCCAGAAAACAGCTGCCTGTCTGTGAAAGGGTTTGAGGCTTCACTTCTAGAAAACAGCCTTGGGTACCTCCTCATTTTTGCTGTGCAGATTATTTGGGTTTAAGCATATTGTGAGTGGGGAGGGCCTGGCTAAAAACAACAGCTAGGCAGAAAGGTGGAACCCCTTCAGGTGTATCTTAAAGATTCATTTAAAGAAGAAAAATTGCTAATGTAAAGATGACTGTGTGTTCTTAGACACATGCACAGCTCTGTAGTGAAAACAGCTTCTGCCCCTTATTCTGACAGTCTGAGTGAAAACCTGGACTCCTCACATGGCCGTTGTTAGGCAGTGCTGGACCTGAGCTCGCTCTTTCTGCTCCTCTCCTGCTTACTTAGAATTAGATGGAAGGTGACAAGTCCTGGAAGAGAGGTGTTACCAGGAGGTTGGGCACATGACCTCCTCCCGTGCCTGTAGGTGTTGTCTTACCCGGCAGGCAAGCCTTGGCTTGCTTTTCCTTGGGGATCCCGCACTCCTGAGGTGTGGCAGCTGTTACCTGGCCCTGGGGAGAGGGTGGCCACATGGGAGGGGTGCAGCTCCTGGATCAGAGTGTGGTAAAGCAGGAGGTTCAGACGAATTGGTGCTGCACGAAATGAATGCAAGCAGCAGGGGAGATGGAGCAGGAGGAATCCCCACGTCTGTGGGGAGCTGACAGGCACTCGTCCAGTGCTGCTCTGTAGCTGCAGACCTACTGATCTCGGTCCTCTCCTTCCAAAAGGGCACATAAGTGTAGGCCCTGAGCCAGGATTAACTCTGAACTTCCTAACAATATCTTTCACTGCCTCACTTTAAAAGCAATTTCTCTTAATAGGCAAAGACCTGCTGTTGGTGTGTCCGAGGTGAAGGTGCACAGCGCGCATGGGTGTGCAGTAGCACATCTGTGAGCAGGAATAACTGCACAGCTGCTCTCCAGGAATTCCCATAAATCTAGCTACTTTTGCAGGTGGTTATGTTGGTGGCACAGCGTTTTGTGTAGGGAGACTGTCATCTTCTTATGTCCCTGTGTTTCTGAACACTGACCACTAAATTCCTGGTAGTGCTAAATGGAGTATTAATTCTCAAGCCTTTCCAGGCACATCGATGTTGTTGTGCAGGGATGTGTGCCAAGGTGGTCTAATTCAGGCTGTTACTGAAACCTGACACTGTTTGGGGCTATCTGGCTTTCAGGGTTGCTCTGTACCAACGAACCTGGGCTGCTATTTAAATAAAAAGGTTGCTTAATCCAGAGATCTCTCTTAAAGAAAACCTAAACTAGCACCAAAATAACCCTAGAAAAAGTGATGCTGCTGCTTTGAGGGAGGAGAAATATGACAGAGCAGTGTCTGTGCCTTTGCTAAATTATACAGGGAGCAGGAAAACTGCCGTTTGCTGATGCTTCTCTGAGTTATGACCACATTATCCTGGTGCGCTTGTGCTGCCGGGCATGGCGAGTGCAGCTGTGGGGATACAGCTTCCTTAATGGCTCTGCTGTTCTGCACTGATCCACTCACTGGAAATCTTCCCATTTATTTCACTTGCTGCATCCAATCTTTGCTCTCAAGTCATCTTTCCCTCCTTGTTTTAGGTTCTCTGTTTTGGGAACTGTCACAAGGTATTTTCAGATTAATCTTTCTTCTCCCCCTGCAACCTCCTCATCACGATGTGGTCTCTGGCTCTTTTTGCAGCTGTTTTGCTTCCTGCAATCCTGAGACAAAGGAAAACCCACCTTCTGTAGGCTGGTTTCAGGCCAAGCCTGCCTTATTTAAAATTAGTGTGGGCACTTGCCAGAAAGGAATCCCAAGTCACAGTGTTTGAATTATCATGGTGCTGGCTCTGGCTGTAAAGGAAAGAGCAAAAATACACACAAAATGAGTTGATGTTTTCATGTCTAGCTGTGTATTTAGAGGATGTGAAAGTTTATGGCCATGCAATGGGAACCAACACGGGTAGGTAAGATAAATTCCCACAGAGGTCCCTGCCAAGATGGGAACAAGGGCAACATCCTGCCTGCATTTCTTGGGCTGCTGGCAGGCAAGAGCAGCAAGGTCACTGATTTTCCCAAAAGGGTTTTGTTTTATGAGGATTGTTTGTGGCACATGTTCCATCCATGTCAGTGGATATGAAGAGCAGGTCAGCCCTCTGCTGACATCTCCTTGGCCCAGGAACAGTGTCGGTGCCTACTGCAGGGCATGTCCAAAAAAGCACTTCATAGCCTTTTCCTTCATTTAGGATAGGGTGAGGAATATAAGCAGCAGACAAATCTTGCAGCTGGTTGTTTTGTTGAATGGCTAGATGTGTTTTTTGGGACTGAAAGCTCATTGGTGCTCTGATCTCATGGTAGTGGAGGTCCTTTGCCTGCACAGATAGGTAGGTCACTGCGGCAGGAAATGAGGAACATGAAAATATACTTCTTGTTTTTACAGTGTCTTCTGATGTCTGTGGCTCTCTGTCCTGGGGATTTAACATTTCAGGACAGGCCCTTTTTCCTGGGGTTGAGTGTCTGGCCCAGATGGATGAGCAACTTGCCAGGCATCATGTGTTGGCCACTCCTGCTCCCACACAAGCTCCTGGGGACAATGGGAATCTCCCCTGCTTTGGCCAGTTTGTGACATTGACTTGCTGCTGCACCTCATCTCCAGCTCCCTGAGGCAGCTGTACTTTCCTCCCCCTGATTTGCAAAGGGGTGGGCTTTTGTTTTCCCCTCTGCCTTGTATCCCCAAGATTCCTTTGGAGGACTGGGCTGTGCCTTAAACATCCCTTGTTTAAAAGACGCTGCCATAGATGTTGCACCTCCCGCCACAACAACAGCTCCATACTTTGCACCTGTAGTGAAAACAGTGGGGAACAAGGGCCACTACTGTGACAGCGTGCCACCAAGGTGAGCAGGTGCCATTTCCTCCGGGATCCTTGCTCCTGGATCTGTGCGTGCCTCAGCAGGAGCGCGGCGAGCGTGCGCTGCCGCAGTCTTTGTTCCTGGTTTATTGGACCTGTCTAACAGCGGGGCTGGGATTTGCTCTGCCAGGGTTTTTCTGCCTGTTTAATAGGTGCTTGTGGGCATCTAATAATCAAACCCAAAATGAAATGCATGAGAAGGTGAGGCTGCAAGCAGGAGATATATGAGCTTTCAACTGTGTCTGCGAGGGATTCGTATCCCTGGGGATGTGTGTTCATAAATGCTGGGCTTGTTGATGGCACAACAGAGACATAATTACAGGTCTGTTCTCTGTCACAGCTGTGTTGTCCTCTTGTACAGGCCAGGCATAAATTTGGGGTTCCCAGGGGAAAATCTGTGTAATTATGTGTGTGTGTATTTTAATGTTACCACGTAAGCTAAAAGGAAGAATTTCCCATTTTTTGCTGCCACATGTCAAGCCCATCTTTTCCCCCCTGCTCCTTTGCCAGTAGATGTGGATTTTTAATACTTTAATTTGAACTATTCTTTCCCCTCTACAATTTGATGTTCTGTACTTTTAAACTTTAGAGGGTGCCTTTTTCTGGGTCAAACCAGCAGGATTTGTACTTTTTGCTCATTGCATCTGCATGTCTTAGAAGTCAGCAAGTCATCTGATACTTTTTCCCAAAAAAGTATTTTTCAAAAAAAGGTCATGTAGCAAAATTTCCTGCAGTAAGGATGATTTTAGATAGAAGCACCACTTGGAGCTACTGAACCTCAAAGCATAATGCCACCAAAGACTGTAAAATAAGGAGGTGGGGTGGGGTGTAAATCTCCATGTTAAATCACATAAAGCCAGAGTCCCTTGAGTATCTCTAATGCTGTGTGATGGATGAGAATTTCCCAAAATAGACATTTGGATTTTTTCTTTCTTGAAAGGACTTTGTCTCACCCTGTGATTGCTGACAGTGATGCATAAAAGCAATACAGGGAGCAAGCTCTTCTCTTGGTTCTCTTCCTCTGGCAGAGGAATAGAATAAACACTGTGTTGAATTCATATGCCGTATTTCTCACTGGGGCAAACATTTAAAACATTTGGAAGGAAGTCTTGAGCCTGACTGCGGTTACCTCGCTGTGGCTGTGCAGAGTACTTTGTTTGATTTCTGTGAAGCCACTCAGGACAGAAAATGGAGTTTGAGCTCAGAGCATCCCCTTCCCAAAGACTGCTCACAGGAGCATTATACTGCAGTTCTCTTTGTGTTACCCTAACCATGGCACACAGTTAAAAACAAGAAATTAAAGCTATATTTGAATTTCTGCTTTCATGTTCTCTCTCTTTTCCTGCGCCTTTACTTTACAACCTCTGCAAAGACTTTGGGCTGTGTTGTTAGAAGTGTAGCAACATCAGGTCAGGCATCCCTGGGGAACAGGGAGTTGCTTTTGGTCACCCAGCAAAGAATATGTTAAAAATATCACAATAGGCAATACAGCAGCCTAGGAAAAGCAGCATGGCTTGGTGCCTACTAATGGAAAATAAACAGCTTGAACTTTCATGTCAAGTCATAGAGAGTCTGAGGACCCCAATTTTCTAAACTATTCAACAAATCAAACAGTTCCTTGTCACAGGGTGTGCCCTGAATTCATGTCCCTTGACTGTAAATGGTGAGAGGGTGCAAATCTGAGGACATTGGCCATCCAGTGTGAAGAATTAATGGGTGAAAATCAAGTCGTGTTCTCTGACTGGAAAGTGGCCAGACAGGGGAGTGTGGGCCACAGATCTTGGAGAACTTCAGATGGAGAGAACCAAAGTTGGCTGTCACTCATCAAACTTATAGGTAGTTTAGAATCCAGACCCTGATTCCATTGAAATTAAAAGGGAGAAGCTTTTGTTCCTTATGAAATACAGGGAAAACTTCTAACTGTGGCAACAGGAATCTCATGTGTGTAGGTGTTGTTTGCATAATGCACCATCAGGACATCTACTAAATCCAAAGTGGCGTGCTCAGCTGCAGTCAGCCACCTTCTTTTCTGCTATAAATAATGCATCCATTTTTTACTGCAAAAGTCGTCCCATCAGGGAAAACTGATCAAGGCCATTTTCAGGGTCTTGGAGCTTTTAATGTGTTTTCCAGCTGGGATGCTTTGTCTGCTGTGCTGTTCCCCAAGCTGAGCTGCTCTACAGTTGGGGTGACACAGCTTCAGTGCAGTGTGGTCACCCTGTAAACCTTGGGGAGGACTTGGTTTGTGTCACATCTCCGGCTAAAGACTGGAGAAATTCGTGAGCAACTCCGTGCCCATTGCTTCCAGTGGGACAGCAATCTGAAACGCCCTCCCTTTGCCTGTGTCAGGTATGTTTTACTCTTCTAGGCTCTTGAATGGATCATTATTTGGTTGTAGTTTGGTCTGTGAGGATTCACTGATTGTAATCTGTGATCTATTACTACAATGAAATCATGTCTTCTTACAGCTGTGAAAATGTAACTGGTGTTGAGTTTGAAAGCTTCTGTAAGGCAGGATTTTCCTGACTCTGTTCTGAGGATAAATTACTTCTTAGGAGCACTCTATTTATTACACGGGGTCATTACATGGGTTGGAAGACTCACAATTCTGGTGCTGCATCAGTCTGAGAAGTTAGAGGTGCTTGGAGGTGCAGCAATTTTAAACAGTTTTTGCAGGGAAGGTGTGGCGTTAGCTGGTGGCTCTTGCTGAGAGGCAATTTGAGATCCTTTAGATGTCATTTAAGTGTCAGGTTTCATAAGAAAGGGTAGCAGGGGAGTGGAGAACGTTGGGGCTGCAGTGATAGGCGCTTCAACCTGGCAGCAGCTAAAGACTCCTTTCAGACTTGGAGCACTTTTCCTGGTACTGCTGGAGACAGCAAAGCATGGCTTGAGTGGTCAGGAGCTCAATTAACAAATTCAAATGAAAGGGAACTGTTTCTGTGTGTTGTGAACTGTGTGCTGTGAACAGCCTCAGCCAATAAATTGTGGGCTTGTGGTTATAGGGTGGTTTGGGTTGGAAGGGACATTAAGGATCATCTGGTTCCAATGGGCAAGGACACCTTCCACTATCCCAGGTTGCTCCAAGCCAGGTCCAACCTGGCCTTGGACACTTCCAGGGATGGGACAGCCACAGCTTCTCTGGGCACGCTGTGCCAGGGCCTCCCCACCCTCGCAATAAAGCATTTCTTCCCCAAATCCCATCTACCCCTGCCCTCTGTCAGTCTGAAGCCATTCCCTCTTACCCTTTGCATCCCCCTGCCCTGGGTAGGCTGCGGAGCAGTGACACGTGCTGTGCTTGCTCATGTTGGTGGGTGCCATCACTTTCACTGCTTTTCTCATTTTAATTTGCTCTCCCACTCCAGCTCTGGGCTTTAAATACTTGCAGCTGGAACGGGATGGGTTCTGATTAAAATAAACATGATACACCAATTAAGCATGTGATTATAGAATTTGTGCTCCCACCATTGGTAGGTGGGTTTAAACAAAAATGTTGTAGGTAAAAGTGGAACAAATTTGTATTAAAAAAAAAAAGTTGAGTCCTCTTCAGGACTGTAAATCAGTTTGTCAGATTTCTAAGTGCTTTGATTCAAGCAAAGGTTTTCTTTTGCTGCCCTAAAATCAAAATGAAGCCAAAAATCACAGAACTGAATTAATTATCTTTGAGTTAAATCTTGCAAGTAATACTGTATAAACACTTCAGACCCAAAGGGGATTACAGGCAAATACTGAGCGGATGGAAGAGTTTAGGGATGCTCTGAATTGCAAAACAGGCATTTAGAAAGCATTTCTGGAGCTGCACCTCTGGGCTGGGAGAGCACGGAGGGAAGGATGAGGTAGCTTAGGGCAAACAGCTGAGAAGAAAGTGGCCTTGGCTGAGCCTGGAGATACTGAATGAGAGCACAGGAGAGAGAGAGAGCAAAGAGAATGGCTGAATGTCTGTCAGTCAGGCTTTACCCCCTGCTCCATCCCAGCTGTTCTCAGGTGCTGCCAGTGATGTTTGCTATGCTCCATTTACTCGGTGGGGTTTGGGGTGTTTTCTGTCAGGAACTGTGCCTGAGTAGGGTGGGTGGAAGCTCTGGCTGCTCCTGGCACCAATGATCTTGAGCAAACATCTTTGTATGGATCTGTTTACTCATCTGTGAAATGAGCATCAGCCATAGCAGGGAACTCAAATCCACTGATCATTGAGTGTTTGGGATGGCATTTTACTTCGGATCACTCTTGAAATAGTGGGGTGTGAAATTCTGTGTTACCATGATGTGGCACAGATCACCCCATTGTGATAGCTGGGGAGGGGAAGAGACAGGTGATTTTGTGATGAAGGAGAATAATTAGTGTATTGCATAGTTTTTAATGCTATATCAGGACAGGTATCAAGTGCCAGATTCTTTCTTGTACAAAACAAATGAGTTCTTTATCTTCTCTCTGTCTGCAATAAGACTACACATGATTAAATAATGGCTTCATTTCCCAAAGAACAGTAGATGAATCTAAAGTCCCTATCTTCCCTGTACAGGAACGTACACAGATTTTATATTTGTTAGAGAAACGATTTGAAATGTTACTTTGTTTTCCTAGCATTTTGGAGTTTTTCCTCTGTTTGAAATGCTTTGGCTTCTCTGTTCTCATTTTTACCTGCTGTGACTTGTGGTGCAAGTTGCCTGCACAGTTAATTTCCTTGGATGATTTATTTACCAGTGACACTGCAGAGCCCTTGACATAGTAATTGCAATGATGTGATCATCCAAACATCAAAGGCAGGAGCCCCTGGGTTCTCATCTCCCTCATGCTGCTGCAGTCCTCCCACCTCTCCCTTTGCGCTCCCTCTTCGTTGCTTTAATCCTTTAGGGGAAGGAAAAAATTATGTCATAATTGGATAAGAACTGGGTGAGTGCTGGAGTAGGTTTCTGTATGGAACTGCTTCCCTGGCTGGCTTTGGTCAGAGGTGCCAAAATGCTCTGCTGCATCACTTGGGCTTTGCTGTCCCCGTGTCCCCTGTGACCCAGGGCTTTAACTGGCTGTGTCCCAGCGAAGATGGGCTGTGCTGAAGCTGGGCAGAGAACAGGGGCAGTGCCTGCTCTGCTCTTCCTGGAGATGAAGCAGGGGTGGGGGAGTGGGGAGAGGAGTGGGGAGAGCCCTGGTCTGCCTCTTCCCCATCTGTGTTTGCATCTTCAGGGATCAGACTGGTCTTGTGTGAGAGGGGAAGGCGCTCACCCCTTAATGGGCTGAGCGGGACCTGGCCGTGCTCCAGTCCTCCCTCTGCTCCCTGAGCCTGATCTCAGAATCACAGAACCACTAAGGTTGGAAAAGCCCTCTAGGCCTTAGCAGGAAGGAATTTCAGATTTAAACCTGCTTCTGCAGAAACTTTGGTACCTCAGAAATGAGGTTCTTTGCTGGTCTGATTGGGGTTGAAGAGCTCATCCCTTGCACGCTCTCCTGTCTGTTGCTGTTGGGCTGGGCAGATGTTGCAGATGTTCATCCCTTTGCTGTCGGAGTGCAGTGCCAGTTCCCTCCCAGCTCTGCAGCCCCACTCCTGCTCCTGAGCTCGGTGGGGAACCTGGGATGCTTCTGTCTTGAGAACAAGCTCCCAAAGAGCTGAGTGTTGGAAGAGGCCCCTCAGCAGTGAGCTAAATGTTAATACGGGGGATTAAAGACCTCTTGGAAGGCAAAAGTCTGGCAGTGAGTGTTGAAGTGCTAAATCATTGCTTAAGGCATGCTGGTTTCACCAGTTTAGGCTGAGACCATTAATTAACTGGTTCTGTGAGTGTGCACATCTTGTTTAAGCAGCTTTCTGTTATTTGAGAGAAGTACAGAAGGGGAGAAAGTACTAGGAAGCATATTGATATTTCTTTATCTTTTGAAAAGCAACTGGAAGATCCAGTTCCTGCTGAGAGCAGAGTGGGGTCAATTCCCACTCCCAAGATAATGTACTCTGGGGTTTGGAGGGACCAGCTGACCCAAGGCAATGCACTTAGCCCTTGGCACAAATTCTCTCTCTTCCCAGACAGCAGGAGCCAAGGCTGCTGCTGCTCCATTACATGCTAATAGTCTGAGAAATAAAATACAATTATTAGCTGAATTGTTAAATGGACCTAGAGCCTGAATCAGAAATTACTTTCCAACAGCAACTGGAGCATACAGTAGCAAAACAAAACAAAAAAAAAGAGGCAAAAGAAGGATTGCTGCAGGGTTTACTTTTTTAATATGCTTAAGTACAGAGCACTGGACTGTTTGGTGGAGGGGATGCAGCTCTGGATGAGGCTGGGATGTAGCAGTGCTCCAAGCTCTGGAACTGACATTTTGTGTACAGTCAGATCTGTGCTTCAGTTCCTGTTATAAAGGAGTGGGGTCCATGGGATGATTGCAAAATATATCAAGTTTAATGTGGTCTTTTGCATTGAAGCTGAATATCACTGTGTTCAGCCCAATACATGACAAGTCCAGCACTCCAGCACTGCCATCCTGGAGCAGAATGGATTCTGTTCTTCTGAATCGGGCTGCTGAGTGCTTCGAAACACACAGCAAGTCCTGGGGGTGCATTGGGAGGTCTTGAGGGCAAAGCTGCTCTGTCCTAGGGGATGACAATGAGATGGGATGAGATGAAAGCAGGTTCAACATGGAAAAAGCCCGGGACTTTGCTAGATGCTGGGTAGCTTTGCTAAAAGTTGTGGTGTGGGTTATGTCCTTTTGTCTCTTAGTGAAGGTGGTAGGACACAGGGAGCAGCCAGCCTCTATTTCTTCCCCTGCCACAGGAAAAAAGATTCTGTTGGGAGACAACTGCCCCCACTCTCTTCCACACTGCAAAAGAAATGAGGCCAGAAGCATTTAAGCTTGTCTGCAGAGCTGTAGGTCAGCATGGAATCTGCTCTTCCCAGAACGGAATGCACGGTGGGGCGTGGAGAGAGAGGATGTTTGGTTGTAAGGGTTTTGTTTATGCCAGAAGCTTGGCTGGGTGAAGGCAGATGGAAGTAATTTTAAGGGACAGGAGCCAGCTGACAGTTGCATCTTGATTCAGAACAACTATGGGCAAGCCAGTATTTGGAAGAAGCTTTTAACCTAACCCCTGTCATTTAGTGGTTGGTCTGTGCCCTAAGAATGAGTTTTTATACTCCCTTACTGTCTGCCCATGGTGTTTTTAGGTGCTGGTGAAACTCCAGCCCTTCCTGGTAATCACAGAATGACAAAATACAGAAGATGGGGAATGATGATGGAATGATTTCAATGATGTTTGCAGCTCTTAAAGGGTTGTGGCCCTTTGCTTTTGAATTCTCCTCTTACATCTTAAATTCCAGGCTCTTGGAGTGTTGGTATTGCAATAGCTGCTCTCCCTTTGGTGGGTTTGTGTATCTCAGGGCAGCTGAGGAGATCCTGGAGATAGGAACCTCAGAAGGCAAATGGAAAGAAGCCCAAATGGTGAAAACTCTATAAAGCATTTCTCACTGCTTTATGCTGTCTTATCCCAGACAAAGCTTTATCTTTCATCCCATAATTACGTAATTCCCTGTAGGCAGCTTAAAGTGAGCTTTCGAAAGGTCGATAATTTTATCTATTAGATGCCTCCTGTGATCTCTCAGTGTAGACATGGGTACTTGAAGGAAGGTTTTGAGGGCAAATTCCTGTAGTTTCAGTGAACTGCACTATGAGACTCAATGGCTTTGAGCCTGTTTAACAGGATTGTCCACATTTGCATTTGTGATATGGTTGAGTAAAGTGCTGCTGGAGGGGGCTGCTTCCTCTGCCACCTTCCCTTTCAGCTTAAGGTTTGAATGCTTTCCTCCAAGATCCTTTTCTTTCACCATACCTGTCCCAGAAAACAAGCAGAACCAACAGCTGATATTTTTTGATCTTGGAACTAATATTTTGCGCTTAATATGCATTTTTATAACGTGTCTGGGTTTTTTTGCTTGTCATCTTCTTCTAGGTTGCATTACGTGTAATGGTTCATACTAAAGGAAAATAAACTTTCCTAGGTGGAAGGGAATAGATGTTTTTCCAGGCTGAATTCAGCTGCAGCTGTGTAGGACAAGGCTTGCAAAGAGTGGCTCAGCAATGTGATTCAGGGTGCAGAGATCACTCAGACCAGTGATTACAGAAGCCACATCCATTCATTCCTCCTCACTGCTGCATGAACCCAGTGCCTGCACTGGTACATGGCTTTCCCTAAGGAAAGGGAAAAAGAGCAAACTTGTGAGCTGCAGGCTAAGGCAAACAGATAAGAAGCTTTGAAAACAGATGGGACTGTTTTGAATCAAATCCTGAAAGGGGGAGTGAAAGGCATTGGGGGCTATATGCAAGGGGGATGACTCACTGCTGTTGTCATCGAGGTCTCCTCTTACAGGATTAGTGATTACTGCCCTGGAACATCATTTATCAGAACCCAAACTGGAGACAGAAGTCTCTAACCTGAGACCCCTTAGCTAAGGCACAGGGTC
Organism: Dryoscopus gambensis; assembly: GCA_013389985.1. Classification (NCBI taxonomy): domain Eukaryota; kingdom Metazoa; phylum Chordata; class Aves; order Passeriformes; family Malaconotidae; genus Dryoscopus; species Dryoscopus gambensis. Next base: position 635,089 of record WEIT01001053.1, on the reverse strand, counting down.
ATTTCCCCAGCAATGTTCCCCTTGCTCCAAGGCTGTGGCAGGGGGGACCCTCAGTGTGCTGCAAAGGGTCCTCCAGGCTGTCAGGGCTGGACACTTGCCAGCCCTGCTCCTTGGAAAATTACAAGCACTAGGAACCTCATGGGACTGCATTGGGGATTCATTTGGCTGGTGCAGAGATGAAGTGAAATTGTTGGATTCGTGTTTGGAGGGGAGAGGGCCTCCAATCCTGAAGTGCCTGACGCTGTGGGAAACTGCGTTGGAGCGTGCTGCCAGCTGAACCTCTGCACTCCTCTCTCAAAATATTTTCTTCCCTTTTGCCCCAGTAACTGCGAGTTTGGGTGTGTGGTACTGCAAACTGGCCCGTCATGGGGTACATATGGATGTGTGTTGGAGAGGGACCCTACTGCCACTTTCTCACAATCTCTGGTCCTGGGGCAGGCCCCTGCTTTGTCTCGTGGGCTTTTAGGAACAGTTTGTCGTGTCTGAGTGTTTGCTAGATCTAATCCTGAGTGTAGCCTGAGCTTTTATTTGACTACAACAGAGCAGAGCAATGCTTTGGTTAGAAGGGTGCTTCTGGATGGAAAAATATCTGAACATTTCTTTAAAAACACCCCCACCGAAACCCCAAAACAAATCACCAATCCCCAACCCTACCTCTGGAGGTGTCATGGACCAGAAGAAGTGAAAAGTTGCCTGTTAACCTCACTATTGCTGCACAGGTGCCTGGTTAGGAGACATCACCTGGAGAACGTAACAGCCCCTGGCACACAGAGCACAGTCACAGCTCTGCAGGAACGTGGGTTTTTCCTCTCCTGAGCTAATACAGCAAAGCCTCCCAGCTGTGCCGTGTATGAAAACAGCCTCTTGAGAAGGCTCGAGCCAAGCCCCTCGTTGCCTTGTGGGGCACTGCAGATTAGTGCTGGTGCAAGATTGGGCTCTTACCACGATCTTAGCTATTTAATTAAAGTAACATGGAACAAAACAAGGAGAATTAGTTAAAAATAACAACTCTCGGAAGCACAGCTTGTCTTTTTATTAGACTTGTCCTCACTTTCTTTGCTGCTCTGATAAGAAGGATGTTCTCCCTCCGGGATGGAGTGAATAAACTGGGATGAAACTAATTTGTTGGGCGTTATGTGTTAATTAATTTTGAACACTAATCCTGTCCCCATACACAGTTTCTTTTTTTCCTGGTTTTATAGAGTAGAATATAGTTCTGTTTGAGGAGAGGATGGGCAGCTTGTGCTGTGTTACAGAAGGGAGAAGGTTGTGTTGTCCCCCTCGTCCCCAGGGCTGGGGGAGGTTTTGCCTAGCCCTGTGCTGCTGCTCACTTTTGGGCAGGTAGGAGTTTTCCCAGGAGCCTGTCCAGAGCATGGAGAACTTAATATTCACCTCAAACCATGCTCTGAGCATCAGCTGCAGCCTCTTGCTGGTGTGAGCCCCCTGAGGGCAGGGGGAAGGGGCTGATCCCCTGTATCCCATGTGGAGCTGGCACTGCTGGGAGGGACTCTGCCTCCACAGTGGGTCATGAGCCCTCTGTCAGTCCCAGCAGTGCCCGTGGCCCTGCACTGGGCAGGAAAGCACTGCCAGAAAATTATTTCAGTTGAGGAAAACCAAAAGATATATTATCTTTTTTCTATACATTTCTCTTTTTAGAATAAACTGAAATAATATTTGAGCCTCTGGACAATATGAGCTGGTTTCCTTTTTGTACCCAGACTTCTGATGGAAGACATTCTGTTTTCAAGTGGTCTCTTTAATCTGATGGGAAGTTTGCCATTCAGATGGGGGAAGACATGGACTGTCTCTTTAATCTTTTTTGATTAAGTGCTATTATTTTTTTCCTGTTCTTTTTAGTCCTTTCTTTGGCTCAGCAGTTACTCCTGGCTGCCCATGCATCCCACCTATTCAGCTTTGCCCATTCTTTCAAAATCAATATATGCTGCTAAATTACTGGAGTTGGAGAATAAAATAAAAAAAGAAATCCAATATGAGGTTTTGGCATGTAAGTGTTGCTTATAAAGTCCTAGGATGGTCTTTAATACAAGCCATCTTGCTTTCTCATTTCTGGTGTATGCATAAGTGACAATCCCCGTTCAAGGAAAGGAGTAATAATATTCAGCAATCCTGGAAAAAGGCTAATTCTTCATTCTGTCCAAGTTTCTAAGCTACTGCAGGTGTCTCAAGCAGTGACTTCATGTGCTGCCCTGCAGATTCTTTCCCACACTGGGATTCCTCCGGGCTCACTTTCTAGTAACAGAGTGAAGGGTGACCTCTGTCCTGCCACTTTGCTGTGAGTTCAGGTGGATTAAAGGACAGACTGGAAAAAATGTGTATGAAACACATTCCAGCTTGCCAGTGTGCTCTTAGAATACACAGAGCAGGAAAACATTAATTACATGGTGGCTGTGGACAAGACTGATTTCTCACAGGGGAATTCTTGCATACAGTGTGTTTCCCTCCTTAAAGCAAGGAGACATTTGGGATCTGACATTTGGGGTCTGGGTATGGAACTGGGACCATGATGGCCTTGAAGAGCTGAGAGCAACTTATAAGGAGGAAAACTGTCCTCTTCTTAAAACCCAACGTTCTTTTGGTGGTCTATTTTAAGTTATGTTCCTTTCTACTCTGAGAGCAATTTTCTTCTAGCAGAGATCAATTTGTTAAGACTTTTATCTATAATAAAACTGAATTTGGTTGGTTAAAACGTGGAGCAGAATTGACTGAAGGGCAGTGCCTGCTGAGATGGGGTCATCTATGAGGCTGTGCTGGGTTCAAGCCCCTCCAGAACCATCTGTTGGCACTGGAAGGACTTGACCCAGCTCCAGGAATCAGGATCCAGGAATTTGGATCAGGTTGCTGGTCCCTGACATAACTAACATGCCATCAGAAAAGGGTCCACTGGGAATATTTGATCTGTTTAACTATGGACCTAAACAAATCAGTCCCAGTGGAGGTTATTAAATCCTGGTGAGAATTTACACTATCTACCTTAAATCCCTATTCCCGAGATGTTTCCTAATAGGATAAGATATTGTTGCCATACAAAGGCAATTACACCATGGTAAGCATTTACCATAAATACCTAAAATGCAGAGTAGCTTTGCCAGCATTGGGGTTAAATCTCACTGTTTCTGGCATGAAGGAATTTAGTGGATGAGGTTCTGGGTATTCCCATGGGAAAGGAGAACTTTCCTGTGGTGCTGTTGGTTCACTGATTTATATTTGTCTGGTATAAGCAAGAAAACAGAATTATGGCCTGGATTTTGTGTGTGTGTGTGAATTGCTGGGATTTTTATGAACTGCTGTTTTTTCCCCTCTGTAGGTGACCAAATCTCAGTGCCTCTGTCTCCTGGGGTCGTGGAGACAAATTTAGGGTTTCTGCTGAAAAACCTGCATTGTTCACTAAACATTGGCACTTTTGTGGGGAAAACCATCAAAAGCAGGGTTGAATATTGGAGCTGGTGAGGTGATTTGAGCAGTCAGGGCATTGGGAGCAAGGAACGTGCGTCTGTTCGAGAGTCCCCGCCCGTGTCTGAGCCACACCGCATGCACAGAATAGGGTTAATAAAGTGTTTTATTTCTCCCTCCTCACACTGTTCCTTTGAAATCCCACAGTGCCGTTCATCAGTTTCCCTTGGAGCCCTCCGAGGCTGCGGCTGTGCTGCGGAGCTCTGGGGTGCGGAGCCGTGCGCTGGCTGCCCTCTAGTGAGGCACTGCCCGGGATCAATCCCTGCGGGAGCGGCGCTCGGCCATCGCCGCTCTCCATCCGCGGCCGCAAGAAGTTTTTGATCAGCGTAATCCTTTTAACTTCAGCCTGATGATGCTCTGCCTCCCTGGTGGGAAGCTGATTGCTGGCAGATTAGTGGGTGTTAAGTGAGAGGGGGTAAATTTGGCTTTCCTGAAGAGCATCACCGCCGCAGGAGGCGGGGAGGCGCCTGTGGGGACGTGGTACCCGTATAATAAAATTTAATAAAATCGTGGGGTGGCTTTTAACGGCTGGAGGAGTGCATCGGGGGCTGGGGCAGTGTGTGCCCTCTGCTGCTGTGCCTGGGGTGGGAGCCCTCGCTGGGGCTGGGCCCCCTGCTCCTCCCTGTCTGGGCACCACAGTGTGCTGGCATCCCTCTGTGGCTACCACACCGTGCAAGCACTGGGAAAGGTCTTGCTTTGTGTCCGTAGGGCTGAAATACTTCAGGATAGGCTTTTTTCACCTGTGTTTCTCTGGCTGTTTGTATACTGTAGTAACCATGGTGTGCACCTGTGTGGGGAGGGTTGAAACCAGTGCAAGTCCTGCAAGCTGCCACCATCCTCACTGCGACCACTGGGATTAAAAATGCAGTTTTTGAGGTGAGGTTGGCAACCCTGGAGTCCTTGGGAGCTGGGGGCTGCCGCAGCAGTGTGGGCAGCTCCCCTAGGCTTGAGTTTTATGTGTGAGGGCCCCCAAAACTGTAAGCAATGCATGCTGCAGCTGCCGAGGAGAAAAGCCAGGGAGAGCAGGAGATTTTGGCAGCGCTGGATGGTTTTAGTGCTGGAGCTGCCCTCTCTAAGAGCAGGTGTGTGGATGCAGGAGGCGAGCTGTAGCAGAATTCACCCAGGGGGGGAATTGGATGGATTCCTTGCATAAGGGCAGGCTTGAAACAGTCGCCAGTGCTCTGGGATATGGAAAGACCGGTCCTGCAGCAGCAAAGTGCTGCTGCTTTTTGGGGATACCCAGGGGCTGGAGGAGAGAGATGGGGTAAACAGGGTTAGAAGAGCTTAGTCAGGATGTGTTTGTTTAAAGGATCTGCTTCAGCCTGACTCCTGTAATTAGGTAACAAATATATTTCTGCTCCTTGGAAACTTTTCATTCATTAGCCTAATGGAGGGAAGGATTATGCAGGCACGAACCTAAAAGATGCCAAGCAAGGAGGGGTTTGCATCTGGATTGAACCAAGGCATGCAGCAGGAGTAGCTGCTGAGCTGGAGGGCACAGGAACATCACCATGGAGCTGTGCTGTGGTTCAGCCTGCACCAGGGTCTTGGCTGCATACCTGGTGTTTTCTGCAACCCATGTCTGCTATTACAGGCTGGACGTGGAGGTTGTTCTGTGTGGCTGTGGGTAAAAATCTGGAAAAATCTTTCCATTTAGAATGCATGAGATTGTTTTCAAGGGAAAATAGATATTCTGCCTTGTATGACACTAAAAGATACCATAAAGACACTGCAGAAACAGTGAAATAATGAAAAGGATGAAATCCATACATGGTATATAAAACTGAGGATAAGCAAAGGCTGGAGAACTGTGAGTATGAATTGATTAGGCTTCTCCCAGCAGAGCAGTCCAATAACAGGCCAGAAGTGCACTCATGCAAAGCTGCTTTAAGATGTTTTAAATCCTGAATGTCAGAATCTCCAAGTGGAGCATTCTGGATGCTGTAGGCAAAGCAGTGGCTGCTTTGGGGGTGCTGATTTTACACACACCCCTGGGATGCACAGTGAAGCAGGGGGATCTCTCCCCAAACAGCAAAAGGTCTCTAGTAGAGGGCTGAAATGCAGCAAAGCACGGGCACTAACAGTGCTGCAGTGATGAAAAAGGAGGTGTACAATGGCTTCTCCCTAGGAAGTCATTTTACTGCGAGAAACGAGGAAAAGCATTCTGAGATCTGAGCTCGTTGGGGCTCTCCTGGAGAACTGAAGTGAGATTGTGTTTCTGATGGCATCAAGGGGGAGTCCCACAGGCACAGTTGGGCCAGTGGCTCCTGTACCAGGCTGGCTCGGCTTGGAATCAGCCTTTCCCTTGGCTCTGTGTTGGCTCAGAGCTGGTTCCTGTGTGTTTTGGTGCATTTGTGTGGTGCATCCCTTTGGCAACAAAACAGCTACTGAAACCTGCAACTGCGGGAGTTGAGATAGTTAAGGTATAAGAAGAATATAACAGGTTGTACTTTCAGATCAGCTGGACCTTTTTGAAGCACTGATGGATCTTCTCCTTTCCCTCCATGGGAGATGGGGGCTGGTTGTTTGTAAAGTGATGCTGGTTGTCTTGATTCCTTACACCCGGTGAGATAGATGGGGCTGGAGGGAAGAGAAGTGGAAACAAGACTCCCCAATCCTGACTGAACAATAAAATTAGGGCTGTAGAAGAGGAGGTGCATATATGTAAAAAAAAAAATCTGTGAGGAGGAGGAGGAAGGGTTTGCTTTGCTACAGCTTTGGCATTGAAGTTCTAGGTCTTGTTTTGTCCTTATTTCAGTCATCAAATAACCTCTTTGAAAGTAGCTAGGTGAAAGTTTTAAATCCTATGAAACCACTTTTTTTTTTTTTCTCCTTCCAAGCTGGGGCAGGAACAAACACATGACTTAAACACCTCCTGTGCCGAGCTGGCCTTCAGCAGAGGCAGCAACAGGCTGAACCAGTTTGCTCATTGCTTTCGTCTGCTAACAGGCCCTCTCTTGTCCCGGGTGCCCTGGGAGGTGCTTGGCCGCTTCTCCCGGTGCTGCAGGAATTCCCCTGCCTGCAGCCACCAGCTCGGGCACCGCGGTGTGTGGCCAGCAGCCTTCGGCCAGCGACAGCCCCACGGACGGGGCTGTGCAGAAGACCCAAGCCAAGGTCGGGAGACTGAGCGGAGTATCCTGGTACGGGGTTAAGCAGAGTTTTATGGCGTGTGGCAGAGGGTGAGGTGTGCAAGCAGCTTTCCCTTCCAGAAGGTGCCTGTCTCCTGAGTCTCAGGTGAGAAGAACTTGTTTGAGTTGATGAGCTGATTACACCTGGGAGACTGTTATCACCTTATGAGTTGGGGGATGTCCCTGTGGTTGGTAGAGGTGCTCTTGGAGCCTGCATCAGAAGTGACAGAGCGTGAAGGGTGTTCAAAAGGTTCTGCCAAGTTTATTTTGCATGGGTGTTGCTCATGGCAGACCTGCTCCTGGTGTGGTTCCCAGTGCTGGGCAGGCTGGTGGGTCAGGCATCCATTTGGACATGATGTTGACCATGGGTGTTGAGGGGATGGAGGGTTACCCATGTGGGAATGCTGCCCTGGCTTGGGCCAGGTGCTGGAATCTGTGCCAGAACCTCACAGCCCAAAAACACTTGCTGCTGCTGCAGCAGCCAGAGCTGCTCCAGTTGTTGTGGGCTCTGCTGCCCTTGCTGAGCACAGAGCCCCACCAGCTGCTCCACAGGCAGAACAGCAGGAATTTGGGTCAAGTTGGGGTGTGGGTTTTACTCTGCTGCCTGCCGGGTCTGTCCTTCAGCAGCAGCTCAAGGGGCAGATGGGGCAGCCCTGGGAGGGCTCTGCACCCCCAGCAGTGGGGCTTGGCACCCCCCGAGTTCCCCCTTGGAACAGTCACCCTTGGGGTCTGCTCCGTACTGAGCTCCTCGGTGCTTTGGTCACTGTTTGAGATCTGCCTGAAACCATTACACACAAGAAGCTGGAAGCTGCCTGACTGATGTCTGAGGCTTTCACAAGTACTTGTGTATAAGTCCCTTAAATTTCAATCTAAAGATGTGGAACTGTTGGCTGCTTTGCTCCTTCCACTTTATCATAGTGGAAAAATTTGCAACACCCCTCGGAATATTTAGAAGAGAAATTGCTGATCTAAACGTGCTCTGGCACAAGGCACAAACAGCTGGAAAATGTGCCTTTCCCTGCAATATTTTAAGGATGTGTAGCATCATCAAGGGCTATTCACTGGAGCTGGCACTGTGAGCCTGTGCTCTGTGACAGAAAATAAATGTTCTGTCCCCACCTTTCAGTAGGTTGTGTTCCAGAAAGGCAGTCAGCAGGTGACAGATCCCTTTCTCTCGTGACAGACACTCTGCCCAACAGCTCAGCCCTACCTTGGAAAGGCTAGGGGAGTAAATCCCTGCAATGGAAGCTGGCAGCAAGCATATTGAGAAACAGATGGTGCTGTGCTACAATTTTACCTGCTGTAAGGCCAATGCATCACTTAGCAATACAGAAGCAGGAATTATATTCCCGTGGCTGCTGTGCTCTTGGTGGGGGGACGCATTATTTGATTTAACATTCAGCAGGGGAAGGGGGAAAGGATGTTCAATGTAGCTCTTTATATATATATATTTTTTTTTTAACTCCCTGACAATTTGAAAATGTATCACCAGCTAGATTTGTTTTTCAACTCCAGAACTTATTTTCCCCTTCTGTGTGAATTCTAGCTGCGAGTTAGTTGTGTGCTTGCTGTCTCAGTGCAGAAGGGACAGGTATCCCCATGTCCTGCCAAGGCCACTTAGTGCCTGGGGAGGGTGGGAAGGACAGGGCTGTGATGGGGAGGGACAGTCCCCTCTATCTGTGCCCCTAAGGTGCAATGTCACTGTTTCTGCAGGCAGCCTATGGGACATTTGAGCCCCTTTCAGCCTTCAGCTGTTCTTTCTTTACCCTCCAAAACCTTAGTCCTGGAGCTGTTCCCACCTAAAAGCTTCTACCTGTCTTGAGGAACCGGTATATGGGGCAGGAGGGAATGAAACTGGGTGTAGCAGGGTCCAGTCAGCAGTAGCTGGAAGTTCTCCTTCCTCCTGATGTAGAATGGTAGGAAGAGGAGGACCAGCTGCTCTGGTTTCCCTGGGCTGGATGTCCCCTGTCCCCTCCCAACCATGTGCACAGGATGGGAGCAGGGTTTCTGGGAAGCATCCTCCTGGAACAGCTGGGCAGGACGGAGTCACCTGCTCAAACAGGCAGGCAAAGGGCCTTTTGTGCTACAATTTTGCCCATTAATGTGAATGAGAACAGCAGACTTTAAAAAAAAAATGTCAGTTTGGCCCTCTGACCTCCGAAAGGGCCCAATATGAGCACCCCAGCTCTGTTTCCAAGCATCCTCTTCCTGCTCCAAATGGTTTCCTTTCCCTGGCGAAGTTGTCATGTCCTCTCCAAGGAGGAAGGGAAAAATGCATTATAATTCTGCAGTCTTGGCAAGTGAGGAATCACACCCATGAAAACAAATACCTGTTAATTAGGACCATGAAATGCTGGTTGAATCACAGCTCTGATAATGGCAAAGGCAGTTTTCAAGTCTGCTTTACATCCCAAGGGGGGCGGGGAGAGGGAAGCAATGGGTTTTTTTCTTTTAGGAAGCCATTTCAGCCCGTCTTATCCATCTATTTAAAAATTTCTCTGCCAACAGGTACTACTCAGTTCCTGCATTGTTTCCATTTGAAGTGCGAGGGGGAGACTGAAGTTATTGCCCGGGATAATTGTTAACAAATGCAGAATTATCATTTGTGCCCATTATAGCAGGAATAACTTTTTAAAGTGTATGAGTGGTCTCAGATTGACCCCCATTGGGGAGTTCATGTTGTTGCAGGATGGCCAGAAGAGAGATTAGGAAACTGTGGGAAGCCTGGCCTGGGCTAAAGCCCCACTCTCAGCACGTCTGCTCTGCTTCCCTTTTTGCCAAGGTGATGAGGGAAAAGGTAAAAGGCGTTAAAAACCAGAACAGAACATTGGATCCAAACTATATTAAGTTGAGTTTTAACAGCCTGTTTTATCGACAGTCCTTTGGCAAAATGGGAGAAGGGGCTTTACCATCGCCTCTCCCTTTTTGTTCTCCCCAGTTAGCTACAAAATGAGTGACTCTTGTCGTGGGCTGAGGTAACACCCCCGCCCCGGGCCCTTGTCCTCATCCTCCGCAAATACTGGGATAAGGGGTTGCACAGCTCTTCCTGTTGGATCTGGCCATGGCCACCAGCTGTGGGGACAGATGTGCTGGCAAGGAGGGAGTTGCTGTGCCCCGTGTGTCTGGTGGGGCTGTGAGAACAGGGTGAGGTGTGGGTGAACCTCACCTGGCAAGGACAAGGCTCTGTGCCCAGCACCTCATCCTGCTTCCCAAAGGGGTGAGGTCCTGGTGACCTCAACGGGCTGATTCAGCAGGGCCCACAGCCACCGTGGCCATCCCGGCCATCCCCTCCACCTTTCCCTCCCGCTTCCTTTCTCATTGTTTGCATTTCTGACATTTCCCAACGTCACTGCTCCCACCCTGCAGCATCTGATACCGCTGCTGGCATCAGGCCTTTCTCTTGGTGATTTCTTTATAGAAAGGGAGGGAAAATCGGATCAGGACTCCTCACTTTTGAAGGAGCTTTGCTCGGCTTGAACATGCAGAATGTGTTGTCTAAACTTGACCTGTCTTGGTGGGTGAGAAGAACTTGGCATTTCTGTGGTATCAGTGCAGATTTCTTGTCCAGCTACTGAAAGCTTCAGGGCAAACACGAGGGTGGCACCTGGGGGAGGAGTGACCTGTGTGGTGGCTGCAGAAGGAGCCTTGGAAAGCACAGAAGCAGAGTTATGGTTCAGGTTTTTGGTGCAGATCTTGTGGGCCACAGCTACGTGGGTGATGGATTCATGACCTGTATGAGTTCCTGTATTCCCGGGGCTGGGGAGAAAAAAAATTCTATTTTTATATATGTACATTTAATATAATATGATTTGGGGTGGCTTGAATAGCTAATGACTGCAAAATGTCTGCTGGGGCCGAGGAGAGCAGAACAGCAGTGGCAGGAGGAGCTGCAGGAGGTGGAGAGTCCCCGTGGGGGTCACTGTGTTTGTTGGTGGGGCAGCGCGTGGGGCTCCCAAGGCATGCCCGGCCTCCCCATGAGCCTATTGAGGGCAGCTGGAGGCTTTCCACTGATTTCAATGAGCTTTGGATCAATCCCATGGCATGCTGCTTGTTTGTTTTGGACGCCTGCTGAGGATGAAAACATCCTTTCAATGGCTGCTCTTTCTCCTTCTCCTTTGGATCAGCTGCTCCTTGCACCCCGCAGCCATGATGTGACCCCTCTTTGGGAAAATGCCAGGAGCTGCTCAGCTTGTTTCCTTCTCCACAGCCAAACACCCAGAACCCAGGCTCACCTGCAAGAGATTCCTTACACCAGAGCTCATCTGGTCTAACAACAAAACATCCCAACCTGCCTCCTTTCAAATTCTAGATGGTTATTGCCCGTTTATTTGTTCAGAGCTGGCAAATGAGCACTGTACAGGTACTTTGTTAATAAAATGAGGCACTCATTGTTGTAGCAATGGATGAGACATTGTGAAATGTTGTTTTTGTGTTTCCTAGATCTGGAAGCACAATTGCAGCAGACCTGTGTTCACAGAAAACATCAGTCCCCAGCACCAAAAGTGCTGGCAATTTATAACCTACTCTCACAGTACCAATTTCTTTTTGCCTCTTCTATTTACCACTGCTGTCTCTTTCCACTGGTTAGTGATTCTCCCCTGGCAAAAACTGTCTGGGCAAATGCACAGCTCTGCCTCAAAAGGATCTGAACTGAGCTCACCCATAGCAGGTGCAACAAGATCTGTTGTCTTCAGGCTGTGCAGGATCAAGTCCCAGATAAAAATGTCCACAGGAGCGTTCTCTTGGGTGTGCTGGAGTGGTGGGGCTGGGGGAGATGAAGTGAGTGCTGGTGGCCCTGGGAGGGCATCAGCTGCTCTGCTGTGCTGCTGCCCTCATCCCTGCCAGCCTCTGCCAACCAGCAGCCATGGGGCCAGGTTACTTTAAACAAGAAATTTGATGGAATACTTATATCAGTATTGGTGCTCTGGTGTGCCAAATGCTGAATGGACCCCGAAATGAATCCCGCTTTGCTGGGTGTGTGGCCTGGAACTGGGGATAGGGAGAAGAAGCACAAAGGCAACCCAGCTGATGGCTTGGTTCATGTTTGATGGGATGTAGTGATCTGAACTCTGTCATCTGAGCAGGTACATAGGGAAGGGCAAATCCTTTGCTAGGTGCACACCTTTCCTGGGCTAGGCATGACCCATGAAGTCTAATCAAGGGCAGAGCATTGCTCTGAGTCATGATTTTTCTGGAAGCTACAGCATCCTGAGTTACTCATCCTAAGAGAATGAATGCATTGAGGATATAATTACAAGACTTAGATATCACTTATTCTCACTCTTTAAAAGATTCTTGTCAGGCAACTGGTAGGTTTGGGTTCTTATTTTTGTCTTTGTGTCCATATATATCATGCCAAATGCTGAAACTTTACTCTCGTTTATGCATCCTCTTACAGAGCTGTAGATCTCTGCCGAGTCTTTAGATTATGTAGTAATTCTGCCCCATTTGCCACAGATTAATGAGGCTATAAAATAATCATAAAGCTGGGGCAGCCATGGTTTTTCACGCTCCTCACGTATTTCTATCTACTGTGAAATACCTCATCCAGAAGTAATTACCTGGCTTCTCCAGGCTCCCTTTAATACTCCTTGACAATTCAAAATGAAGGAGACGCTGTCCCATTTTTGTCTGGGACATTAGCAGGGCAGTGGCAGCATCCATCGTGGGCCAGTGCCTGAGGGAAGCTGAGCAGGTGTGGCGCCTGTCAGGGAGCACGGTGTCCATCTGAGTGACCAGAGCTGGGGAGGAAACCCCCCTGCTGCTGGGTACGTGTGGGACAAACTGGTGAGGCTGGATGTGTCACCTGCCTGGAACCCTTTGGTCCTCCACACTTTGAACCTGCCACTTCTCTGATAAGACCCTGAAGCATTTCACGGCTCCGGTAAGGCGATGGACAGGAGGAGTGCCCAGCCACAGAGAGGGGTTTGGCATTGCTGCAGCAGCTGGGATGCTGCTGCAGCAGGTCTGGGTGGGAGCTGAAGGGACTGTGCTGACTCACCTGGATAATTGGGCACAGGAGGTAGAAATTTTGTCAGCATGGTGTGGTGTGTCAGTGCACAGAAGATGTTACAATTTTGCCTTCAAAACTAGGATGCTGAAAGCATTTTGTGCACTTTATTACTCCTCTGCCAGTTTGGGGGAGGTAGAGGTAAAAGAACACTGAGATTGGAGGTGTGGAGGGTGTTTGTCTCTTTCTATAATTTATTTTCATGGGACAGCTGCCCGTCCCTTTGCTCTGCAAGGTCTCAGTCCCTCTTTGGAGGCTCCTTGTCCCCTCTCAGGCTTGGGGACCATCTCTGAGGGCTGGTATCGGGGTAGAAGACACAACACAAGGGATTGAGAGTGAGCTGCTACTGGGCTGGGACCTAGTTAGGAAGCAGTGAGGTGAAATCAGCACCCTCAGGAAGTGAAATCAGCAGCTTGGAGAGAAAACACTTTTCCTGTCTCAGCTTCCAAAGGCAGCCACAGTCTCTCTCCCCTGTGCCATCGCTTCCCGTAGGTGCTTCCCCGAAGGACAGCCCTGAGCTGGGGGTCGGGGTGTCCTCCCTCTCGCAGGGGGCTGGTGGGGGTGAATCACTTCCTCTGGCAGCTCTCAGGGAGGCTCTGGGTGAAGCCCTCTCCGGGAGGGGGGTGGTGGTGGTGGTGCCAATCTCTGCAGCTCTGAGGATGCTCCACGTTTCCACCCTGTGCTGTTTGATCTCCCGTTTCCTCCAGATGTGACTTGGGAGTAGCACCAAGTGCAGGATGATTTCCCCACGTCTCCTCTCCTGAAGGAGCTTTCCTTGAGAAGGAAGCCCTTCCCACGAAGCAGAGAACAAGAGGGTGGTTTCCAGGATCCTGTCTCATCCTGGAGCAGGGAAGGCAGTGCCCCATCCTGACCTGCTGTGCTGTGTCTCTGGGCAGGTCTCTGTGCCTAGAGAGCTGCAGACAGTGGTGCTGGTGACTGGGTACATGTCAGCCTTCCTGCAGGTCCCCATCCTGCTCTGCTGGCCATCACCCCTGTGGGTGAAAAAGGACATTAACATGTAGCTGGAAAGCATTCAGAGGTTTTGTTGTGTCCGATAGAAAAATACCCTGTTTCAGATGAAGATCAATTTTTTTTTTCTCCCATTTCCTGGTCCTTCTTTCCCCACAAGTCTGGGCTAGTGTTTCTCCTTACTAGGTATCTTTTTGGTGCAAACTGACTTTGAGGCTGTAAAGTTCTCCCTCCTTACAAATACATGTTTATTAAAAATTTAAATACAATTTGTATGTAGGTATATGGTAATGGTGACCTGCATTAGAGGTCCTGCTCCCTGCTGCCAGATGTCACGTAGACTCCTTGAACATCCCCACCTGATTATGTGTGTTTGGACACGTGAGGTTTCACTGAAGCCAGTGGAGCTGTGCCAAATTATAGCCCTGCTGCACTGGCCATAGGGTGCTGGAGGAACCAGGTTTCTGCTCTGAAAACTGGGTGATGTTGTTCTGATGGTGATAACATGGTAGTGAAAGATGATAAACCCTGACTCGTGAAACTGGAGCATCTGCTACTTGTTTTGAACCTGACCTGATTTTGTAGTTCTGGGTATGGCAGGTATGAAATTTGCTGTTTGAGGAATCAGACAGTAGCTGCTTAATCATTTATAAAGTTAAAAGACTGTGGCACTTCATTTCTGATGTGAAGTGCTAATTAGTTTACTATGGGATCCAGACTGCAGGAAATTCATGTTTCTGGCACAGTGGCTGTTCATCTTTAAAAATGTGTTTGTCACGGCGTTGTGTTTATATCATTAGTGTGGAGCAATATAGTACAGCCCAGGCTGTGTGAGAGGAGGGAAAACATCAGCACCTCATTTAGAAATATGCAAGGCTGCTGTTAAAGAAGCTTATTAGAGGCTGTGCCTCATCCAGAGAGGAGAGCACTAGGTATCAGTCTCCCTCTGGAGCTGTGGATCATTTTGGGTGTAGTGGCTTTCAGCTACATCAGGCACTTGACATAGGTGCAGCTCAGTGGACAAAACTGGGAATTGGAATTCCTGGTGTAGAACCTGATGAATAAATAGCTACACTGGATGCTGTTGGCCTTGAAGGAGAGTAGCATGGCCCTTTCGTTCTTTCTAAATTAAAGTTTGATAATGTGAATGACAGTAAATAAATCCTTGTGGAAGTGGAGACTTAATTTCTGAGAGGTCCCCAAATTTGTGCTAATATGAAGGATTAAGTAGGTTAGTTAGAGGCACATTATGATTAATATTTTTTAATAATCTCAAGGAACCAAATTGGTTTGCAAACACTTTTACCAGAAGTTGAATCTTGCTTCAAAAGCTCTTGATCAGGGAGGGCTGGATTACAGACTTATCCTGTGCACTGGTGCTGCTGCTTAAGCATCTTATGTACTGAGAGGTTAGAACATCAAAGAGAGGGCACCCAATGTCTGTATTTCACTTTATAGTTAACTTGGTAATTAAGGGCCAGAGAGTAGCAAAACCAATTTTTGAAAAGTCACTTCATCTTTATTTGGGGTTAATTGCATTAATGCTCCCAGCCTGACAGGCTTGGTTCATGACAGGAATTTAAAAACCGAAGTTGTAGGGGATATGCAGCCTTCAGCATTGTCTGAAAGTCCTAATTCCCAAGTAATCCTGTTGTTCATGCTCATGAAACCGCCTACAAAACAGCACCTTTGAGCAGTTCTTAAGTTTATTTTTAAAGGCAGTGTAATTGTGTGCTGTTGGCTTCTAACTTGAGCAAAATGGGAAGGTTTTGATGAAAATCTGCGCAGAGATTTGTACAGAAAGGAGAAACACGTCTGGGTGAAGCAGGATGAAGTGGGACTGCAGCTGGTTCCTGGTGGGAGTTCAGAGGACAGTGCAGCACCCCAGGTTTTTGGGTGCTAGCATGGACATCAGTGATGCTTCTCATTGCCCTGAGCCCACCCCGGGGGGTCAGGGCTTGAGGGTTTGAGCCCTTGGAGTTGTGGTAACAGCAGATGTCAATAGTGGTGTGTGCCACAAAACAGAATTGTCCCTCATAACTTTGTGAGGGCTCTTGGTGGGTTTATTTGTGTCCCCTGAACTTTCCTGCTTGCTCTACAGAATGTTACAAATATTGGCTGCAATCATGTGTAATCAGTATGAGTGCAAATTATGGATTAAAGCATATTTTAAAGCTCTGGTCAGGACAGACATCTGCGATCCTGCAGAATTAGGCATTTTATGCATCTGCACAATAACTCACCTTTTATTGTGGAAGGTTCAGAGACTGAAATGATCAAAGCTTTAATTTCATTACCTATCACTAGGGACTTTGTGTGTGTCCTTTCCTGTATCCCTAATCAAAAGTCCTGTCTGGGAGCAATACTGTGTTGCAGATTTAAAAGCAGATTGATGCTCTTGTCCTCTGGCCTCAGAGGCAGGTGAATTCTCTGTTCATGTGAACTTCATATGAGCAGCTTTGAAAAGAGGAGGAGCAATACAGCTAAGCCTCATTCCATTAATTTTGGCATAGAAGATAATATGCAAGGAAGCCTGAGAATCCACTTGGGATCATCTTTTCCTATTATGTTGGTAGCAAACCTTTGTTCTTTTTATTGCTCATTATTCTGGATCTAGAGTCAATAATACGAGGAGAAGTGTGAGTCTGCCACGCATCAAGTTTTCTGCTGCCTTTTAAAGTGACATTCTCCTTAGATCACTGTTGTGTAGGCTTATTCCTTATCAGCAGTGAATGCTGTGTTGTTCATATGACTGTACATCAAACAGATGTGCAGTAGCTGTCTCCTGTGTTCCCCTGACAGTGGTACATAGATCTACAAAGACATTTTCCAAGAGCTCTCTCTCCCCCTCCTTTTCCTCACAGAACAGAAATCTGGATGGTACAGCCTTTGGAAACCACCTGGGTATTTATCCTACTGGCTTTTCCTTGCTGAATTTTGTTTTCTGTTCTGTCTCTAAGGAGCCTGGGTATTATTTAGGTATTTCAAACTAACCCGCTTGCAATCAGGTTCTTAAAGTGGAAGTCAATGAAAAATTAAGACTGATGTGAATGGATAATTCATCAGCTGCATATAAACTCCACCAAAATTATCCTAAATTGCATTTAGGTGCCTTTTGCATCGCAAACTTTCTTTGCTCTTTTTTGTTCTGCATGTGTTTAACACCGTCCTCCATCGAGGGACAGTGCACTCATGCACTTGCATCAGCTTGGAAGGTTAAGTCCAGATGGGACTTAATTCTTACCTGTTTTATCACCTACTTCATCTGTCAAAGGGATGAAAAAATGGGTGCAGTTTCTATTCATGAGACTGGACTTGAAGTCCATGTACCCCAAATAAGAGTGGGGAAAAGGTTCTTGCCTTGCTCCAGCTGTAACTTTGCTGTAGGAGCATAAAGCCTGCACAAGGTCATGGGAATATTGATGGGAAAAGCAGCTGGGAGCACTGAGGAGGGAAGGCCTGAGTACCTATGGCTCTGCCTTCTGAGATGGAGCATCTGAGGCCACTGCTCAGGCTCACAAGAGCTTGTGAAGCGTAAAGAATAATTGTGCAGAACACGTAAGTTCAGTGTAAAGATACCATGGATCATAGAGCAATTGAAAAAAACCAAACATGGAAAAAAAAACCCAAACCAAAAAAATGTACCACAGATCCATTGTGCTCTGTTAAAGGAGAAAATCATCATCCTCATTTATCAATCTAGTTAGGCAACAGGGGGAAAAAGGCACTGAGGACAGCAAGCACAGCAGAAAACCATGTAAACTTTTCCTAGTGGGTTGGTTGGATTTTCCTGTCTCAGGACAGGGCTGTTCCCTGCACTGTTTCTTTCACTGCAAAGCTCCTTTCTTCTCTTTTAGAAATGGCACTTGAAAACTGGATCTTTTTTTTATCTCTGTGTTTAAATTTGGATATGACTTGACCACAGTGCACGGATGCCAGTGGAGATTTTCCTGGCTGATTCCTTTCCAAAGCAGTGTTATGTGAGGGAATTACAATTCCCTGCTGCCAAGCCTGGCACTGGTACTGGCACAGGTTATTGGAATAACCCCATGGATATTTGTTGCCACTCTCTCCCAGTGGAAGAGGGAAACTTCTTGTATTTAGTACATGTGGGTTGCTGTCAAAATCCTCTAAGTACAGTGGTGGGCAACATCGCAGGAGGAGGAGGAAGACTTTTTTGTGGCTACAGGCTCTAAGTGACTCCAAGGGATGATAAAACCCTTGGGGTGGGAATCTGGATGCCAGATTTCAACACAGAGCCCAAATCTTTGCTTGTCTCTTGTTACAAGAAGCCATATCCTTCTCTGCCTGAGCTCACTTTGTAGCAGCTTCTCAGCCATGTGAAATATGGTTGTTGTTTTCCCCGTGTGAAAGGAAGACTTGGAGGGACCCGAACTCCCTGGCAACAGCACAGCCAAAGGACACCAGCACCAAGAGGAGCAGGGCTGCTTTCACTCTGTTGTGCATGGAAGGGAAAAGTGTGATCCTGGAGACAGGGGTCCAAAGCCTGTCTCAAACAGGCAGGCAGTCATCTGTCTGCAGAATTACATCACCCAGCTGCCACAGCGGCGCTCACGGTGCGCGAGCTCCTGCAGCACGGAGAAGGTTGATTAATAAGGAATGAAGTGGGGTTTGAGAATGCTTTCGCTGTGCTGTGGGCACGCAGGTGTCTTCCTCCCGTGAGGACCACTGGGGGCAGGCAGGCAGTGTGCCCTTGGGGAAGCAGTGCCAGCAATGCCGTGGGATTTAGCTCTCCCACCCAGCCTGGGTGCAAGCTGTTCCTGCCCCTTTCCATTCACTGCACTGCACAAGAGTTTGCTCTTACAGGTCAACCTTGCTGATGATTTTAGCCAAAAATCTGCTCTTTGAATAGTTTCTTCAACAAGGTGGCATATTTGGCTCCCAGCAGCTGCTGTCCCAAAAAGCTTAGGAAGTGTCAAATCCTCGGGGGGGGCGGGGGGGGTGTCTTAAATAATCCTTTGTCTTCCACCCTCCATTAGCTTGTACTAGGGAAGAGCTCTCAAATGGGAGTTGCGGCTTGGGACCATTAACGCTTTAAGCCCCAGAAGGGCTGGGTGCTGTCTAGTTTTAAACTGGCTTGAGGCAAGGCTGGAATCTCTCGTGGGTTATTATTGCGGTGTTTATTTGCTGTGGGTTGTTTGTGAAGAGCTCGGCCACAATGCCCAGCTTCGCCCAGCTTTGTTTTTCTCATGCAGCAAGTGCTGTGTTAATGGAGTTAGTTTAAGAGTAGAGCAAATCATCTCTTTCCCACGTTTTGGTTGTTTTACCCATATGATGCAACAACCGGGGGAAAGTGTTGAACAGAGGGATGGATCTGTGCTGTGGGTATTTGCCAGAGTCAGAGCTGGAAGAGAAGTTAGTGCATCTATTTGTGAGGCACTGGCACAAGTTGTGTTCAAAGCCAGGTTGGATGGGGCTCTGAGCAGTCTGGTCTAGTGGAAGGTGTCCCTGCCCATGGCAGGGGAGTTGGAACGAGATTAACTTTAAGGTCTCTTCCAAGGTATTCTGTGTCTGCAGGACTGATATTCCCTCCCCCCCCACCCTTCCTCCACTTGCTGGTTCCCAGAAGTGCCTTTTTCAAGTAGGATTTCTAGTGTATAATTTAAGCACGGGCTCAGCCGGGAGAAAACGATGACAGCTTTGTTCCCTGTATAGCAGATAATGAGGTGTTGGAGGCAGATAGCGCGGGATTCGTGTGTGGAGCGCCTGCCCAGCTCACTCAAGTGCGGCAGCGCTGAACGCCGGCGAGCGGCTTCCTCCCCTCCTGCAGCATCTCAATGGGGTTGTTGTCAGGGCATATGGCAAAAGGGTTAAAATTTAATTAGAAAACATAGTGGTGGCTATTGGAGCTTAACAGAGCTTTATATAAGCTGCTAAGGACAAGGCTGCTGTGTGAGCTGCTGGTAGGGCTGAGCTACTGCAGCGGCTGGCTGGGCGTCAGGAGCCGGGGCATGCCTGGGAATCTGCCCAGGAAGCGCCGTGAAAGAGGAGTTTGTTTTAAGGCTTGACCCTGGCTCTGTGCAACACCCCTGCCCGCCGCCCGCCGTATAAAGCCGGGCAGCCTCATGCCAGGCGTCTGAGCGAGGCAGCGAGAGCAGCCAGCGGCAGCCGGCCGGGACGGGGGGCTCGTGTTCCCAGCGGAGCGCCTCATGGCTTCGGTGTTCATGTGCGGGGTGGAGGACCTGCTGTTCAGCGGCAGCCGCTTCGTGTGGACGGTGACGGTGGCAGCGCTGCGGCGGTGGTACGCGGCCCGGCTGCGGGCGTGCCGGCAGGCGCTGCGAGCCTGGTGTGGCCTCCGCGATGTCTACCAGGTAAAAAACCCCAGCGCGTCGTCCCGGCTGTTCCTCGGAGCAGCATCCAAGGAAACGCGTGTTCTCTCTGCGGGCTGGTTCCTCTGCGCGCACCCCCGGCGAGGCGGCTGGGATGGGCTGAAGAGAATCGAGGCAGAGCTGGGAAGGTGCTCAGAGGATCCTGAACCTGGCTCTGAGATGATCCCGGTATTGCTTTCAAAGTGCCGGCTCTGTACCTAAATTCAGGGTCTGGGGGAGATATTTTCTGTGCCAAACACGTTTTATCAATCAGTCCATCTAAAAGTGTTTTGGCAGCCAGCTGCCCCCCTTATCGCTGTCCCCCTTATCACAGCCCTTCGGAGCCCCTCTTGCTGCTGTGACCATCCTTGCCCGCGGGATCTGGGGACGGAGCTCCGGGAGCTCCTCTCTGCCTGCGCACTCGGAGCACGATGCTCCCACGGGAGAGACTGGCTGTGACTTTTTGTGCTGTTTGTGTCACTGAATAGCGGCAGCTTGCAACGTGATAGTCCTTTGCATGGCAGAGGGATTGCTGCTTGGGAGGGTTGCAGTAAGTCCTGGAATGGCAACTGGGGGGCTGCCCTTCGTGCAGGCAGGAAACACAGCTCTGGACTTGCAGTTATTGTGGCATCCAGTTGCAGTGAGGGTGGTGTCACTGTTTTGCGAGTCTGTTTTTGCTGGCAGTTATTTATTTGTGTGTGTCTGTATTTCTGTCTCACATGCGAACTTGTTCTGTGTGCCTGCTCTCAGCGTCACTCTGTGTGTTTGCTACATGAGGGTGAATATTTCAAAGCAGCTTCTCCCCTCTCCCTGGTGTGTTGCAAAACAGAGAATGACACAGCTCGTGGCAAACAGCTCTCCAGAGCCACCAGGATGCAACTTCCATGGGAAAGTCATGCTAACAGGACATCTGTGCCTGTTTAATCCTAAAGCGATCTGTTGGTATTTAGCTTTAGGGTCGGCTCAGGAGTAGGAGAGCAGCTTTACAGTGGTGGACGTACGAGTGCTTGAATGTATCTTGGGCAGATGATGTATGTAAACACCCCGTGATGTGTGTGACACAGGTGTCACTGTGGCTGTGGATCCATATATGGATCATGACTAGGGAATGCAGGAGTAAAGGTATCACTGCTCCTCATTTGCCCACCTTTACTGACCTGTAGGAATGTGGTGGGATGCAGTCCTGACTCTCTCCTTCCTCCCTAGGTAAAATGCAGCTACACCTGTGCTGTGTAGGTGTTATTTTTAAGGTCTGTTCACATAAAGAGCATGGAGCTCAGATTGCCTTCCCTCTCCACTGCATCCCCATGAAGGTAAACCTCATCCTTCCGGGGCTGGAATAAAGGCTCTGTGAGGACCAGCTCTGACAACAGCTGTGTTCAGCCACCATACTCCCATGGCTGGCTTGAAGTGAAAGGAGATTTTTTTCAAAACAAAGTGTAACTGTATCTCTGCCCAAACTTACTGTGTTCTAGTGGTTGCTTTGTCTTGTCTTTTCTTTATGAAAAGCATCACTGATGTGTGCCTGTGCCTGGAAGTGGGGATACGAAAATGGGTAAAAAGAGGAGAGTGGTCCTTCTCTCAATCTATCAGGCAGACCCTGAGCCAGGGAAGTGGACAGGGAGTGCCCCTTCCCCTCTGCCCACAACTTGTCATGGCCAGACTGCTGGGGACATGCAGGGACCTGTTGCTCCCCACTCACTCCTCTGAGAGTCTTCCCTGGGAGATGAAACCCGGCAGGAACAAGGCAGCACTCACATTTTAACATCAGGACTTTGCTAGCGGTAATTTGGGGTGTATTAAAGCGAGATGGCTGAAAGAGTGCCCTGCAGCTCTTCCTTGCTGGGCTGTGTAACACTTTGCTTTTTGTGCTGAAGTCTTGGCTCTCAGCTGCTCAAACCTCTGGCTGAGTCCGGTGAGTGCAGGACTGAGCGCACAGCGTTAAATGTCACCCAACTGCACAGATACCAGAGCCCTGCAACAGCTTGAGTCAAACTGGTTTTCTCAAATTTTTTTTAAGCACTTAAGGCTATGGAAACAGCTAGAGACAGTATCTGGGTGACCCTTGCATACAGGGACGCACTCTGAGCTACAATGGATTACATTTCTTCACCTCAGGCTCAGTGGAGCAACACACGCAGTGCAGAGCTCTCCATGGGGTTGTTTCTCTGAGGAGTTGGGTGTTGCAGTGTCTGTGGGACAGGGCTCTAATCTTGGGTGTGAGATTTGGCGTCTGACCATGACCATGGATCCTGCATTGTCTTGAGCAAATTGTTTTCCTCTGTTCCCTTGTTCTTTGTAAAAAGGGTACAACAGCACTCTGCTACCTGCCAGGGATGCTATTTGTCCTCTCAGATTTTTTTTCCAGAAGTCCTGTAGCTATTGCAGCCACATGAAAGCACGTTGTTGCCCTGTGTTCTTATTAAAATTGACTCTTGGACAGGTGCTTAACAAAGTCCTTTCCCACCTTGGCTTCATGCACAATACTCATATTTCTGTAGCTCCTTTGCATTCATATTCCAGGTGTGAAAAATACCATGGGTTTTATATAGAGGTTCTTTCAGCTAAACTTAGGCTTTTCCCCTCTCTGAGGGCTCCCTGGACTGTGCATGGTGTGACAGATCAGGACACCAGGCAGAATTTTGTCACTGAACTGCATGCAAGGGACGTGAAGGGAAGAGTGAGGTGCCAGGCAGTTGTGCTGCTGGTCAGCCCTGGAAACCTCAGTTCACTTTGGTCAGTATTTGGGGAATCACATTTTGTGGGCCAGTGGCTATTTTCATGTGAGTTGGATGCTGCCAGTAAGTCTCTATTTAATCATCAATACATTTTTGTGGAGAAAGGAAAACAAGTAGGATCCCTTCTCCTTGAGCTGCTCCATTTGTTGTTGTGGTGAGGGGGATTTTTAGTCTTCTTAAAATACAAGATGCTTGATAGCCTCATGGGAGAGCTGAGCTCGAGTCCCAGCATGGAGAAGCCACAAACACCTCCGTGTGTCTGAGCAGGGTCCCCACCTGGGTTTGGGAGCCGGCAGGTGCGGAGGTGGTCACGGGGCAGCGCCGGCTGGCAGGGCAGGCTCAAATCCTCTCTGCCAGCATAAAGCCCTTACCTGCCTTAGCAGCTTTAAGCACAACTAAAACCCACCCCAACAAGCACAAGCCAGCCTTTGTCAGTCACCTTTTCCTTAGCCTTTGTGTTTCTGGCATGTGTGTGTGGGAAACACTTTCCAAGGTTTTACCTGCTGTTTCACCTGGTCACTGGCACAGGGACTTCAGCCCCAGCCCAGGCACTTCCCCAAACCGGTCCTTGCTCCTGGATGTTTCCCATCATCTGTCCCACCTGCCAAAAGAGAAGGGATGTCCTACTTGCCCAGAGCCCGTTCTTCTGGAGGAGGTTGTGAGCCAAAGCTCTGCTGGGGTGTCCCGTTTCACTCTGAAATAACCCCTGAACCCGCACGAGGGGAGGGGCTGGACAGTGTGTGAGTTGATTCTCTGAGCCCTTGGGTTGTATGCCAGGGAACATTGTCTTGTCCATGGCAGGGCGCATTTAAAGCCTGTCCTAGAAATAACAGATTTGCAGAGACAGCTGATAGAAAAGCTGGCACAGGTCTTTGTTCTAACAGCAGCAAGTTGGTATGAGTTATTGGGGCTGCTAGGGCTTGGAAAAATTCCTGGATGAGAATTCAGCATAGAAGCCTTCACTCAAGGGTTCCCATTTCCTACCAGAGAAAGGAGTGAGGGCTGTGTTTTGTTGTGGAGTTCTGGCACATAGTGCTGTGGCTTTGCGGTCTTCCCAGAGCCCCTCCTGATGCCCGAGATGGGACAACATGGCATTTTCTAGGTGTTATGATACTATTCCAAAGGAAAGCTTTCTGCAGGGCTCTCCACATGCTGGTTTTATTGGCCACCTGTCTTAGATTTAATTATAGGGCAGTAAAACAAAGTGAAATTTTTATATAAATGAGGTTTATAAGCAGCTGCAAGGCCAAAAACTTCTAGAATCAACATTTATCCTGTGTTTAGTTACCTACATTACCACTGGCCTGATTTTCATTGGGGTATTGACACGAAGTTTTCCTCTGAGATATCAATGCCAATTGCCACCAATACATCCCACACACAGTTATTCCTCATTATGGTTAAGCAGGAATTAAACATTGCGTCGAAGTCTATTTGATGATGCAGCCGACTCTCATAAATTAAAAACTGGTCAAGTGAATGCTTTAGGAGGGTGAGGGTTAAATGTTTGTCAGTCAGTCTGCTCCATGCAAAGTGAAAAAGAAACGGGGCAAACTGTTCCCAAACTCCCTGCAGAGCACAGTGGCATGTTGTGATTGATCTGCTGGATGTACAGCCAGATAGGGGAGCGTCTCTGTGATTAAGCAGTTTAGGAGTAACTGGAATTACCAATTGCACTGGTAATTAGCTGATAAATTATGGCACAAATGTGTAAACTTTTCATGTGGGTCTTTTGGACAAAGTGCTTTTGAGCTTCTGAAAGGTCATTTCCTCTGTATGAAGTGAAAAAAATTTTGCTGATGAAGCACAATAAATCAGCTTTGCACATGTGTCCGGCCCATGGTACCTGGGGTGGAGGAGCGGGAGAGGAAGCGGCTGACTTCTGTTTCCTCCAGTGCTAACGTAGTTGGTTTGGATAGTGAGCACCACGCTTCCTCTGCTACCACACCTCAACTTTTCATTACGAAAAATGCTGACGACAAATTGAGATGCCTTTTTTTCCTTCTCTGTTCACAGTAGTGAAAAGCAGTGCTGGAGTGGTGAGGGAGAGCACACAGCAGGGGCTGCGTGGTCAGGGCAGAACTTTGTTCCACACCAGACAGACCCCAGGACTGATGCTCAGCAGAAGCATCTCAGGTGTTCTTATGGGTCAGGGCTTTTCAAAGGGAGCTTGAAAACCTTTTCAGAGCACACTGAATATGTGTCTGTGTCCCTCCAGAGATTTAAACTTGTGCACTGGGGATTACCGGTTACCCTGGAAAAGCTTTTCTCTGGCTGCTTTCATCCAGCTGTTTTTCTTTTTGAAAGGATCTGATCTAAGGCAGTGATGCTGCTCATATGACACCTGCAGAGCTTTGGCTGTGCTGAAACTGCCATCATGTCCAAACCTGGCATGTGGAGGTGTCCCTGTGGCTGGGACTTCGGGGGAGCCTTTAGGAGGACTGAGAACAGGCCCAGCTCTGGGCACTGCCTCCTGACAGCTTAGAGTTAAACTTGGCTCTGCACACGTCCAACAACAGCTTTCCAGAGCTCTCTGCCAGATATATTTCCATCTGAGCTCATGATATAGCATTTTCTGTTTGAGAGAGTTTATTCAAACAAAAATACGACTTTTTCGTACCGCTTCTCCCTCTTCCCTCACTGACAAACTTCACAGCCAGACTGTGAACTTCATCTCATTTCCTTCAGGGTGTCATGGTGCCAGTTTCAAACAGTGCCTTCTATTCACAAACCACTTGGGCCTGTATAAATATTTTTCTTCTTTGATGTGACGCAGCTCACAAAATACGTTAGATTTTGAATGTCGCTGGCGCCACTTCTCAGAGGCAGAAAGTCCTGTACAAAGGTATCACTGTATGAGCTTGCCTGGATAAATCTCCACTTTGGCCTTTGCAGAGAGGCTGGCCAGCTCACTCTGACTGGACCCAAGCTGTATGAAAAAGTAAATTAAAAGTGTTTCAGGCACATGCTGGTTTTTCCAAGCTTCATTTTTGTCCTTCTGAGTGTTTATCTCTCTGTCACTCCTTTTGCTGGCGTTGTCACTGCAGTGCTTTGTGATCTTGGATGGACTGTCCATGTGCTTAAAATAACACTGTGCTATCTTTGTCCCCTCATTTTCTGAAAATCAGGCCACCCCTTGTACAGTCTGCATTGCTCTTAAAACCTCTGAGTCATAATTAGTGATTAGTAATTCTACTAATCTTCTGTACAGATGGAGGCCAGTTCATTCTCAGAGACTGCAAAGAGGATCAAGCTATCAGTGCTGGAATATATTAGCTTAAATACCCTCCCACACACAAATACACATGTACACTTTTCCCCACTAATTGATCTGTCATTCATTTAAACATGCATCAGTGGTGTGTTGGGGAAGGAGATGGGGAGAGTAAGTGTCATCAAAAAGCTGAGAAGAGCCTCAGTGTGCTGGTTTCAGCCATAAAAGTCATCTTTGACAGTCCAAGCAATGCTAGGATTAAGACTGTGATGTTTCTGTGGTCGCTTTTCCAGCTGATGTGGGGTAGGTGCTGTCCTGGGGATGGGTGCCCCAGTGTGCATCTTCCTGCTGGCCATCAGACACAGGAGTGTGGCCCCAGCAGAGCTGGGGGTGGGGATGGAGAAGTCACTGCACTTCCCCCCATGGCACTGCTGGTGATGTGCTGCTTCCTGAGCATCCTGGCTTTACCTTTGGTTGGGCCAGTGGTCTCCAGGCAGGGAGAGGAGGGCTGAGCAGAGGGTGTGAGGTTTGGAGCATGGTGGTGTTTGTTAAGCTGTAGTGAAAGTGGCAGTAATTCCTCTCTCATATCAAGCACACTGCATCTGTTCACCCTGCTGGGGGGGCTGGGGTGCAGCTGAGGTGTGCTGCATTCTCTGTGGGGTCACCCTTCACCGAAGGGTCGTGGCACTGCTGTCCCCAAACTCAGCTCGTTCCTGCCTCAGAGTTGCAGAGATTTTCCTGTGCTCAACTCCAACAGCTTCCTGCCCCTTACAAGTGTGCTGTATTTCTTTTAAACTCTAATTTTTCTCATTTAACAAAAGTTATCTGTACAGCTGAATTATGCAGCCTGGTCTGTGTTTGTTTGGGAGCCATGGATCCTCTGAGGAGCTATGCTCTCCCTCCTCCAGCTATTCCTGTCCCTGTGGTTATCCCAGCAGGGCAGAAGCTGGCACCACCCAGGTAACCTTCACGTCATTTCTCTAAGGAAACATGACTCACTGTCTATTTTCCATCTTATTTTTGGGGCTTTGGAGTCTGTGTTTTGGAGACAAATGCAAGTTTGTTGCTCTGAAATCCTCTCCCAAAACTGTCTTGCTGCCACCCCTTAGGTTGCTGGTGCAGTCTGGACCAGCTGGCTGGACCTGACCTGGCACCCTCCTGCCTGATGTGGGGCCAGCTCATGGTTTTTCCATGAAACCTGTGATATTGCGCATGGACTGGAAAGCTTTTGTAGTCTCATGACTCTGAGAATGTTGGCTTTTACAAAGTAACTTGGGGAAAAAAACCAACTCTTTGTCTGCAGCTATTTAAGGGATGGTTATTTGATCAAAACTGGTTCTTCTGAATTAAACAAGGAGGGTGAGACACCTCTGGCACCTCACTGCATCCCAGGTGTCTGGGGTAGCTGCCCTCTGGAGGTGTCTGGATTGATGGTAATTTAGGGAGGCGAGGGGAGCAGGGCTGACTCTCTGTGTGATGGGTGGGCCAGGCAGTGCTGCTTCTCTCCCCAGCCTTGCTGGGAAGGCTCTGTCCTTACACAGTGCTCTGCAGCTTCACAGAACCCGTTGTTGGCCTCAAACACTGGGCATAGAGCCTCCTGTTCAGGGGACTTTATCTGGGCCAAGGGGCCTCAGGACCTCTGACAAGAGGGAGCTGCATCACTGAGGTGTTGCTGTCCAAAGTTTTACCCATTTTCACTCTGGGAAAAGCAAGTTAGTTTGTTCCAGGTGTTGAACCTAATTTTATTTTCTATTGAAAGAAATCCCTGGGTCAAAAAATTGGAGTGAGAAAGTCTTCATAGTTTGTCCTCTGTGTGCATAGTGACTGCTCAGTTGAGAGCATAAATAACTGACTAAGAGTATTCAGATTTTTGAAGTAAATGCATGTGTAAATTTGAGGCTTTGTGCCTCTTGTGTACCTGCCTGAAGGTCAGGTTGGAACTCTGGAAGTTGCAGCTTCCTAGATTTGGGTGCACGGTTCTTTGTTGTTCTGTTTTTTCGTTTTCAGTGAAAGCAGTGTCAGTTGTTTGAGTTTTCTTTGAGGAGAGCTGTCTTTGTGGCTACGTGGCACCTGTGCTCTGGCTGACACAGTTACACAGTTTGTGCTGCTGCATCAGAGCCGGCACGTTGTTGCCGCCTTGTGGGTTGATGTGCCCGTGGGGAAGGAATCAGGGAATTAGAGTTGAACTCAGTGTTTTACACACAGAGAACGGCCTGCAAAAGGAGCAGCAGAACAGCAGGCAGATGATTTACTCCTCTACCAGCAGCAAAGTGCACTCCTGTAGACCAGGAGCAAATTCAGATTGATGGCCAAGGATGTAAACTGTGTCCACACTCCTGGTGCCCTCCCCAGAGTGCAGCACCCCACATCAGAGGCAGCAGACCCGTGCTTTGGAAAGCAGTTTGGGCAATCCAGTGGAATGCTGTACCTGGGGGTGTCTGTTGCAGGGAGGGACAGTGGAGATGTGAGTTTGAGGTGAGGGCGAGTGTGCTGAGAAGACAGGCTCTGGTTATCTCTGTTCCTGTGTCCCTTCCCATGGGTTGGTCCCAGCTGCCACAGAGCTCAGCCTTGCTCCAAGGGGTTCAGACTGGGGACGGATTGAAGTTTTAGTGCTGTGCCAAGTCTTTACACAAAGGCCCCTCCTGTCCCCGGGTAGGAGTGTGCGGGGTGGAGGAGCTGGGAGGGGTGATGGCAGCTCCCAGTGAGCACAGAACTGCTGGCATGGGGGTCCTCAGCTATTGCTGTGACACAGGGATCGTGATCCCACACTGAGGTGTCTCACTGCCCCAGGACTGGCACCCGTGCTATGCCTTTGGTCAGTAGCTGCTGGTTTTTCATTTGGTTTTGTTTTATAATAAAGGGGTTAATATCACAGACAGGAAAAAAAAAAAACAACCTACAATTGTAATGCTTTCCCATTTTTAACAATCCCATTTCAACCCCTTGTGTCCCCTGACTCACACTGGAAGGGCTTTTGTTTCTGAATCTGTAATCAAAGCAACAAAAGCGAAGGTCACTTCCTTCAGATTATATGGCAACGGAAGAAGTCCAGGATTGTGTCTCCCTTCTTCCCCCAGCTCGAATGCACAGAAAACATGAAGGCTTAGTGCAGGCACGCTGGGAGTACTTCTTGGGTGTCTCCAGTCCATTTAAAACAGCAGGGTGTGTGATGTGGAGGTAAGAGGCACTTTAATTTCTGATGCTTAGCAGTGACAGGTAATGTTATTTAGTGCTGTTGCAGTGTGTCCTGAGTTAAACATCGTGCAGAGCTCGGAGCTGTGAGCCCCAGAGAGGCGGCAGCCAGAAAGCAGCACCGAGCAAAGAAAGTTTGGGTGGTGTAGGCTGAAACCTTTCTGCTTGCTCTTCTCTTTGCCTTGAAGGATCAGTCTATAAAAATTGCTTTGCATCTTTTGCACTCCATTGAGGAGATAAGGGGCTGTTTGTTTATCCCAGCATTTACAGCTGCTTTTTCCTGCCTTTGTTGTAAATGCTCCCTTGGCTGCTTTAGGAAAGGGCTAAATCCAAGCTGGATCCTGGTAACTTTGCTGCAGCTGGAGCAAACATCTATAACTTCTGGTTAGAGGGAAAACCTCTTTTCAGGATTGCCCTTATGGGCTGCTCTGAGATATGATTTAACCTGAACAAAGCACAGATTCATGAGTCCCGAGAAAAGGCGGTCGGCGCCTGGTACAGTAACTCCTTTCAGCATGCAACTATTAAATATCTCCCCATAAGGTCCACTCCCCTCTCACCACCCAAAAAACCCTTGGGAAGAGGTGGCCTGGAGATGCAGCAGTGCATGCAGAGCTGGGGGATAACGGCTGCTGAGAAAGAGCCTTTGATCCAAAGTACTTGTTTTGCTTTAAAAGTGAAATGTGGAGCCATCCGGATCAGCCCCCGTGGGTGCCTAGCAAGGTGCTGGCACTGGGAATGTTGGCTCCTCGCCTCCACAGAAACGCTGCTTGCTGCCTGCTCCAGCCCATACCCACTGTTGTAACTTCTCTTGCTTTATTTGTTTGCTCTTGGCAATTTTTTAAAGAGTTGCAGATTTAAAGGGCTTGTGCCTTCTTTTTAAATTATTTTTCATCTCCTCCTTACCTGCTATCTGTCCAAGGTTGGCGTCTGGGTTTCCTGAGGGGCTGTTGCCACACATGAGTGGCTGGAAAAGTCCAGGGGGGGATGCTGGGTTCAGGGACCTGGATGAGGTAGGAGAAGAAGAGATTCAGGATGCCTTTAGAGGATGAGATGCTGCTTGGAGGTGATGGCAAATATTTGGTCACGGCTTGCTCTGCCTGTGTCTCCTGCTTTGGGAGCCTTCCCTCTAAAACACAACTCAGGAGTGAGCAGGGAGGTGGTGGAGGGGACAGAGGAGCATCCTGTGAAAAGCCATCAGAAATGGGGGAGAGGTGCAGGGCTGGGGAGAGGCAAAAAGGCATCAAGGGCAGTGCATGGGTGTCCAGGGATGCAAAACTACTCTTCTATAAGGATATTTTTTAGTCTTCTGTAACTGTTCCTGTAACAGGGAAAGCTGAGTTTGTTCAAGTGGGTCAGGGATGGCTTCTGGGGTGAGGTAAAACTCAGGAAAAGTTACCAGAAGCTCTGCACAGAATATCCCCTGAGATTCATGTTGTAGAGACTTAAGCAAAGAAGCAGGAGCTTAACTGCTTTGCCTCCTGGTTGAGCAGCAGAGGTCAGGACAGGTCACAGGTGGGTGGGTGGCCAGTCCTGCCCCATGGTGGGCACTGCTTATTCAGGGGCAGAGGACGCTGCTGCCTCTGGGCAGTGCCACTTCATGGGCTGCCCCTGCATTTGTTCTCTCAGGTAGCATCAGGAAACCTCTCTGATCCCACGGGATACTTTTTCCCCCTGAACTCCCAGGTGATTGCACTGGAACAAAACGTCACCGTGGGCTGTGTGCAGTAATGACCTGCCTGCAGTGCCTCAGCACTGCTGGTGATAAGCGTGTCTCCGGCAGACACGAATTTACTGGCTGTGTTCTGCCAAGGAAAGCAGATGTTGGATTTCATTGACTTGATATTTGTGGCAGATTTGTACTGATTGTTTCCTATTAATTTTCCTGATAGCTTTTTTTAAATAGGATTAGCTGCAGAGTTGCCTGCCTATTCTTTTCTCGCTATTGTTTTAAATACACTGCAAAGTGGCAGGAATGGTATATCAGCACTCGTGGAATGACACGGCCTGTTTGAGAAACACTTCAGTTTTCAGCGTGACACACCTTTAAGGAGAATACTCCTGCAATAAAGGTGCTGATCCTTCAAGAGGATAGCTAACCTCTCCCCCTCTGTCAGAGGGACTCATCATCCATGATAACACTGCTGGAGAGATCCTGTGGCCCTTGGCAGTGCGAGGGGAGGTGAGGTGTTGGCTGGATCCTGCTTGGCAGCTGGAAATCCTGGGGCCAGCAGAGCCAGGGAAGGGTTTTTAGCAGCAGTTCTTCCCTCTGCCTCCTTCCACGGGGCTGATTGCTGCCTGTGCACTTGAGTGCTTTCATCCCTGTGCTGGTGCACAGTGAACACCCCCTGCACCCCCGTGTGGATGGAGCAAAGGCAAGTACAGGATAAGCCATGGGTAGCATCAGGAAAGGCAGCCACACTGCAAGATTTCCTCGTGGGGAGGAGAGGGGTGAGATTTTACATTGTATGCTCCTGGTAGGGGGCAAGAAGCTGCAATACTCCTGCTTATATTTTGCACTTGGCAGAGGGCTTTAACTCCTGGCTGGGTTACTGGATTTATCATTTTGAGGAAGATTGAATTAATTCGTTCCCTGGATTTTAATTTATCGCTTCTCTTCTTTTTTGTTCAGTTTTGGGGATTTTATTACAGTGTTCTTATTGTTATTTCTGAGAATTTTGGGAGAGGAGGATGAGATTTAGAGCCCCACGACCTGCTCTGGTGAGTGGGATCTTTCTAATGACCCCAGGAGGCTGTGCCTGTCATCCTGTACAAGCCATCAACAGAGTGAATGAAAGAGTCCCTTAGATTTGCCATGCCCTGCAATGAGAAATAATAGAATAAATGGGGAAAAGGAGAGTTGCATGGAAAGTCTGTTGGCACGTGGCCCTGCAAAGCCACAGTGCCTGCAGTGAGGGAGAGCGCCTGGGCTGTTCCTGTGCCAGACTTTTTCACTGGCTCAGCTGGTGGGGCTTACATGAAAGTCAGTTGATGCTCTGCAGGAGCCCGTTTTCTCATCGTATCTCCAGCTCACACGGCTATTTTAGGAAGGTGCCATGCAACCCGGGGAGCCTCTCAGCCCCCTGTTCCAGGCACTGTGTTTTATCTCCAGCTCATTGCCAAACTTCAGCAGAGCCAACATTTCCATGTAGAGCATCATCAAAGGGGCATCAAAGTGCCAAGCTAGCACTTTTCTGCAGCCTGTCTCATCTTAAAACGTTATTTCTGTGCATGTCATTCAGTTATGGCTTTCAGTGTCTGTCCCTGCCTGGCTGGTCCTGAGAAAGAGAACACCGTGAGGCTGGGAATGGCTCTGTACTGTCCCTGCAGCTGCTGTGGATAAACATCCCATGAGTGTGCAGAGCCAGGGTGGCCTCTGCAGCCCTTGGGAGGGACGGGGGTGGCGCTTGGAGTCACCTGGGGAAGCGAGGTTGGTCCTGTAGGATGGTTTGCCACAGCACAAAGGATGAAAGATGTAGCCAGCCGCTGTGGAGCATCACTGTCTGTTTAACATTAGGCAGATACTGGCTTCTGTTAAAGGTTAATAGTGAGATAACAAATGATTTAAGGCAAAATCCTGACCCTATTAAAATTAATGGCAAAATTAATTGACTACACTGGAGACAGGACTTCAGCCAAAGCCTTCTTTATGACTTGAAGATTAGGATAGACAGGCAGTATGTCTGGAGACATGGTCTGCCCCCATAAAGCTGGTGGAAGCTCTGCCACTGCCCTCAGAGGGATCACTGCAGGTTTATTGTGTCTGTGTGAGCTAGACCGTGGCATTGTGGCAGGAACCACTGGCTGCCCTGGCTGGTGTGAGCAGAGACTGGGAAAACACAAATTTTGGGACCCAGAGCTGACCCACTGGGCATTGCAGGAGGTATCAGTGAGTCCAGAGGGGAGGGCACTGCACTGCTCTGTGACAAACGAGCTGGTTGGAGAGGCCCACGGTGGGGTGGGATGGGGCAATGCTTCCCTTCCACAGATCTTCACCTGTGGGAGAGTGGAGCATTTCCAATCCCCATCCATCAGTTTCACCCTGAGCACCTCCCACCATGGGACGCTGAGTGGTGGCACCTACACTGGTCAGGGAAGACCTGTGGGTTGCAGACGGGTTCCCCAGAATGTGCATCGTGCTGTTTCTGGAGATCTGTGCCAATTCTTTAAAAAGCTTCCACAGAAATGCTGGTAAAACCCCAAACTCCTGTCTGTTATTTTTCTGCTTATTCCTTAAAGTTCTGAGCGACTCCAAGTGCTGGAACATGATGAAGCTTTGCTCTCCCAACAGACACACCAGGAAACTCTGAGGTCATTTAAACCATTAGAACTTTTTCCCTCTTCCCCCCAGCTGCATGCAGGCCCCTTCCTTCCAGAAGGACAGGCAAAGGCTTTTATTTTCCTGAGATGTGCCTGGTTAGGGCAGCTCCTTATTGCAAGACATCCTTGCATGTGATTTCACATTTTGATCAGGCTGTGCACGTTCAGGGGCCAGACATAAGCTGGCTGGTTGTACCAAAGTCAGTGAAGCACTGCTGATCTGAGGCAGCTGAGGAGCTGATCCTAAATGCCTTCAGAAGCAAAGGAAAAACCCCACCTAAATGCCAGTGAAAATCTGAAGTGTAGGGGCTCCAGTATTAAGCTTTGAAATCTCTTACAGGCTTTATGAGTTACAGAAGAGAGGTTTGGATAAAACCCAGAACCTTTACAAGAAATTACTGGTGATGCTTTAATGGGTGGTTAAGTGCAGCTCAGGTAGGGATTTGGACATGAAATCCTTTAAAATTCCAGGCTGGTGCTCTGGGCTTTTGCACCTGGAAAGCAGTGCTGCTGCCTCTGAGTCACTGCCAAAAGCAGGATGGAAGCATTTTGGGATGCCCTCATGGCACAGGCTTTGTGAAGTCAGTGTGCAAGGGGACAGCATTGTCTTTTGGCAGTGGGAATTTTGCTCTTTGGCTTTTTGTTATCTGTATTATTTTCTTCAGTGCTTTGAGTGCCTGAGCCACCGTGGTGTGCCTGTTTCAGGAATAAATGAGCTCGTTTTTGTAATCTATGTACTAATGATTTTCCACAGTCCAATTTCTCACTTTTTAAACTGCAGGTTTAAGGCTGTGTGCTGGCCATTTATTTAGTGAAAATAGTTCCTCTTTCTCTGTCCTCACTGGATGCATCAGTACAGGTGTTTTTTCCTGCCTATAAACTATCTTTCAGAGATATTCATCTGCCAGTGAAGTTTAATTTCACGTGGCTACCCTGCCGGGAGCTGATGGAAATAACGTGCACAGTTCAGTGCAGCTGGGACCAAATCCCTGCTGTCACACTCGGATGTTTCCAGGAGCACCCAGGCCTGAACAAAAGGGTTTATCTTGGGAGGAAGGAAAGAGGAGAACTGGGAGGAGAAGTTTGCTCCTTCCAAAAGACTTCTCATGGAATTCAGGGTATTAAAGGTGTGAAGCCTGGCTGGATGTGGGTGAAGGTGGTTTTAAAGCTTCTGGTGATGAGTGTTTAGGTGGCTGCAGGAGCCTGGCTCAGCCACCCTGTGCCTGGGCAGGTCGCACTGGCTCAGGGGTGCCCTGTGTGTGCACACGTGGGCTGCTGAGCCCAAACCACGGCCCTTCCCCAGGGGAGCAGCTGGGATGCAGGCACAGAGCTCTGAGCCTGTCCCTGGCAGACACAGCTCCCAGTTCTGTCTTAATTATGTGCAACTTACAAATAATCCTCTCTTCTTTGGCCAGGGAGTTTTTAGGGTTTGGGGTTTTCTTTTTTGGCTTTCCCTAGACCTTAAAACAAAAAAGGCTTAAAAATAGAAGTCAGTGACAGATAGGCCAAGTGACTGCTTTGTAACTTGCCCAGTTCTGGGAGGAGGAATCTGACCTGGAGGGAGTGCAACACACTGGGGTTTGCTCCTCACCCAGACCCTTCATGATTCTCCATTCCTAAGCTTCCCTTCAGGAGATGTGTAATTCTGACAGCTTTTTTTTTTTGGCTTAAGGGTTTGGGTTTTTTTGAGATTTCCTGTTTACACCCTGTCTAATTACTCTTTTCTTTTTCTTATTTTTTCCCTAACGGGATGACACACATAGGTGTCTAAAAATATTGTATGTAACAACCAGCTTTGCATAGGGAGGATGTTTCTGTCCAAGAGAAATAGCATAAATATCCTGCATGTGTTTTTTCCCAAATAGACAGTCAGGCTCAGGATATTGTAGGGAATTGGTCGATGTAGCCAAGAAGTAGGGGGTTTTTTTCTGCATTGCTGATTTTCTTTTTAAAGATGGATGTTTTGGAAAATGTGCCTCGATGATTTTAGGTGGAGAATTTGTCATATTTTTGTCACAATAAAGGGAGGACAAAATGTTGTTTCCTCCCAGCTAATGAAACTTTTATGATAATGCTAATTTGCTATGTAGAATCACAATCTCACCATATGCTTTAATTGCCACACATGGATATTCTGAGAATTCTTTGTTTCTTTTCCTTCATCATCTGCCTCTTTTACTGAAGATTGCGGTGAATCAGATTCTTGCTGACAGCCTGTAAGTTAGGAGAGCTGCAGTATTTTGATATAACTGTGTTTCTGCATTGGACAGTGTTTGTCTCCTTCCAGTCCTCTCCATTGTTGAGGTTTTGTTGCTTACTTGTGTACAGAGAATACAAGTGACTTTGGGAAAGAATAAAAATCCAGGAATCCAGTCTCTCAGTATGATTTTGCCAAAAACAGGGCTGTGTAATGTCTCTCTCCTAATTTCCTGTTGGGAATGAGATGAGACACTGGGATGCTTCATGAATTTTATGCTGCTACTTCTTTTACTGGATAATAGCTTAAATGTTAGCAGGCTTTTAAAAATAACTGCTAAGATGACCAATTTGGGGGCATGTTGAAAAAATTGTTCATTTGTACAGACAATACCAAATTAATGAGAATAAGCTGAAAACAGATGTGTGTGTGTGTGTGTATAAATATCTCAAGACTGTTCGCACCAGCTCTTGACTGAGCCAGACAGCTGTGCTCATCTCATGATGGATCAGTCCACACATAGAAAATCAATTATATTGTTCAGATTAGCAGGGTGTCCTGAATTAAAGATGAAAGAAAATGTATCAGCAAGGGCTCCAGGGCTTTGGGTCTTTGAGGAGCCCAGTGCCCTGGGAGTTGGGACACAGCACAAGTCCCTGCCCAGAGCCTGAGGAAACAGACCTGCAAGCGGATGTGCTGCAGGGAATAAATCAAATAAATCACACCAGTGTCATTGAAGGACTTAAAAATGAGTCCTTTGCTGCTCCAGCTCCAGGAGCTCAGAGTCTCCAGCTGCTGAGCTGGAGGCACCTTTCGCTGGCCAAAATCCATTGATGAAAGTGATGGAAGCCTCTTTATGAAGCTCTCCAGCTTTTCTCCGGGCAAGAGGATGGGACCAGATTACTGGTACCTGTGACTGTGCTGGAGCATTGCTGTGCCACGGTCATGTCACACCTGGGACCAGACAGGGCTGGTGGAAGGGGATTGACACTCCAAAGCTTGTGAGGCAAGCTTCCAGCTGCAATAGCTTCCAAAGCTTTTGGTTCTACCTCTGGTACAGAAAAGGCTTGTGAAATGTGAGTATTCTTGTACATCAGAGCCCTGTTTGCACAGGGAGAGGCAGCTCAGTGTGAGGAGAGAGTTGTCTCCTGGAGATGACCTCTCTGGTGGGCGGCATTCCTGATGTAGGATGGGCTTGTGCTTCCCTGTGATAGTAATTTGGACTGATTTGCTTCTGATTGTAAGAGCAGGGTAAGCCAAGTGAAGCGGTCTCTGCCCCATCAGGAATGGGGTGGGGATTCTTGGAGTGAGCTCCTGCACAGCTGCAGGAACCAGGGTGCTGGTGGCTGAAGCTTTGGGTGTGCAGGGGGAGAAGGGCTCGGACTGCCCAGGTTAACGCTGCTTTGTTTGGGGATTGGAGCCTACAGATGCAAAGCTGGTGGTCACGCCAGCAGATTTGTGTTCCTTGATCAGGCTGTGGTGCCACGCAGTGAGTACCCTTGTGTCTCATCCTGGGTGGAGAAGGAGTCTTAGCAGGAATGGGCTGGCGGGGCAGAGGGGTGCAAGCAGCTCTTCTCGGAGCGACAGCCACAGGCATTCCATGGCCCTGGACATTGCTGTCGTGTAGCTTTGTCCATGTGACGAAGTGTTCCTGGGGTGACACGAGCTCATGGCCACAGAGAGCTCTGGGGACGCAGGTGGGGGCTGCCAGGTTTGTCACAGCAAAGGCATTTCACCGTGCATTGTCGCTGGGCACCCTGGCATCTTCTGCAACTTCTTGACTGAGCTTCCCAGCGCTCTGGGAAGTGGATGTATGATTTCTGAGCAAAGATTCCTGGCATCTCAGGTTTTAAATGTCTATATATTTGTAAATCAGACTTCTAAGCTGTTTCCTTATGTAGTCTCACCAATAAAATCAGGGATAATTATATCTCGCCTATGTTCAGGGGTGTCATGAGGTTTATTTACTTTTGAGGTGCTTTGCAGTTACCTCAGATAGCTGAATTGAAGCACAGATGATGCTTGGTATTTCTTGTATGTTTTAATCCATCTAGATACCTTTCTTTCTCCTCAGCATGAGGCTTTGTGGATGTGTTTGCTATAATAAAACCTTTTTTACTTAACAACAGACAACTGAGGCAATTAAAACAGTCAGAAGTGATTAATGTGATTTCACTGGGTGAAAGCTAAAGCAGCTCGCAATTAAATAATGGCAACCCTCGTGCTATCTCAGAGCAACAGATGGGGAATGATTTAAAAACACTATTGGATCAGACAATTCGCAACGGGGGCAGATTGGTAACAGTGTGTCAGAGCCAGAAATGTGCTCCACCTTGAAGGGTGCGCTGATGAAATGATGAATTGATGGTAACGGGCGACTTAGTTATGAGCCTGCCATGGCAGCCCTTCAGCTCTCGGGAACAAATGGGCCTGGGAGTGGATCATAATGGGTTTAAGGGCTCTGGGCGCTGTGTCTGGACAGCAGATAAATCTCAGGGACCGTGCTGCAAGCTGGAGTTGGGGTGGTGCAGCTTTGCTTCCAGAACCCGAGGGATGAAGTGCTGGAAGCGACACCTTGCTGGGAGTGCAGGGCGTGGGGGACGATGCTCTGCAGGGTGCAGCCCCAAGGGATGCAGGAGTGAAATCGCTGCTGTCTCCGGGGTGGTGCAGCCCTGCGCTCTGAACTCCTGCGAGCAAGATGTGTCACTCCTCCTCTGGCACTTCTGTACAAATTCAGTTCGTAGCAGTCAGACAAAGGGAAAGGAAGGGATTTCTTTCCTCTAGACTCGCTCTACAAACGGTCCTTATATACCAGTATTGCCGTTTTGGTGGGCAACGTGATGCTTAGCAGTGCCAAAAGTTGCCAGTGCCGGGGCACAGACACTGCAGCCCAGTTTTCCCGGACACTACAGGGAGTTGTGCCTGCAGACGCTCATCTCTGACCTGCTTGCAGAGCTCCTCAGAAGGGCACTCCCTCTCGGCTTTTGGTCAAAATGAGCTCAATTAGTTGGAACAGTGAAGCTTTGTTGATTTGGGTGCTTGAGGCAGAAGGGCTGGCTGGTGACAGGGGCGGCTGTGTCTCAGCAGCCCCCGCTGTGCGAACGGGGGCCACGCCGGGCAGAGGTGGGAGGTCTCTGCGGTTCTACTGTACTCACGTATTAATTGTGTTTATTTTTAAGTCTTTGTAGCGCTTGGGTGTGCAGCATGTACAGGGGCAGGAGGTGATGAGAGGTGCTGGTGGCACTAGAGCTCAGCACTGTCCTTGTCCCCGTCCCTGCGGAGCCAGAGGGATGTGAAAGGAGAAACCATTGCGTGGTACTGTTTAATCCCTCTGGGAGCCCCTGTCTAAGCAAACCACCCCCGGCCTCTGCTCACAGCTCACAATTTATAGTCGGCTGGAAGCCTGTGCTTTCAGGAAAGTGAGTTACTTTGAGGCTGGGAGAATAAATATGAAAGCCAGGTTTCCTTCACCAGCTCTCACCCAGAGAGTGTTGCAAAGCTGGTCCTCACTGAAGCTGCTGAAAGCCCCAGAATTAGAACAGATATTAAATAATGTAAAAGCTTTCATTGAAATGTATTAGATTTCAAAGGGCAGATATTAAAAGGGTATAATGGGCAGCTATTTCTGAATTGCTCGCCTCTTAAAGAGAGGAAGAGACTTAGTTTGCAGGAGATGAATGTGGCATGAAATAGGTGGTTCAGATATAGCTTCAGAGGTTGCAAAGCTCATCCCATTCTTAATCACACCATTCAAGCACCTTCCTGATGTGTGCAGCTCCTATGTAAGAGTCCTGTGGAGGTGATGACTTCCAATAGCTGGACAAGGGAAATTGTTAATGTGCTAGTAAAGACTTCATCTGCAGGGAGGGTTGGCTAGATCTGGATTTCCTGGGTCCTTGGTCATCTACCGGAGCAAAAGCCGGTGGCTGTGGCACTGGCCAGGCTGGCTCATCCTCACATCTAATTCTCACAGCATTCATGGGTGTTTTATCTGATCCTGAGTTCTGCTAAGCACCCTTAATTCCAGCTTGAAGTTGACAGCAGCTGAGAGTGCTGAGGCAGCTCCCCAGATGGAGTCCTTGGAGAAGGACTCTCAGCTCGGGTATGGAGTCAATTCCCTTATCCATCAAAATCAGACACTTGCTTCACACTGCCCTTGTCCCCAAGCCTCACGTGCTCTGGTGCAAGCCTGGAAATGCAGGAATCCTGCCCTTCCTGACAGGGCTGTGTTGCTGTCTTTGCAGATGACCGAGGGCCGGCACTGCCAGGTGCATCTCCTTGATGACAGGAACTTGGAGCTGCTGGTTCAGGTACAGACCTCGCTCTTTCGGGGACTGGCAGCCAGTGCCAGATTTCCCTGCTTGTTTTCTTTTGGGGGCTGAAGTGAGGGTTGAGGAAAAGTTGTGCCTTTTACTAGAAAAACTCACAGGAATGGAATAAGCATGCTCAGGCGTATGTGCTTCTCCCGACACCTGGATTAGCTGAAGGGTTTCCCTGTGCATCGTGGGCAAAATATCTGCCATCAGTTCTGCATTCAGTTTTTGCTTTCACCAAAAATCATAAAGTATATTAAACACACCCCTTGTGGTGGTGTTTCTTGTTTCTTCTTAGATGGGAACAAAACTCTGTGGTGTAGAGGAGGTTTTATTCCCGTAACAGAACTCAAAGCACGAGATCCTCCACTGCACAATACTTTCTTAATTGAAAAATCCTTCCTGCTATAAGTGCAGGAAAGCCTGGGATGCTGCCTTCTATCCCAGAAAGAGGAAAGCAGCACTCAGTCTGTGCCCTTCAGCTTAATATCATGGATTAAGCACAGAAGTGCCTCTCCATGCTCCACACGTGCCACACAGCTCCATAGAGACACCCTGAGTCTGATATGTCACTTCTGTATTGAGTTGTATAACAGGGATTTAGTGTGGTTCTGTGTACTCAAATGTCAGTACATGCACAGAAAAGTTTTATTTTATATTAGAAGCTATTTTTAAAAAATAAGCTATTTATATTAAAAACTATTTTTATTCTTTCAATAGCCCAAACTTTTGTCTCGGGAGTTACTGGATCTGGTGGCCTCACACTTCAACCTGAAAGAAAAGGAATATTTTGGGATAACATTTATCGATGATACGTGAGTGTGTTTATTTATTTTAAACAGCTGTGTCATTATTGCAATGTGAAACCTTATCTCTGATACCGTGGCAGCTTGGCACGATGGAAAAATGACTTTTTCTTTCAAAGATGAGAGATTTTCCTACCTTGTGCTTGTGCTGCTTGGCTGGGGAAAGGGGAAGGCATGAAATAGAAAATATTTGGAAAATATCTTCCAGGCACAAACCAGAGAATCCTTGTAAAATACTTTCCTGATGATT
Organism: Dryoscopus gambensis; assembly: GCA_013389985.1. Lineage (NCBI taxonomy): Eukaryota > Metazoa > Chordata > Aves > Passeriformes > Malaconotidae > Dryoscopus > Dryoscopus gambensis. Next base: position 594,152 of record WEIT01001053.1, on the reverse strand, counting down.
TCACATTTCATATTTGTCTCTCAAGGTGGAAAAATCGATTCAGTGATAATTTCCCACGTGAACACCCTCAGCTTCCCTTCTCCGCACTTTTAGTAACAACAAAAAGGTTTTACATTTATTTCCAAAATGAATTGCTCCTATTGCTTTGCACCTGAATCTCAAATGTATTTTTGAGCCTTTTAACCCCAAATTTCCTGAGCAGAGTGAGCTATGAGGTTAGTCGTGCCCAGGAACCACTTTTCTCTCACTGAGTCTGGGTGTGATGCTCTGTCCGGGCTCCGGAGCGCTGTGGGAGATCTGCTCCATGGCACTGACCCAGAGTCAGCTGGGTTAATTGTAATCTCAGCTGGTGTTTAGGCTCCTCTCTCAGCAGGGCACTGAAATGCTTCCCCACATCTGCTGGGTGCAGGGCCAGCATCTCCAGAGGAGTTACCTTCAGCTCCCCCAGAAAAGCTGGAGTAGAGGTGCTTAGGGCAGTGGGGACAAGGAGTTGTGCACTAATACAGCCCCTAAATAAACCTCTTGTCTAATGGGAATAACTTTAGTTCCTGCTGCTCTCCATCACCCCTTTTTATGCAGTCCTGGATGGAAGCCTTCACCTACAAATCCTGTCAGAGCCATGTTTGGGGCCACCCTGCTGAGGCACATCCCACGTGCAGGCGCGAGACTGGCCCTGGGGACAGCCTGGGGTTCGTGGAGCTGATGGGAGCCACTCCCCCTGGGGCCCCGACCCCAGCACTGTGTTATTTTTACCAGCCACTCGCACCTTGGGCTATCCCTAGAATATTTTTGCCACATCTTTGTCCTCTCACTTTCCCCCAGCTCTTCTCTAAATCCCTTGAGGATACTGTGTGTACTTGGCTTATTTTTTCCCCCAGGAGAGCTGCCATGAAATTCTTCTGGATGTTTTTGGTTGCTGGCACTGAGTCATGATGAGATTTAAAGTGCTGCCAGGGGATTATCTAAAAGCTGTTGTCTTCCCCAGAAACTCCAGTGGGATTCCAGCGCCTGCCTTGGTGCATGCACAGGGCTGGGTGCTCGGAGGCAGCCTGTGGCCTCTGGAGGGCACCCATGGCTCAGCCTTTCAGGGTTAAGGGTTAGGAAATAAAGGAAGTCATTTGATGAGATGTTTGCCTGCCTTGGAGCTGAGTCTTGAACTTCTTAAAGTAACACTTGGAGTAAACACGGGCACTGAGGAGAACCAGTTTCTGTATTTTCCATCCCATTTTTTAACCTTCTCCCCAACCTGTTTCCATAGAGGTCAGAGTGTCTGGCTGCAGCTGGATCACCGTGTCCTGGACCATGACTTGCCCAAGAAACCAGGGCCAGCAACTTTGTACTTTGCCGTTAGGTGAGTAATTGTTTCCACCAAGCAAACATTACCACTTGGGTTTATTAATCACCACGGGGTTTTGTTTAAAAGAACTGATTACAGATTTGATAAGGAAATAAATGTCAAAGCAATGTGTTATTTTTAGAAGGAGATTAGGCCCTGGCTAAATACTGCTCTCTTTTGTATTTCACTGTGAAATAAAGTAGGTTGGAACCTGCTACTTTTTAAACTGTTACTAGGACATTATTCCTAGGGTGGGTTTGGGTTGGGTTTTTTTTGCTTAAAACCTCATTTTAAAAATATCTTCTTTGCATGTCTTTAAAAGTGCTAAATTGCAATACAGTTTATTTAAACAGTCGTACTTACTTTTTTCCTTCTGTTTACTTAAGGGTTGTCTGTACTTTAAAGGGATTGCTGATGGCTGTTTTGCTCACAGCTTAACCAGTCCCCAGGAAAGAATAAAATCCCTGGCAAGATGATGATTTTGGCCAATGTAATTGAATTACTTTACGTCTGTTGCTGGCAAAGCTGTGCTGGTAAAGGGCCTGAAAAAAAGCCTACGAAACAGAGCTGTGCTGGCAGAAAAGATCAAGCATCATATTCTTAATATTGCTGGAGGTTTTGTTTTCCTTGCAGTCTATGAGGGAAAAGGAGAGCAGACTGACCTCATTTACTTTTCAGATCTGGGTAAATTTATGCCTTGTGTGCTTAATTATTTGAAGCATTTCCAAGGCACAGCCTCTTGTGTAGCTGGGTCAGTTGGCACCGTCGCCTCCCCACGTCCCCCACTGGCCATCAAGGGAATGGGACAAACAAGTGGCACTTTGTTCTGGCTGAATATGTGCTGATATGTGATGGTGTTCAGAGCTCCTCTTCCACACTCTACAGAAAGAAAAAGCCCCATTTAGAAAGGGATGATGGGCTCTTCACCACATTTACAATGTTTGATCAGGATCTGGGAGGCTAAAGCCTATGGTTGCCCAAGGAAGCTGTGAAGGCAATCCTGTAACTTGAGCATTCTTTTGGCTGGAACTTATGCTGTTGGCTCATGGTGTTCATTTTGGCCCTCTCTGTTTCAAGATGGTTCTCAAGAGGACAGGGTGTGCAGAGACTTGGGCAAGAGTTAATGTGTGAGGAGTGGGCTTGGAAAGATCAACTTTTAGAAGGGAAATTTAAGCCTGACTGCTCTGAGATCATGAGATCCAAAACAGGTAACCAAGGAGGTGGGCAGTGAGATGGCAGAGCAGGAGGTGACAGAAGTAATTAACACTACAGAAACTGTCTGATCCATAGAAAATAGATAATTCCAGCAGAAAAGCCACTTCAAAACCTGCAGTTTCCACTTGCATTACTGGAAATGAAGGAATCTCCAGATTCCTGTTTTTTCTTCTTGACTTCTAATCCCTGAGTTTTGCTGTTCAGTAAGGAAACGTGATAACCCTTTGAGATTTTAATTATTGCCAGCTGGCATAAACTCAGTCCAGTCACAGAGGTTTTTGGATGGTACACTCAGCTGAAGGGCTCTGTGATGCAGATTGAGTACTCACAGAAGTGTCATTTTAGTTTCAAGAATGCTGACAGCATCGGAAGTAGAAGCAGAATGTGCACTTTATGGTGTTCCCAAATGTGCCTGTCATGCCCTGAACATCCTTATCTCTGTGGCCCAGTGTTCCCCATCTGTACAGGGGTGATAAGAGGGTACAGCTTGTACCATGGAGGAAATAGAGCATGGGGACCCAGCTGGGGCAGGGGGCCGTGCCCCCCTGTGCCCCCACCCTAAATCCATAGATCCTACAGTTTCCTGCTTTGTACCAGCAGTGACTGGGAGCTGCCTCTCTTCAGAACCAGAACTGTCCTGGTTCTGAGGGTAAGTCAGCCACATCTGACCCTGGCTGAAAGAAACTGGAAGTGCAAATGAGGTCATTAGCTGAGGAAAATCACATATTGGTGCAGTGAAAGCTTTAGCAGGCTGAGGAAGGTCCATTCTGTGAAGGGCTGGTCTGGCAGCAGGTTGGGAAAGGATGAAAGATGTGGGTCCTGCCCTCTGCTCTGCATTTCTGAAGAGAGACACTCAAGGGTATTTAAAGTAAAGTTTAGCAAAGCTATTGGAAAGAAAATGTATCCGGTGAGATCAAGAGAGGGTGGAAATACCTGTGGCTCGTAGAGTTCATGGACAAAGGTGAGTCATGGAAATGTATAACAGCTTTTCAAATGTCTAGGCCAGGCTGCTGGGCTGCCCCTTGGACAGGCTGCATGCCTGTGAAATGGGTAAATTATCTGCAGAGGTGTTCTGGAGAGTGCTTTAAAATTAATTTGATGTAACACGCTGTAGGAATGTGAAATATTAAAGCAATTGCTATTTAATGTATCACTTTTCTGAAGTCACAGCATAAACACTGCAGATGTTCCTAACACGTGTGGCAGGTCCCAGCTTTACTGCTCCCGACCACGTACTCTGTGCTGCTGCTGGGGACATGTTCTTCCAGTGTCTTGCAAATCATCTGTGCCAAGATGATCATGAGTGCAGTCATTAGGGGATGGAGCTTGAGGCTGTCAGGAGCCTTAAGAGCAGCAGGGGGTTATGGGAGAGATTGGTCTGGCTCTGACTGCCCCGTGTTGGTCATCCAGCCCTCCTGCCATCAAGGACAAGGCACTGGGGAGCCCTGGGGTGACCTGCATTGCTGAGGCAGTGGTGGTCCGGGTCTTTGCTTGGCTGTAAAAAAGTTGTGTCTTCTGCCTTGCATTTGGTGGGAGAATCCGGACCTGGAGCAAAGTTAATGGCTCTGATTAACATTTCTGCTCTCCTCCTGGAAGGAAGGTGGTCCTGCAGGGCTGCCAGCAGCCCCTGGCCTCCAGCAGAGTGTTGGACTGGCCTCCCCACCTGCAACACATTTGGAATTGCCTTTTCCACTGCTGTGACTTTACCTGCAGAGGAGGGATGGGCTTTGCTCCTGCAGCGTTCGACAGGGTTTTCATCTCATTTGAAAAGGCATCAGATATCCAGGATCTATTGAACCAGGAGTCCCTGTTCCCTGTGTGCTGTCAGCCTGTGATTTCTGCTTGTTCCCTCCTAATAGGCAGGAAATTAAGTGCAGTAGCTCATAGTTCCTCTGTGCTATTCTATTGCTAGAGAACAAAACACTGAGGAAATAAAATTACTTGGGAGGAAGATGAAACCTATTCAAGAGAGTAACTCATTTTTTTGGTTCTTTTTAAAATTTTCAGGTTCTACATTGAAAGCATTTCCTTTCTTAAGGACAAAACTACAGTAGAGCTGTTTTTTCTGAATGCCAAGTCCTGTGTACACCAGGTAAGACTCAGAGCTTCTTGTGCATCTCTCTTCTGTTGCTCCTCTGCCACATACACAGTCCTGCAAACTTGGTAGGAGCTGTGTCTGATTTCCAAAACTAATTGAAGTATTAAGATCTCAGCATGCTGACTCTCCTTGCTGATGCTTTGTGCAAATGGATAAAGCTGATGATGGTTTCCTAGTCCTGCATTCACAGCCCTGCTGTGTGCTCAGTGCTCTACAGCGAGTCTTAAATACTCAAGAGCTTTTAAGTTACTTGAAATCTGGGTTGTAACTTCCCAGGTAGGCTCTGCTCAGCAGCACATCCTCCTACACTCTGCATAGCAAACACCCAAGGCAAGCATCTCTTTACTGACCTTGAATCAAACTTGTCTTAAGAAGAAAAAGCCTGTGAGGAAGGACCTGTGTCATGCATTTGGTCCCTACTTCCCTTATTTCCCGCCTTAAGTCAGTAAAGTAGTGAAGTAACAGTTTATAGTAATAGCAAATCCTATACAGGAGCAATCACAGCCAGTTGTTGGAATACTTTCTGTATTTACTTTCTGGATGAAAAGCTTCCACTGTTTTTTTAAAATACCCAACTTGGTAAAATACACGTTTTTAAAAGTCATGTCAGGGTGTGGTAACCAAAATCTTAAAAAATAAGGTTGATTTGCTGCAGATACATCTTAGTCTGGAATACAAGTGGTGTGACAGCCAACTTTGCCATGCCCCTACATGTAGCTGCAGTTCAGTGAACTTTACTCTGATGCTTCTGGGATTTTCCAGTTAATGTCAAACTCTGGTGCCTTTTGTTTTCACTCGTGGTTCAATCAGTCTAAGAGGGTCACTTGGTTCTTACAACCTTTCCTTGCAAACAATCCTGTATCACTAACTGGTGGGAGCTCAGTGTAGCCAGCCAAAGTTTTCACCTTTAATATGCTTCAGATTTTGGAGGATTCTTATTCAGTATCCAGTATTCACTATTTTTTGAAAGAATATAGAAACCCAAAAGTGGTTAATGGCAGAGTTGTGACTGTGCTTTGTACAGGAGCTGTTTTCTGAAAGAGTGAAGGAAATTGGTGCCTTTTTAAAACATGCTAAAGTTTGAAAGATGCTCGAAGAACTTGGGGCCTCACTGGTTATGGTTATTAAAAAGCAAATCTCCATTTGACATACCTGCCACTTAAAGTGAAGGGTCTTGGCAACTCGTAGCCCTCCTTAAATTGCTCCTTGACTGGAGAAGTTTAACTAGACAGCACAAATAATTTTGGAATTGGAAAATGGGTCTGGTTTGGGGATGGAATGTGGAAAATGCCACTGCTATTGAAACAAGCCCTAGTCAATATTAAAACATTTGGGTTTATCTATATGTGTTTATGTGTATGTATGAAGCATAACAGAAAGCAAAGGAGAAGAGAAGCATAAAAAAGTTGCAAAAAAAGAAATTTGAAGGCAGGCTGGATTTTTTTATTCCCTATGGCTTGCAAGGTGTGTGCTCTAATTGTAGCAACCAAAAGTGCAGCTTCCTCATTCCTGCAAGCAAAACTGCTGGAAGCAGGGGGTTTCTGTTGTGTCCAGTTTCTGTGGGCAGCAGAGGGATGAGGAGCATCACTTCCTCCTGAGAGAAGGATCTCTGGGCAGCACCGGGTGATTCAGGACGCAGGGAAATCTGCGGAGCCCCGGCTCTGCCTGCAGCCCTCTGTGCTGGCAGCTTCACAGCCCAGATCACACCTGTGGCTCCTTCAGCAGGAGCCAGTTCATCTACTCTCAAGTAGCTTTTAACCTTCCAATTAACTCTAGTAAAAATATTCTGTCCTACGTGACAAACTTAGGGTCAGTCTCTTGGTTTCAAGTAGTCGTGAAGGGCCCATGGGGCCAGCCCTTATCTTCAGCCCCTGGGATGTGGACAGGAGGATGCACAAAGGCCCTTCAGATGTGCTCCCACAGCCTCTTCTGTCCCGTGCTGCTGCTGGCACCGTTGTGGGGCAGGGAAGGAGCCATGGGATGAGCAGTGTCTGAACAGGAGCAGATCCCCAGCTCCATGAGGCAAGTGGCTGATGCTCACTGATGACAGCCAGGAATGTTCCCTGGCATTTCTCAGTCATTAATCCAGCTCCAGGAGGTTAGGTCTGCCTTGGCTTGGCTTTTTTTTTTTTTTGCTTTTTTTGCTTTTTTTTTTCCCCTTCCTTTCCTTTCCTTGCTGCATTCATGGAGTGAGGAAACCCCAGTGTGTCAAAAAGCAGCAACCCACACCCAGCCCATGTGCTCAGGAAAGCTCTGTGGGGCACAGGCAGTGCCAGAGGATGCCCTGCCAGGGCAGTATCCTAACCTGGATCTCTGCATGAAGCTTCTGCTCTGTGTGGGCCAGGAATGTGGTTCGGGATAAATGCTGCAATACCTGGGGTGTGCTAAGACCTGTGTGGATAAGATTGCTTAGAAGTCAGTCATGTTTTTTTGCTTTCACAAAGGTGTTTCCAAAGTTTTCACTGCAGCTTTTCCCCATAGGGGAAACCCAAATTCAGGGTGGTGCAAATGCCTGATGCTTGAGTGCTCTTGTGACATTCCTGAGCCTGGCATGTGCTGACAGCCCAGCAGTGTGTGGGTACCTGTGCTCCCATGGCTTCTGTGCTTTAGAGGACAGTGATGTTTTTCTGAGCAGGGGAGAGGGTGATGCTGCCCTGCATGCGACATGGGCGTGCCAGTGCTCCTGCTGCCACATGGGACACACCAGGAGAGGCACACAAAGGCTTGGGTGAGCACAGCCAGCACCATGGTAAAGCTCTGTGCCAGTCCTTCCTGGATTTATCCTTGGCTTACAAGGTTCAGAGGCTGCATCAGAAATGTATTTGCTGTATTCTTTGAGATATCTGTGTGTGTGAAATCCTGTAAGTGGCTGTATCTAATCAAAGAGAATGGAATCCCTCTAAGGAAGTCCAGCATCTCTGGGGTCAGGGTGGAGCTGCTGGGCAATGTGTGCTGGCCATTTTTCCTCAGATGAATAAAAATTTAGAGTAAATAATATAGCATATGAACTGTATTCTTAGTTATATAATATATCACAAAATATAATTATGACTAATGGAATCAAAACCTGCATGACAGCTCTGAAAAGGGTGAACACTTCCTTGGTGCTCTGCAGTGCACAGCCATGATTCTCTTCCTCACCTTTCAACCCCACATTCCTTCTTGCAAATCTCTCTGCTCCTTTCTGCAAATCAAGTACTGCTTTACCCTGCCAGGACTTGGAGGAATCTGGGGCTTGTGCATTTTGCAATCTCTGTAGACATTTTGGCAAGGAAGGGACAAGATAGACAATAAAATCTCAGCTGCCAAAAATTTATTTCTTTCTACTCCCCACCCACTTCCCCACCTCTGTGTTCTTCTGTACAGTCAAAGCTCCTTTGTGCCTCTGGGACTTTTGCTGGCACGTGCCAGGCTTGTGCATCCTCTGTGACCTGTGCTGTTCTCTGTGCAGTCTCCTCTGCCTGTGAGCAGCTGGGGAGCTGGGGAGCTGCCCCTTTGCCTGAGGCACAAGAGGGCTGAGACCTCATTTTTACTTTTGTGAAGTCTCCTTTGCATGTGAACAGAACACAACATTTGCTCTTGCACTTGCAGGGTGCCCAGTGCCCACTCACTGCACAAACCTTGGCACCAGCTGAGACACCAAATGCTGCCAGGGCTCTCACCCTGCCCTCCTTTCATGTCAAGCTGCCCATTTTTTTCCCCCTGCTCCGGTGCTGCAGTTTCCAGGCCCTCTCAGTCCTGTGTGGTCCCAGCAGCTGCCTGGCTCCTGCTCTCCACCATCCACACTCTTGGAGCTTGGAGAGGCCACATCCATTGCCAGGAATAGCTTGGACCACCGAGCAGGAGATGGGAGCTGGTGATAATTACATATCCAGGTCTGTGGAAGTGCATTCCAGTGACTTGGTTAAAAACCCACGTGTATTTTCGGAGAATGCAAAGGCTGGAAGTGCTTTATGTACATTTGGGCTCTTGTTTTCTTACCTGCCTCTCCTTTCCAAGGCTTTGAGTATCGCTGCCTGAAAACCTGAATTCAGTGGTGACAACTTCAATTTAAAAGCTTTCTCTCCTGTCATTGACTTCAGGAAGCTGGGTTAAGATTTATAGCTGTCTGAAACCTACTGTACAGCTGGAATTTAGGAGAGTGGAAGCCTGGTGCTTGGTTCCAGGTGAAATGGGTATCTCAGAATGGATGTGTTTGCACAAGGCGCTCTGTAACATGTTCAGTGTGTTATTGCACAGCCCATGACCATAGCTGGGATACTTTTAGGGAGGTGGGTCAGAACTGGTCACGCACATGCTGATGAAAAATTTGGAAAAATAAATTAGTCTTTTCTTCTTTTGAAACGGCCAAGTTTGGAAAAATAACACCCTACTTGGCTAGCAAAGAACTGTCAAGTTTATTATGCATTAGGGCTAACCTCCATATAGCTCTGCAGCCATACGGTTGAGTCTTTGCCAGGCCTTAAAATATGTTCTGTGAACGAGGATCTTGGTCAAGTTGGCTGTGTTCCCCTTTTCCTCTGTATCTCTGGGTGTTGGGAGGTTTATTTAATTTCCCGATTGTTTCAAGGACTTGTAAGAATTGCTTTAAAAAAGGGAGAAAAAATGAGAAAAGTTAAAGGAAATGTAAGCTTTCAGAGGAGTCTGTAACTGCGATAGCTCCATGAACAGCAGTGCTTGTGAGCACCTGGCAGCCTGAAGACCAGTGCTTACCAAGAGGAGCTGTTGAACCAGACCGCTGGTGTGAGCATGAAGTCCGGCTGGCTTCCAGCTCATGGGGAGCAAAATGGTCATATATCAGAGAGCCCTTGAAAGTTTTATAATGGATATTTCCTAATTCTCCCCCATCTCGAGGGAGAGGGGAACATTCCCATGTAGCCTTGTAACATGGTGTAGTCTGATCCTAGCCAAGGCTATTAAATGCCCTCTGTCCACTGCCTGAATTGGCTGTTCTGCTCCCGAAGACAGCACACAGAAAGCCCAGGCTCAGGTTCAGCAGGACCAGTTGGCCTTTTACTCCTCCAGGGTTGTTCTCTCCTGTGGATTCTGCCATGGCAGCCACCCCCATGGCCCAGCCTTCATAGCAGCGTGTCAGCAGATGAGGAGGATGGAGCGAGGTTGTGCCTGTGAACAAAATGTGACAGGAGGAGGAGGCAGGACCCCACGCTGCTGTAAACTGGCAGATGTCCATGGGGCCCCCCACTCGTTACCCCAGGAGACCTCACATGGGGCTGTGCTGGTGGCTGTGGGGAGGGACTTGGCCGTGGTGTGGGTTTAGTCCAGGGCCTCCTCTGAGAGTGCTGAGGTTGATCCAAGGCTGCCTGCTGTAAAGGGTGATGGTGCCCCAGGGACCTGTGAGGCTCTTGGGGAGGTGCAGGTTGTGTCCCAGCTGGGCTGGCCCATTGCATATGAAAATTCAGTTGATTTGCAGCCAGAGTTCTGTACCTCACATCTCTTGATGTAGTCACCTCCTCCTGGGACTAACGACTGGGTTAATTGCCATGAAGAGTCCTGCACCTTTGATCTCCCGGCCACAGAGCAAAGATGCTGCGACAGCTCAGCCAGTTCTGTTGTTGTGTGTGGATATCTCACTGTGATGCTGGGGTAGGAAAGCGAAAGGCTGTGATTATATATTAAGGCTAATGACACTTGCTACGTACCCTGGCTTGCAAACAGGGAAGTCTTTGTCTTTCCCCCATTCTCTGCTTTTACTCTTGTATTAATGAGAAAAAAAGCAACAGTAAATGTGTTCCTGTTGCACTGCGAGTCTCCAAGGAGCTGCTCCTCTCCCTCGAGTTTCACCTAAGTGTTGGCTGAGGCACAAAAGGCAAAGGGAGATGGATGAGAGTGGCTGGCAGAGACAGCAAAATAAAGGGTGTAACAGGGAAACCTGAAGCTATTCCTCACCACAAGGCGCTAACAGCTTTTATTTTTGGGCTGGGTTGGCCTAAACCCCTGAGGTGGGAAGCAGCAGGTCTGGCCAGCAAAGAGCTGTGTCGGCCTCTGCACATGCACTGAGCTGTGTTTGGTCTCAGACTGTGCTCCCTTGTGCTTTGTATGAAGGGCTGTGGGGTTCTATGCATAAAATGAAAGACATCATGGACCATCTAAATGTGGTGAAGCAGCTGTGAGGCCTCCTGAGCCACCCAGGCTGCAGGGCCCCACGGGGGAAATGCAGCACAAGTGGAAATCTGAAGTGCTCCTCTGAGAAAGGTCAGGAGGAACAGACTTCCACTAGCTCCTTTAACAGCTCGTATTCTGCTGCTTTTGTGCTTTGCTTTACCTCCCGGAGGTGTTGGAGGCAGACACTTGCTTTGCTGTGCTTTTTCTCAGCTCGGAGTTTCTGTCCTTGGGAAGTGAGTCCCAGTTAAGGCGCTCGGCAAAGCTTGGCGCAGCTGATGCAGAAGGGAGTGGGATGGTGCCTCCAGTGCCTTGCAGGGCAGTGCGAACAGCAGGTTCACCACCAGGACTGAGATGTAGGTGTGAATGCTGGTAATTGGGACAGGCAGTTTAAAGCTGGAGGTTATCCATGTGCTGCCAGTGTTTGTCTCTGTGCAGTAATTAATTACCCAGCACAGCCACTCCGACAGGGCGAGTGACAGGATCTGCCTGACCTAGTTCCTCCTGCGCAGCTTGTGTGGTGTAACAGGTTGTGGCCAACACCCACTGCCCTCCCTAGCCTGCCAAAAAAAGCCTTAAACGCTGAAAAGCTGCTAGGCTTTCTGCACTGCTGGGACCTGCCAGCCCATCCTCTGGCTGCCAGGACACATAGCAGGGATACTGCATCCCTGGTGGGAAGTCCCCACGGTGCTGGATAAGGGCACAGGGGCGCTTTGATTGCTTTGTTCACTTGTGCTGGGTCCACACCCAGCTAATTACCTGCTTCGGTTTGAACATCTTGAAAACGTTTGTGTCCTTTCTTTCCCTCTGACTAATTGCACTCTTCTTTCAGCTTTTTTTAAATCAGCTTTTGGTAATCGCTGGTAATTGTATTCAATATTGTGGCTGTCTTGAGGCTATTCAATCATAGTGTGTGCATTTTTGGGGGTGTCTTTGGCTCATACAAATTTTTAAGGAATTGGTTTGAGGGAGCAGGTGTGTTGGTATCTCAGTTCTGAAATCTTCAGGTGAAATGTTTTTGTTGTCAGCCTTTAATCTCTGGAGGTTACGTGTGGTTTGAACAAACCATGCCTGCTTTCACTTCTTGCTCTGGCTCTAAAGAGTTAAACATGACAGTTCTTATTTTTTTAAATCTGCTTTAATCTGAGTTCACAGCCTAAAGATTTGCTTAACAGAGTTAATGCTCATCTGACTATCACCACTCTTGATCTGAGTTTTCATGAGGATTTCAGACTTGTATCTCTATGGCAGTAAATTCTAGTGTTGTTACTGTGTCTAATGAGGGTTCACTGCTCCATTCATGACCGAGCTTGTGATTTTTATCACATTCTAAGTCTGTGTCTGTGCGGCCAAAGACTTGAGCTCCTGTCTGAACTGGGGGCTAAATTCTGCCCGTGGGCACTGAAGGTTGAGCTGGTCTTTACCAGATGCTGAGATAGTGACCTACTCCTGCTCTACAGTAATCGCCAACCAGTTTGGACACCTGCTGCAGCCTTTCATTACTCTGATGTTTATCAGGATGACAAAAGCCACCACCTGAATCCACTGGACCAAGTGCAGGGTTTAGATAAGCTGGTGGTCTTTTGGCTGAATCAGTCTCACTGGTTAAAATGATTGGTCCCTGTGCAAACTCTAATTGAAAAATATCAGTTTCATCCCCTCCCCGGAGCTGCAGTCACTAGTCTGTTTAAACTCATTTACATCTCAAATGTAGAAGACTCAGATTCCACTATCTGAATGACATATATCTACTTAACCTCCTGTTGGTGACCTTGTTCCCACTTGGGATAAATCTAGGAAAACTTTCCATCTTCATTTTCAGCATGTGGCTGTGGGAACACTGGCTGCCCTGGCTCTCAGGGCCCACCACTTGCTCACTGAAGTCTGTGCTTGAATTACCCTGGCGATGGCAGGCATTGCAAATTAATCTTCTTACAGTCATTTTCCTCATCTCTTTTTGAAATCTGACCTTGCTGATAAAGCAATACTGAAACAGAAACCCCCATCTGCCAACCTCCAGGCTGAAGGATGATTATAATATCAAAATATTGCCGGAGTGAGTGGGGAGAGTCATGGTCCTGCACTCCAGAGCGACACGTATCGCTGTCTGGATTTGTGTCAGGCCAAGGGCTGTCCAAACTCCATGACAGCCCAGGGCAGAGCTGGATTACATTACAGCAATGGCCAATTGGGAAGCCAGATGGCAAATATTGTTATATTATGATGAAAAAGTCTTCCAGGCTCAGAGGGAATTGTCCAAGACACTGTCACTTGGAGAGCATTAGTCTGTCAAACAGAGGCTGAGATGGGCTTTGGCATCCTTTGCTTCAAATACTTGCTCTGCTACTTAGCTACTGCAGGACTTCAGGGCAGTTTCTTCACTTCCCTACATCTTTTTTTCCATGATTTTAGTCCCTTTTAAAGGGTGGGTTGTTCTTTGGGTTGGTTGTTTTTTTTTGGTTTTTTCCTGAGCCTTGCTTAGAGTGGCCCCACTCTCCTGCCACTGTTACTGTGTGGTGACACAGGATAATAACTAGGGCTGGTCTACCCTGTTCTGAGGTTTGCAGCAGCTAGAGAAACACGGTGGCGGTCCTGCTCCTGGGGTGGCCTGTTTGTCCCCTTTGCTTGGTCAAGACACCTGCAACGTCTTCGAGAGGTCAAGTTAGGGAGGACCCTCTTACCTGTTCACTCCTTTACAGCTTCTAAGCAAATGCATTTGAAACTGAGGGCACTAGCACAGCAAACCCCTCACTCTGAAAGCAAAAACTGAAACTTCATCACATGGAGAAGCCAGTCCCCCTTCATGCTCTCTTTGGTCTCCTAAAACCCTAAATTAAGTGGTTTGTGGGATCCCTGTTAACACTTGTGGCCATGCCACAGCAGCCAGTAAAGTGACCAGAATTTCTTAGAGGCCAGTATCTAGGAAAAAGTAAATACACACCGAAGAGCAGCCTCGTAATTACTATTGCTAATTAGTTAATGGCTGTGAGGTGCTTTGAAGATGAAAAGTGAGGAGATGCTTGATTATCAGGTCCCAAACACCCCTGTAAGGCCAGCAGCAGCTCTTGGTGTGGGTCAGCAGAGACTCTGCTGCAGCTTATCAAGTGCTGCTGAGTTTATCTGGGAGCCAGCAATAAATCGAGAGGGCTTCGGAGAGTTAAATCTCCTTGAGTTTCTTGTAGGCTTAAAAGGAGATGAGGCACATGTAGCTGATTCTGCCTTGGGGCAGGGAGATGGTCTTGATGAGCTTTTAACGTCCCTTCTGGCCCTGTTTTCCCTGATTTTGTGATCCAGGGACAGCTTTGCTGAGCCAGATCTCACCTTTCCTGCTGAGCTGAGGTTCCCTGTGAGGGCATTTTCACATGTTTGGGTTCTCTGCCTGCTGGTGCAGGAAAACGTGGTGCTGAGGTGACCTGATCTCCCGTAATCCTCTCACCACCACAGCTGGCCTCAGAGGCTGCTTGGGCAGATGAAATTTAAGCTTTCAAAAAGCCAGCTCAGATGCGCATGACAAAGACTAACCTGATACAGACCTGGAAGTAACAAAGTGCCTTAAAATGGCACCTACCTGAAGAGCTTCTAGGCTGCAATCTTGCCTCTTTTCTTAAGCATCAACATGAAAGAGATCTGAAGGAAGGATGAACTTCAAGCTATTTTTTTCTCTTAACTTGTGATGCACTCCTCCTCTTCTTCTAATAAAATATGTCTGGGAATGCTTTGGAGGCTACTCCTGCATAGCTGTTGCCACACCTGTTGGGAAGGGGAAATTCCTCTTGGTCTGCCTGTCAGAGAAGCCTGGGGGAGCGCTGCTGCTGGAATGTTTTATTGACAAAGCTGGCAAAAAAGCTTCCTTTCCATGAAAATTGAATTATTTGTTTGTTCACTTTTGAATTTAGTCTCTGTGGGCCAGACCTGCAGCTGTGGTAAATTAGCTCAGCTCCAGATGTGCCCTAATATATTTCGAAATGTCATTTCCCTGTGTCTGTATGTAATTCTGTAGATCTTCCTGCTGCCCTGGTTTTGGCATTATTTCAGCTTTTGTTCTGCTTTGTCTCCTCATTCAGCCAACAGATCCTGGGGACTAAGGATGTGTTGGGATCTCAGTGACGGGAGGCAGGCATCATGTCCACTGTCTCCATTTGCAGAAGGTCAATAAGAAAAATCTGTGTTCCTGGGCTGCTTCATAGGCTCAGTTCTGTGCTTTACTCACTGTTTGCAGGATGCAGAAGTAAAGGCTGCAACTGTCAGTGCATCACCTTTACTCTTCCAGTGTCACTGCTGGTCCCAGAGTTGAACCAAGGCCAGGAGTTTTCCTGGTTGAAAGTTTGCACTTAAGCTTGTAAGCAGGGGGGCGAAAAAAAGGATCCTTGTGTAGTTTTGATGCTTTTGGCACCTGTGGAGTTTCTGGGTACACAGTGCTGTTAGGACAGGGCTGGTTTTGGAGTGGGCTCAAGGCACAGGAGATTTCCAGCATGGGGCCCATGCAGTTTTTCTGAACATTGCTCTACAACTCCTGTGGACTTGGAAGAACTGAAGACTGTAGGATGCAGACTGAGCAGGACAAAGGACTCAGTTATGCTGTCCTTGTGATTGATCAGTATGACTGGCTTAGCATCAGGGGCCTGTGTACCACCATCACAACAAAGAGTGAATGGTCCTAAAACTACAAGCAATAAAACTCTTTACCAAAAGATGATGTAGTTTCTTGGCTTTCTCTTGGCTGGAACGTGGCTATCCCAGTGGATGGATGCACCCAAGCTCAGCTTCTGTGCTCTGGAGAGCACTGCGCTGGGAAACATCTTTTCTTCTAGACTGAGTCAGGGGTTTAGATCTTGTCAAATACTGATACTTGTCGAGCTGATATGTGCTCCTGGGTGCCATCCAATCATGTATCTGCCATGCCCCAACCCTGCAAGTGTTGAATGTCAGGTTAGACAGGGCTTGGAGTAACCTGGTCTGGTGGAAGGTGTCCCTGCCCAGGGCAGGGGGCTTGGAACCAGATGGTTGTTACGGTCCCAAACCCAACCAGTCTACGATTCCAACCCAAACCAGTCTCTGATTCTGTGACCTGTGACCCTCGCCCTGAGGAGGGGGTGGGCTTCGAGCCATTAAAATCCCTTCGTTGCCGCGTGGCGAGGGGTGGCAGTGTGCGGGACCGTGTCCTGGTGAGCTCGGGTGCAGTCACACGGAGCAGCATCCCGTGAAACGCGGTAACAGCAAGATTTGCAGAGAAACCCGGCGGAGGGCAGGGCTCGGGGCGGGGAGGACGGGCTGTGGCGGTGTGCGCGGCGGCAGCGGGGGGACGCGGGGCGGGGAGCGCCGGTCCGGCGGCGAGAGCCGGCACCGCCTCCCCGCTGCCCCCTCCCCTCCTTCCCCGCGCCCGTCCCGGGCGCGCCCGCTCACGCTCTGCTCTCTCCGGCACAGGGGCAGATCGAGGTGGACAGCGAGACCGTCTTCAAGTTGGCCGCCCTGGTGCTCCAGGTGAGTGTCTCCCCCTGGCTCGGTTTGGCTCAGAGCATTCCCGTTCCCGGGTTTGTTTCCCAGCTCCATACGGACAAGCCCCCGCAGGGTTGTTGATGGTCTCCGCGGCTGGGGAGTGGAGGGGAAGCTGGAACGTATAGGAGTTATTTTTCTCGTAGGCAAGTAAGACAAATATTTATTTGAGCAGTATTAAATTGGAAGAGTAAAACCTCAGCAAGGGAAGTCATTTATCTGGAAAGGTTTCCATTCAATTTATCACTTACCCTGATTTAAATACATTCCAGAGATCTGGGAAGTAAAGTGTAAATTTTGTAGCTAAATCAGCTATATTATGCCTGTGAATCTTCTTTTCAGAGCATATGGTTTTGATACCTCTGTTATGTTGAAATATACAGTGTCAGTTTTCCGTCTCATTAATCTAGTTTTGTTGTACTGAGACTTAAACTCCAGTTATTTGCCGCTTTCTATGAAATAAAATTGTGCCTTTAAAATATTGGGGGTTTTCCCCCATTACATTGTCAATGACAAAGTGCCCCAGCAAAGCTGCAGCAGCTTGATCTGCCTGAACAGTTGTTTTCATCTCGAGCGAGCACAATTCCTCCCAGCTGCTGACCTGACTGTACAGCCAACCTTTGCCTGGATGAGAGAGGAGAGAGAATTGTATTTCACTTCTTGTGCAGTAACAGCGACATTTGATTTGCAATGTGAAATTCATCCCCGTTTTGGAAGCAGTTGTATTTATGCTGTAGGTGGATTATCTACAGCTGGGAGCATGAGGGGCCAAGTTCAGCGCTTGAGCACATGCAGGCAGGCTCTGTGTTTTGCAGGGAGTGTGGCGGGGGTCAGGATCTGCCCACAGAGCTGTGGGAGTGGGGAAGTGAACAATGCTGGGAAAATCGAGGGCTTTTGAAGAGATCATGTTTTAATTCTGTCACTGTTTTTCAATTGTAGGAAGCTAAAGGGGACTATTCCAGGTAATAACGTTTTCCTTTCTAATACTGGTGTGCTTGATGGATGTGTTTTTCTGTGTTGGCATTGTATTGCAAACAATCACAAGTGGGGGTAAAGTCCAGCTGTGAGCAGTGCCCGAAGAAAGTGAAATGTGCTGCTGGGCTGGATAAAATCTGAGTCTGCAGGGTGAGTAATGCCTTTTGTGAGCACGCTCTGAGTCGAAACAGTGTTTCAGGCCACCACGCTTTGCTCCCCTCCCAAATGTGGGTGCCAAAGTGGGAAAAGGGGGAAGCTCCCACACTTCCCTGCCAGAAAGCCTGTGCTTTGCCAAACTTCTGCCAAGCAAACCATTGCCTGTGCTCCTGCAGAGCTGTGTTTGGGTCCGTGTGGGTGACCTTGCCCACAGCCCTGCCCATGCAGTGGCAGCACGTGCAGGGACGCGGGGCCATCAGCTGCCCCAGGGATCAATGAGCCGTGTTCTCCTGCAGCTGCCCCAGGGCCTCTCCCTCCCCACACTTGACCCAACAGTTGTGTTGTGGCTCATGTGTGACCCCCTTGCTCCACTTGAGCTGTTTAAATCTGCATCATCAGGCTGGGCTCCCCCTTGGAGGTGCTTCTTACCCAGCTCTGATTGTGATAAAGGGCTGTGGGGAGCAGGTAGGGTCACACTCGGACCTGCTGGAGCCAGGGGGAAAGACCTTCCATTAGAAACAGCTCACTAAGCAAATAAAGATTTAGAAGATTGGCTTTGGTCACGTTAATATTTTACTACTTGCTGAGTTTCCATATGGGAGGAGAGATGTGTTTTACACTTCAGCTGCAACAGCTTTGGAAAGTGCTCAGTACAGACCTCTCTGCCCAAATTCAGGGAGCAAGTCATGTTTGACTACCAGAGTGACTCTGCTTTCCCTTCAGGGGGCACCCGTCAAGTAAGTGCCAATGCCAATGCCCTAGACCCCTTCCCTTCAAAGGCCTGTCCATTCTCTGCTGAAGGACACGCTCTGTAAGTCCATCAAACCTCCTCCTCCTGTTTTTTGGCATGCTGTCACACCTGCAGGGAGAAAAAGATGTCTTTGATCAGCTGGGTAGGCTGGCTGCACAGACATTTCTGTTCCTGTTCGTGCTGTAGACCTGCTTTGTTACCCCCAGGATATTGCTTATATCTGTAGTGTGCTGCATTTTCTCATTTTTTTCTCCTTATCTTGTCTGATGTCACAGGGACACCCTAAGCTTAGCTCAGTTTAGGCACAGATAACCAGAAGATCACTGTTGACTCCACAATAAGTAACTTGTTAAGCTGTAGCAATGGGTGGCACGTTTTTCTTGATTCTTAAGAACAGGGGTTAAGGTTTAAAACCACCTTAGTGGTGAAAATGTGGTTTAAACTTAACACTGCCCCCTTATCATTTGCCATAAATAGGTTTGTAAGTATGGCTTCAGGAGCCGAAGAACTGTGGTTGTTTCCCATGGTTCCCTGGACACTTTGCAAGGAGTGCATTGCCCCTGGTTACCTTCAGAAGTACTTAAAGAAAATTGGAGGGAAAAGCACTCTGCTACAAGAGTGATTTTCAAATGCAGCTCTTCCCCTAAGAGTTGCCTGGAAATAGCTGCAGCAATTTTCCTCTCTTAAACTGAGCATATGTTATGCCCCTGTAGCAAATGAGCACGGCCAGCTGTCCCAGGCCCAGTGAGCACACCAGGAGTGAAGGAATTTCATGTCACAAAGCACAAGTGGTCCTTTGGGCCAGTGCTGATAAACCACTGGCTTAATTACCAGCATATCTTAACGACGATACTGAAGGACTGGCCTCTGCTGCCCAGCTTGCTGTGGTGCACACACTGTCCTGCAGCAGTGCTCCTGTGCAGTGTGATTTGCCTCCTTTTGCAGTGCCTTTCGTGTGTTCTCTGCTCGCTGTCGTTTGGCCATTCTGCTTTGAATCACCTTCTGGAATGTGGCTCTTGCACCACTTCTGCTTCCATGAGAATGTGCAGGTTGATTTTTTTGATACTTGATTAGTGCTGAATGAACGCAGGTAAATATAGGAATTGCCTGAAGTCCTGAAGATTAACTCTGTGGAAGCGAGGATCGGGCCAGTCCAGGCAATGCTGGGGTTCTCTTCCTGCCTGATTTTTCACACACATCCCGGAGGCAGCTTTTCCATGGGGACACATCCTGTGGTGGGGTCACTGTGTGACATCAGCTCCGTACCAGGGCCCAAACACGTCAGACTTCTGTGGTTCTACAGGAACCTCTTTCCCAATCCACTGCTCGCATTCTCAGATAACGCCCTGATGGCAGGGAGCAGCCGCCTCCTGAGAAACAGCCTCCCCTGCCCCATGCTGAGTGGGTGAGCGCATTCCTTGGAAATCTGTTTCTTTTCAGTGAGCAAACTTGACACGTGGGCACTTGGAGAAAGTAAAAAACTTTAAATTTCTACACCACAAATGTCACTCTGGAAGGGCTTTGCAGTGTAGTAGCACTGGCTGCATGGGAATACCGGGGACTTTGGGGTTTGGCCCTTGCAGGTGCTTTGCAGTAGGACCCCAAGGTCCTGAGCTGGGCTCTTACAGGACAGGGTTTTCAAAGAATCATAAAATGGTTTGGGTTGGAAAGGCCCTTAAAGATCATTTAGTTTGTGCCTTATTATTTGGAGAGAGGCTTTATGTAAGGTGAGCCACTCAAGTCCCACTTTGAGAGGTTTTGAAGACATCTTTATAAAACTTTAGTACATGCTTCAAAATTGCACCTGCAGCATGTCCTGATTTGGACAACGCTGGATTCTCAAAGGCAGCCCAGACTGGCTTTGGGACACCAGAGGAAATGAGGAATAAAGGTGGCAGCAGACCACGGCCGGTGTAGCTCACCATGTACCCATTTCCTTTTCCTGTTTACCCAAGCAGTGATCCCAGCCAAGATAATTCTCTGCTGTGTGTGATGAAGAGGATGTCACAGGGATGCTCAGTGAACCGTCCCTCTCCCCCTTACCCGGGATGGTGTCAGGGCTGCCCTGGGCAGAGCAGTTCCTCCGGACAGTCCTGCAGCTCTGCTGCTCCCAGGAAGGCTGGGATGCTGCAGATTCCTGCCCCTCTGCCTTCCTGTGCCGCGCTGGGCACGCTTGGCTCAAGAGGAGGGATGGAACGCTGGCTCGTGTTTGCTTTTCACGACTCATCCGTGGCTTCCAGTTGACTGCTCCTCTGTTTAAGCTGAGTTCCCAGCACTTTTCACCCAGCTCCTGCAATAGGAACCCCAAGCAAGCATTAGTCATAGATTGGAGTTTTGAAACTGCGTGAGTTAATTGCATTCCTCCACTTTCCTATGTGCAAATGAAACAGAAAAATCAGCAAGCCTGGTTTTATGAAATCTTTGGTTTTAAACTCTATGCAAAGGTTTTAGAAAGAGAATGTGATTCAAATTGCAGCTTCCGGCATGGCTGAGTTTTGGGGGAAAAACGTACTTATTCTGTTTATTTTAAGATTTTTATTTAAATTTTAAAGAAATGTAATGTTTTGGCAGTCTGTTAATTATTCATCCTGTAAATATGCAACATATAAAGTCTGGCCTCCTTGGGAAATTAATGATTTAGCTGTATTTAGTTTACAGATTAGGCATTTGCCCTCAAAAATACTGTGCAATATTATATACTTTTATTTTCCTTTGTAGCTTGATGAGAGAGACAGTTTATAACTGAGAAGTCCTAAATGCTGTCCTAGCATTGGAAAAATGTTTATTAAAATCAGATTAGCTACAGGGACTATTTAAGGAAAGTAACTTGGGAAAAAAAGAGTTTATTTTCTAACTGATAATCTTGGACTGTATTTTCCCCAGTACCATTTCCAGGACTGAAACCCAGCCATGCTCCCTGAAAGTTAATTAAATTGCTGGAGGAGGGCTTCTATTTTCTTTAAATAGCTGACGCATTCATTTTTGATTCTGGCCTGTGGGCTGCAAAGATAACTCCCGACTGGTATAACATAACACAGACAAAATAATGAATTCCTGATAGCTGACATGTGCAAGGCACCGGGGTTTATCGTTATGAGGGTGATAAAGGCAGTTTGTAAAAGGAAAAGGTTTGGGTGAGAGATAGCCCTGCAACTGAGGCTATGAAGTAATTGGTTCAGAAACTCCTGAACTTTAAAACTTTACTGAGAGAAAGAAGTGAAGTTCTTGATCTAGGTGCAGAAAGTAGTATTAACAATTTGCTCCTAATTAAGAGTGAGTGCTCAGTGTGAGATTTTTGGGTAGTGTTTCATTGGGAAGCTGAATATTTTGCCAGGCAAACTGGAAGATCCTTGGGTAGAAAAGAATGTGGGAAAGATAACGCAGACAGTGCTAGAAAATAGCTGTTGGAAAGAAGTTAATAATTGTCTGATAGCAAAGCACCTGCTCACTCTACTGCTAACCCCAAGATTATGGTACCCCCAGGAACAGGACACACCTGAGGTCTGTTGGAGGTGGCTTGTCCAGCCTGGTTTTGGGAATCCTGCCAGGTTCATGTGACCAAAACTCCAGGTGCAGCCATGTCCAGGATTGGGGTTGGAGCAGGAAGACAAGCTCTGGGGTGAGCTACATGGGGACGTCTCATCTGGCAGCCAAAGATGGGAGCCCAGTCTGGATCCTCTTTCAGCCTCAGATTCACTCACACCTGTGTCAGTGGGTGATACAAAAGAGCTGGTGGGTCACCAGAGGATTCACTCTCAGAACATCCATCTGGTGCCTGTCATAGCAGCACCGTAGTTCAGTTTTTGATGTTCTTTTCCATGCAAGTGCACTTTTTAAATGCCCATGCACTGATATCCTCAGCCTTTTTCCAGGCTCCCAGCTCCCTGTGGGCTGTGTCTGCCTGGCTGTAAATCAGTGCTCAGCACTGGCGCTGCCTTGTGCCCCTTGTGCTCCTGGCCCTTGTTTGCCAAGTGACTCATTGTGTGTTTTGCCTTTCAGCTGTGACTCCCAGCACTTTTTCTTTAAATACCTGGTGAGGCACTGGCTCTGAACCATTAACTCTGTCTCAGTCAAACCCAGCTGTGTGCTTCCCTCAGCTCCCTCTTTTTCAATAAACAGGACAAGATGAGCAAAAATCTACTTACTCAAAGCCTGTTAGTTGAGGGGGTTGATTATTTATTTCAGGAATGTCTGATGAACCAAAGTAAATAAGCAAGTTTAGGGAAAGTCATGTTTCATATCTATTTCATACAAGGATGATTCCCCTACTGACAGGTATCAGATACCCACTTTCCCAAGAGCTTAATTGAATTCTATACCCTCTTTAAAGAAAGCTGGTTGAAGACTACACTGATTTTTCTCTAGCAGGGTGAAATTTTTTGTTTCCTTGGTGAGTCCCTGCAGGTTTGCCATAAAAACAGGGCTGAGGGAAGGCAGCAGGCAGAAGGGAGCCAGGCAGGGAACTGCTGAGCTCCATCTCCCTGAGCACTGAGGCAGCAGTTGAGAAGAAAACATTGTTTTCTCCTGGTGTTTTATTTTTCATGTAAACCAGGTGCAAATACCAAAAAAAAGTGCTTAAGATGCCATTTTTTGGATAGACTTCATAGCAACAGGACTTTTTCCACCGGCACTACTTGTAGATTCATCCAGTTCATGGCAGACCAAAGTATATACAGTCTGCAATGATGTAATTGTAATGGTTTTTTACAATTTCCTATTTTAAAGCAGTTCTGTAGGGGCTCTCAAAGAATTTGTATAGAACGCTTATTATGTAGCAGATTAATTAGGTAGAAGCACTGTGGGTGGAAATGAGCAAAAAGGATTAGAAGAAGAGGGGGGAAAAAAAGGATGTTTGCAGTAATTTAATAACCTGATCTCATGGGATTTACTACTTGTACATAGCAATGTAACTGTTAATATTCACACATAATTATGGCAGTTTGGTAAGGAACAGTAATTTTTAGATTTCATATGCATGATGTTTGTACAGTTTCCAGAGGGGCAGAAAAGAGGTTATTGTGTTTTGTCCTCTTTAATTGTCCCCTCACAATACTTTCTTTTCTTTGGTTTTTCTTTTTTTTTTTTATTTACTTTTAACTCAGAGAGCAGGGCTAGAGTGGGTACAACCCAGCCACCTAGAGAGGTCTTTTGTGTGTGCTCTGCATCCAAAACAGATGAGAGACAAGTCAAGCATGGTGCCAGGAAATTCATCATCCCCCAAGCTGTCTCTCATTCAGGGGAGAAGCTGTCACGTCTGTCAGGCTTGGGGTGGCATCGTGACATCCACAGCCATAGGTAAAAGATGCTTTCCCCTTGTCCCTAGAAATTCCCTTAAGTACAGGTTCAGCATTAAAACACACGGCCTTTTCCTGTTGTAAAAATCACATGTCATGGTTTTTGCATTATAATGTGTTCACCTCCCTCTTGCTGAGTGTCTGAAAAATTTTGTCAGGTCTGCAGAGAGTTTTTCCAGTCTTGCACCCTCAGCTGTGAGCAGGAGTTTGAGCTCTGGTCTGATTCCTAACAAGGTCCTCACTCTAGAAAAGCAAAAGTAAATCTTGTGCTTTTCCTTTCCATGGTGGCTGAGTTCTATCATGTGAGCTGTATTTTCTGCTTTGAGGAAATGGAACGACAGCTTTTCACCCTCAGCTTTTTTGCTTTTGCAGATTTGTCAGGTCTTTATCGTTACTTGGACACTTTATTTTTCTTGTGGTTCCATGTATCCCTGTATCAGCCAGGCTGTGATAACAAGCTTTAAACTTTGCTACTGTACTCAGACATGCTAAAAACCCACAACTAATATGGCTAAGCTGACTTTTGTGTGAACAGGAAGAAAGTGTGAATGTTAGAAATAACAGTCTGTTGTTGCGAGGAAGAGCTTGGGATCCTTCAAGCGTTGTATCAACTGTGAATATCCGTCTTTGCTTGGCAGTAAATCCCCAGGTAAAGCAGAGCCAGTCTGCTTTTGTCTGGTCTGTTAGGGGAGCACTGCTAACGTGTGCTGTGGGTATGACCAAGCAGCTCTTCAAACATGGATCTGTCATACCAGGTCTGTGGGATGGGATCCACCATCCATTGTGGGTGGTAGGTCCAAGGACCAAAAGGGTTTGTCTTCAGTATATTCATGTTTCACATCAAGAGCTGTAAAAGAAGACCTGTGGATTTAGGGCAGCTCCAGGTCGCAGATTTTCTCTAGCCACAAAGAGCTGCTTCCTTGGCACCCTGTTCCTTGTCTGCAGAGTGGAAGTTGTAACAGTGCCTCATCTGCCAGAGTGGCTTTGGAAGCAGTTCATGTTCCCATTTGTCTGCTCACCATGTTCTTATATGGAGAGGTGTGTGCATACAGCTGATTGGAGAAATGTTGCATTTTCCTTGATGCTCTTGGTCCATCTTAAAAGCCAGTGTGTGGGGTCACCAAACCTTGGCAGATCAGTAGGTGCTGCAGCTCTGCCCAAGAGTTGGGCGGTGCTAAGGGAGCAGGGCTGGAGCTGATCAGGCCTGGGAGTCTGAGGCTCTGGTCCAAGTATGGGGAATGGTCGTCCAGTCCCTTTGTGTTTGAGGTAGGTCCCCCTTGAGCTGTGAAACTAAAGCTGTTGTAGCTGCACTAGGTGGGAACCCACAGCATAGCCACAGCCTAAATATCCAACAAGCTGGGGTTGAAAAAGCCATCTGCAGTGCTTATCAGAGTCCTTTTCACAGATGGGGTTGGAAGGCTCTTAAATGCCCCTTCAAATACCTCTCTGAGCAGGCGGCTGCTATCTGGTGTTCAAGTGGCAGCCTCGGCAGCCCTGCCCCCGGCAAAGCGCCTGCTGGCTGCAGGGAAGGTCGGGCTCTGGCAGTCCTGTACCAACAGGAGCCCCTTGTTCATGGCCTTTCCACATCCTGGGCTCCCTTCAATAGAAAAATAACTTTCTTGAGTGTGCCAGCAGACCATAAACTGAAAGGTTGGGAAATGATGGGAAACGTCTGGCATTTGCCACAAAAGAGGATTTGTCGGAGAGCACATTTCAAAACCGTGCTGCCAAGATCCTGCTGCTCTGGCATACTCAAAAGCTGCTAAATCCATCATCTCTCCCTGTACCTCCCCTGATCTCTCTTCCTTCCCCCACTTTTTTCTCCTGCACTTTTAACCCTGCTCATTTTTCCCCCTCCACTGCCTCACTGCTTGCTCCTCACACCTGTTTCTCATGGTACCTCGAAGGGCAGAGCAGCCTCCACGGAAGCCTGAGGTTGCCATGCTCTGCCCTTCCATTTATTTTACAACAAACCCAAAGCCTACACAACGGGCAGCTGTTGCTGAAGCAGCCCAGCTGCAGTGGCATGGTCCATGTTGCTGGTTCTTGTCTGTGAGTGTAAGGAATGGGAGCACCTTGGAGACCTTGATGACGTTTGCCTGAGTCTGGTCACTTCAGAAAATGACTTTAGGACCAGGCTGGGCTGTGGGCAGCAGCACAGGATGTTCTTGTACAATTTAGTGCAAAGGAATTTGGTGGTTTTTCTAAAGAAATAGGGCTATTATGACATCACCTGAATAATCTGACCCTCTGAAGCCCTTGATTGTCAAGCTTTCAAGTATCTGCTGTAATTGTGTGCTATTTTGGAGTATTTACCTTTCTAGCTCTAAATATTTTGAAGAGAATGAGGTGACAAATGCTAATGGAAATGTTTTGAAGCATCTTCACAATGTAGGGTAATAGCATATCATTCTTTCACCGTGCAGCTCCACATTTCCGTGTATCTC
Organism: Dryoscopus gambensis; assembly: GCA_013389985.1. NCBI lineage: Eukaryota > Metazoa > Chordata > Aves > Passeriformes > Malaconotidae > Dryoscopus > Dryoscopus gambensis. The sequence goes on along the minus strand of WEIT01001053.1, from coordinate 568,267 downwards.
ATATGTTATTCTCAAATTTGCTGATATTTAGGTGTCCATGAAATAACTTTCAGGTTAATTTTGAGAGGCTGGTTGACATTTTCTAAAGGCAAGGCCACTCTAAATTCTACCTGTGCTGTGCCTTAAAATTAATTTCAAGAATTACCTGAACATCAGGTAATGACATTCAGAAGGACCAGGAGTGACTTATTCCAATGATCCTGTAGCAATACAAGAAAAAGTTTGTGTGAGGTCAAGAGGCTCCAAGAATAGAGGAAAGTCGCTATGCAGAGCACTTTCCCTGGTGATAAATTTGTACCTTATAACGTGTTATCAACACAATTCAGCAGAGGCAGACACACGTGCCCTTGCTTTAGTCAGTTAAGAGTTGTCTGAAGTCCTGTCCTCATCGAGTTGTTAATATTTACAAAGAATCTGTGGGTTGATAAGCTTCTATGCTGTAGTCCCATATACTGCTTTTGCTGCTGGGCGTGTCACTTGTTCTTCATGTTTTGTTAATCTCATTAACCACATCTCACTCCATCTAAGATCTTACCTGCGTTAGCAACGGGCATAAGCTGGTTTTTGACAGTGGGTGCAGGGAAACGCCAGGGCACCCGCTGACAAATGGTCCTAATTAGCACCGTTCTGTAAATCTTTGCCTGGCAGGGAGTGTTGTATCATTCCATTAGAGCCTGTCAAGATGTACTTTCTGGGGGCATAAATATGTAACTCTTTTTTAATTTTCAGTGATGTGCTCCAGGCGGAGCATGCCATGATAGTCTGGCTTCGTGGATTTCTGGTGGGGGTTTTAGCAAGATGCCTAAAATTTCACTGTAACATCAGCAGGCTGTAGGAAGCTCCTGAGATTGGTCCTGTTTTGCTGCTGGAGATAGTTTCAAGTGGGAAGTCCTATTGATAGTGTGGTACATGATTAAATATTGTTATTGGTTATTTTAGAGTCAAGCTGCCTTCTCTCTCCATAGAGTTGGCACTGACGAGCAGGGCGTGCTGGGGACAGCATCTTGCCCAACGTTTGATCATGTTGGGACAGAGAATTAATTATGGGCAGTACCAGGAGTGCAAGGTGAGGTTCAGCGTGAGTAGGTTCTGATGCAGATTTTCATTATTTCCATTTGCATTGCCCAGATTGATTCAAGTTCTGCTTCGTATCTGCCAGAGAGAAAACTCCTGTTTAGAGGGTGGAATAGGAAGGAAAAGGTCTGTCTGCTGCTTTTGTTTAATTCTTCTCCATAGTGGAAAAATACTTGAGATGAGAGTTTCCTATATTCTCCTTCTGGGGAATAAACAAACCTTTTGCCAAAAAAATGTTCAGCCCTATTGACTCTGAGCAGTTTAATTTTATGTATTGAAATTATGCCAAAAACCACCAGTCCAGAAACCCTCTCCGTAGCAGAGGTCAGATTAAATGCAAGTTGGGCCTCCCCGTCCCGACAGCCACGTCCTCCTCCTGGTGGGAACCCACCATGGACGTGCCAGATACAACACTGGCTGTTTGGCTGGCAGATAGTGGGGATGGTGAGACATCTGGAGCCGGGGCTGTCTGCCCTGGGATTGCTGTATCGTCCGTGGTCGTTGTGAAACCAACAGGAACAGGTCATAATTCAAACCACCGCTCCTGCTATCTGCAGTTGTCACCTCTGGGGAAAGGCTGGCTCTCAGAGGGCTTGGGAAAGTGATCCTGAAGGTCAAGGGGAGACTTGCTTGGTGCAGATGAAGTGATAATGGACTCTGTGGAAGGAGGGGGAGGACCATTTGAGGCTTTTATTATCCCTGAAGCTGTGAATCATCCCAAATGCTAATCCTGGGCCGTGCAGTCAGCAGATCCAGGCTGCTGCGTGCCAGCCTGCACCGTCTGAAGGCATCCAGCGCGCAAGGAGCTGTGCCCTGTTTCTCCCAGGTCTTTTACATTTTTCTAGGATTGTTTCATGCTTGATCTTACAATTATGCAGGGGAAAAAAAATCCTTATGTTGCTTCTGAGAGAGTTTCAGGCCTTATAAGGCCATTTTGAGGGACTTCTCCCAGTACACTTGGATGGGATGGTGTGTCTGAACCTCAGGGTGTGAGGTTGGGTCCCTTCAGGAAGACAAGTCCCAGGGGCCAATTTTACCTCATAAAATCAGTGTACTCTCTGCTATTGCAAGAAACTGGGTGGGTTTGTAGGTTGGCAGAGGAAGAAAGAAGGCGCAGCTCTGCTGTAAGTTGTCACAGGTCCGTGGCCTCTGCCTGCTGACAGTCTGCAGCAGGGCTGTGCCTCTGGGTCAGTGCTGCAGGAATGTGCCCCCTGTCTTGGCACAGACGTGGTGACAGCCCTTTGGTCACTGCGTGTCCCAGCTCAGAACCCACAGGCCCTGCTCAGAGGCGGGTTTGCTGGCTGGCCCTCAAAACTTAAATTCAGTGGTAGACATTTTCACATTGATGAGCTGCTACTCATCACTCAAGCTTAACTGGCGCGCTTGTTTTGGCACTGATGAGGATAAAGTTGCTACTCAGCCAGATCTAGAGAGGTGAGGGGCCCAAAAACCAAACAGGAAGGCGAGTAGTGCTGTTGGAGGCCACGAGTGTTGCAAAAGGTGGCATTTCAGAGCATGGGAGATGCAGCTGCCAGGATTTGTGGCATTTCTGCAGATTCTCGGTGATGGGGGAGGCTCCTGGACCTGCAATGATTGGTGAAGGAGAGTTTGGGACCTCTCAACCCATGTGTAGTGGTGACAGCTGGGATGTCAGCTGTCCCCCGTGCCTGGCTGCCTCTGCCAGAGCTCAGGCCGGGCCTCCCAGTATCAGCCTCCTTATTGCCTCAGCCCTTACAACCAGGTTTCTAAATAGGGGTTTAATGACCACCCATTAAACCTCTGATTATGAATTCTGCAGGGCTGAGAAGCAACAGTTACAGAAATAGCCCTTTTGTTTGATCAAAATGAGATATTTTGTTACTACTTCCTTCCAAAACCTCTCCTACTTCTCTGTATTTCCCAACTCTGCCTGCTAGAGCAGCCGTTGCAGTGATGAGTCAGGTTTAAAAATAGGAGGAAAATTGTGTTTTAATAATCAATTATCCTGTGAATCTATGATTGAAGCTGGGCAGGACCTTAGGAGGTCATCTGGCCAAACCTCCAGCTCCAAAAGGGAGTTCAGGCCAGGTTGCTCAGGGCTTGTTTTTTTGGTTTTGGGGTGGTTTTTTTATTCGTTGCTCTGGTTTCTGAGGCCTCGGGAGAGCGTGCTCTGTCTGCATTTCCATGTGACCCTACAAACCCCTGGTAATCTACCTTCTCTTTGCAAGCTGAGATGTCCTGCAGCCTTTTGATCCCATCAAAATGGGCTTGTAAAGGGGTGAATAAAACTCAGCTTTTGTGAGCGTTGGCTGTATTTGAGTACTGGAAGGAGAGATCTTGATTTTCTACCCAGCTGTCCCCATTTGTGGCACTTGGGTGCTGGCCAGCTTGCAAAGAAAAATGGATATTCCTGGCAGAAGAGTGCAGCAACCGGCGCTCCTCGGCGCTAATTGACCCCTTCTTGGCAGCTTCATCAAAGACGTTGAAGAATAAATAGGCTGTTGATTGAACTGTTTCCTCGTCCCCAGAGGTGGTCCCCTCACTCAGGGCTGAGGCTCATTGTCAGGGCCGGGGAAGAGCCTTGCAGAGCGATTAGCCCGTGCTCCCGAGGAACAAAAAAACCTTTCATCTCCTGCGTTTTCCGTGTGGCATCTGGGAGACGGGATCATGGGAGGGGAGGGTTGCTGTGTCCTCGAGTGCAGAGCTCCATCCACAGTGCCCATGGATCCACTCTAGAGATGCACAGGGTGTGGAATTTGACTGAAGAAGGAGGGGAGGGGGGCATAGCTCTGATGAAAACTCTAAAAGTTCAATCTGATGAAAACAGAGGTTGGGAGCAGAAAAACCTTCAAGGAAAGCCTGGACAAAGTTGAGGCAGATGCTGATGGACGTGACTGATGCATTCTTTGCATAGAAAAGTCATGTTGGTGCTTGCTGGTGCTGCTGCAAAGGCACGCAGAAATCCTGCCGAAATGGGGTGTGCAGGTTTCAGCTGATTAATTAATGGACCATGTAAGGAGAAAAATATGAACTATTTTACTGATGCCTGTAAATAGGTTTTTAAATATTCTGCTGGGTTTTTGTCATGACAAATTGCATTCACATACTTCAACCCCCCTGTATTTAATTCCAGGCTGGGCGTAGAGTCTGGAATATTTGAATTTTTTATACAATGGGGAGTCCAGGAGAACTGCTTTCACTGAAAATATTTTAAAGCATATGAACTGAAACCCTTTGTTTTGAATCAGATCATCGTTAAACTCTGAGATTTAACAAATGCCACACTGCTTCATGAAATGTATTGTCTAGAGGAAGGGCTTTAGGTAGAGACAGAGCAAAACTTAGCACTACAAGCCTTGCTTTTGGGCAGAGGCTTTCTTTCTGCAGCTGTTTCAGGGCTCATTCTGCACTCAGCAAATAGAGTGAGGGTGTGCAAAATAAATACTGATACGGTGGTGGCCTGAGCATCTCGTGTGCATAATGAGCCTGCATGACACCATATCCATCACTGTCATGTGAGAGGGCCTCTAGAGTTACGTTGCTATGACAGCCTGACATGGGGCAACATGACACGTTCTTGGGTAGCCAATTCAGCCCTTCCTTCTGCCCAAACTGATGAGTCCATCTCTGATTCACTAGCACTGACTCTGGGCCATTTTTGGTTTTCCAGTGATGAGAACACTAGAAAAGACTTGAAGACGCTGCCCGTCTTTCCTACCAAGACGCTGCAGGAGCATCCATCACTTGCTTACTGGTGAGATGTTTAATTTAAAATGTAAATCATTGCTATGAATGATAACAACATGATCACTTTTAGGCAGTTTGCAAACTCTTCTGGAAGTTTTCAGCCCAGGACATGGAGTTAATTGCTCATGTTCAAGCATTTCCAGTTTTTAGAAGGTTATGCAAAATCTGATGCAAATTCCTCCTTGAATGTTTGCTCAGATTAAATTGCTGTGTCAGAAACTGCTGGGTCAGAATACGTGGGGACCCTGCAATAGAAGGAGCTGAAATCTGAACTCCAGCCAAGCCTGGGTTTGCAGAGAGCACCTCGGTTTTCATCTGTCACACAGTGGAGCCTTTGTGGTGGGGTGACCTTTGCTGGCTGCCAGCTGCCCACCCAGCTCCTCTCGACAGGACAGGGGAAGAAAATAATCTAGAAAGGCTGGAACGAGAAAGGCAATTCCAATTCTGGGCCTTGAATTTGCTGTAAAGGAACACAGCATTTAGGATGAATCAGTGATATTGTTTCCTTGGAATTGATGCCCTTTGTGCAAATTCAACTCCCTCATTTGTTTTGGTTTTCTAGGCTTGATGTGTACATGATGGATTTTCAAATATACCATGCTTGCTTATTATTTGTTTGTCTCAGAATGAATTCTGCTGGGTTTTTCTTTGCTTTCAAGTGTCTGACACATAAATGCATATTTTATTTCACATTCCTCCAAAACAAAATGTTGAAATATGTAACAGGAAAAATGCAAAAAGGTCATTGCTGACAAATGTGTATTTTTTTGCACCTATGAAATGTCAGGGGGAAAAAAAATCCACTGGAATGAAAACAGCTCTGGTTAAACTTCTTCTGTCTTAGATATGGAGCATTAACCAGCCTTTGAAGTTTGAGTCCTTTAGAACGTTAAGATGAATTTATACAATTAGCACCATTATTCTGCAGCAGCATCTGCAGCAGAACAGGCTGATCCGAAATGATTCGTTAATTAGTCTGGAAGGCAGGATGCGATGGTGGGGACCAGCCAGGCAGCTCCACGCTGCTTAATGAAGGGTGGGAAAGAAATCAGCAAGAACCAGAATGTAAACTAGAGCAAGAAACATGCAGAGGGACCCTGCTCTGCGTGCTGAGCAGGTGGCTGAGCTTCGACAGATGCCGTCACACATGAACAAAGTCACTGAGCCTCTAAATTGGGTTTTGTGCTTGGTTTGCAGTGAGGACAGAGTAATTGAGCATTATACACAAATTAAAGGTCTGACCAGAGGACAAGCCATTGTTCAGTGAGTATGACACTTGTTAATTTGTGAAGATGATATTTTTACTTTTCTCCTGTTCTTTTTTTGTTAAGAAATGGCAAGGCAGGCTGTTTGGGTCCTTATTGCCTGCAAACGATGTTCTTTGTATCTGTCAGATTCTCTTTTTACTGAGTTACATTGCAAAGTGGAATTATTTGAAGTTTCACATTTCACAGGCTTGCAGTTCAGCATTTGTGCAGTCATTTGGGTACCTCAAATACAAAAGAAATTGTTTGGTTCTTACTTTATTGGAAGACTCTTCTCCATACTTTGCTTGCCATTGGTTAATTTTCACTCCAAACTCTTAAGGGCAAGTATTACCCTAAGTCCTGTAAGAAATTCTGAAATGTTCAGAATTTGGCTTTCAAAACATCGAGGTCTTCCAAGTTGTACACTAAGCCTGTGGAATTGTATTTTTCTTTTACCATTAATGTTTACTGTTCTTCCTACAAGCAAATGCAGTAGGATGCATTATGAGATGTTTGAGATGATGGCCATGGCTGCATGGTGCAGGCTCCTTGCAGTTTTTCTCACGTACCTCAATGCCTGTAAATCTGTCTCAATAATCTGTGGTCTTTTTTTAGTAGGAACAAGGGAAAAACGGTCTGTTCAGTGGTTTTCCGAATTGCCTCGTGAAACAGTTGTACAACGGCATAAACGCATTCATTTGGAGCCTATCCTTTGTAACCAGAGCTCCATAATGGAATAATTATAGGCAGGTCTTTACTGCCAGCATTTCCCAAAAGGCTCACATATTCAGTTCAGAATTTTTGCTTTCAGTTCGGTGATCTTCTGATAAGAGATTGAATGTTCTGTTGTATGAGAGATTTTCCTTTTGCTTTAGCTGGGCCAAAATACCCCATCTTTCCCCAAGCCAAGATGCTAAGTTTTTTCTGAAAACTTGGGCCTTCAATTATTAAGGCCTTCAAAATGTGCAAATGATAAATGACATGTCCTGGATGTATGTGTGAAAAAATATGTTAATAGATATTATTCCCTCCAGAGAAAATCATCTGACATGCTATAAATCTGTTTGCAGGTACATGAAAGTGGTAGAAGCTTTGCCAACATATGGAGTTCATTACTATGGAGTAAAGGTCAGTAACTGCCTATAGATAATGTGATTGCTGAGCTTATGATGTGGGATTGCATTCCTAAAGGAGCAGTTGGATGATTCAGTGCCCTTCTATCAGTATGGAACCCCACATTTTTCAACCTCTTTAATTTTTCCCCATTCTTTAAAAATTGTTTCCAGAGAGCAGAAAGGAATCTGTGTAAAACCTTATGTAATCCTATCAGGAGCTAAATTCCTATCATCTTAATTAAACTGGATATCACTTCTAGACCCGAAGCAGTTAATAGTTTCCCTAGAGACATTAATCAAGATTAGAAAAATAAAATGTGGAAAAGACTCCTCCTAAGTGGCAGGTGATAAGTGGTGCATGCTTGGAGTGGGGAAATGCTGAGAAGTACTTTTGGAGAGTGATGGAAATACACCATTTATTCCCATTTGTAGAGCAGTGCCGGGGCCAAAGTGTTTTGTGCCGAAGAGCTCAGCAGAGATGATGTCTCCTTACTTTTGAGTCATGGCCATGACTGTGGTACCTGAGAAGCTGATGTTTTGTGCTGGTCTCTCCTCCTATGGTTGTCCATGCCTGAATTTAGTGGATGCAGTCATTGGCCACAGTTTTTTTCCGTCCCCTGTCCTTCCCCTTCACAGCCATTCCTCCAGCCAGTGGCACCCCGTTGTTTCAGCAGCACTGTCGCTTTTCTGCCCACGTTGCACAGCCACCGCCTGGTTTTGTGCCTCTGCCTTGGAAGGCAGAGGGAGAAAGTTTCCACGTTCACCCCAGAAATCCACTTCACTTCAGTTTGTTTGCCAGAAGATCTTTGTTCTGTACCTACTTGTACTTGTCACAGAGTGAAAAGGGCTGTAATCTTGGAATTGCCTAATTCTTAAGTAGTTCTTTGTTGACGTAGACGTCCATTTTTCAGGATAAACAAGGAATCCCGTGGTGGCTTGGAATAAGTTACAAAGGAATCGGCCAGTACGACTTACAAGACAAAGTTAAGCCCAGAAAAGTAAGGTTTTTTTTGCATCTGATTTTTTGTGGGGGGAACGTGGTATGGTGTTGCACATCAGAATGTACTCTTTTAATGTGTTGCTTATTAGACTGGTGGGCAAAAGACCAAAGGCTGGAGGCAGAAGGAGATCTCTGCTGGCACTAAGGCAGTAAATCTCTCCCTCTCCTAGATGGTGGAAACTCCCTTTGGGAGCTTTGGCTCACGTGTCTTGAGTTCGGTGGTCTCAGGATGGGAATTTTGGCAGCCCCCAGGGACAACTACAGAAATATGAAGCAGTTGTGTTTCTGCAAGGAGTTGTACTCAGGCAGTGTTTTCACTTCACTTTTGTAGGTGGTTTTTTGTGTATGAAGCTGATAAATACTCCACTGATACAAGAGGAATATGAGTGGAACTGCGTGAAATTGCAGGCTTGTAGAAGCAACTGTGTGTTTCTATAAATTTTAAGGGGCAATTGAGAATAAATGCCAAGTACTGGAGACTGTTCTTCTCCAACCCACTGCTTCCCAGTGTGTCTGCTGCAGAGTGAACTCTGCCCACACCCTCCTGTGCTGCTTGAACAGATCAGAGGGTCCTGCCTTGCTGTGCTGGCTCCCTCGGAGCCCCCAGCAGTGAGCTCAGACAGCAGCCCTGGCAACCCACCACACACCCAACACGTGGGGTGGTGGGAGCTCCTCCCCTCCTGTAGCCACATGTGCATCCTTGTGACAGGACTGAGCCCCAAAAGTCTTTGAAGGGTTCTTTAACCCCCATGGCTGGTGGGAGAGCTGGGGCTGCTCGTGCTGGAGCTGTCATTGTTTCTGGTCATGTCTTAATTGAAACATCGAAGCCATGAGGGGATGGAGACCTGGGAGTTGGCTGTTCTTCTTTCCCCAGGAACGATCTGGGCAGGAGTTCACATGAAGTTGTACTCCCTGCCAGGGAATTTTTACATTTGCAAAATGATATTGTTTAGTGTATTGGTGCCAAAAAGCACAGCTTAACAAAACTTCCTTGTTAAAAAGTAATCCCCCTTCAAGCTTCCAACTTGATCTTCTCTTTTTCCAGAGCAGGCTGTGACTTGGTTTCTTTTGGTGTATTTATGTACCTGTGTGTCCAAGGGTGAGCTCTCATATCCTTCCTTCTCCTGGTTTAGTAAAACACCAAGTTTCATCCCAGGTGTCTCTTCCCATGCCTGCACTAAAAGACAGCAACACAAGAGGAACCCTTTGGAAAGCAAGTCAGCTTGATGAAGCCATTGAAGGGCAAAGGAGAGCATCGAGGAGGTCCTCTTGCCCTTGAGCACTTCCCTGATTTTAGGCAACATCTATAAGATTTTCCAGCCAGGAAAGGATCATTCTGCAGCCAAGATGTCCAGCTGTGACCAGCAAAGCTCTCCAAGAAAATGGAGCCTGCCTGGCTGGAAGCATTGCTTCGCTAAGCATTTTTTTTATGCTTGTGGGATTTCAGTTTACAACATCAACCAGGCAGATTAAGAAAATTTTTTAAGGTCAGCAGAGCCCAGATACCAAGTCACACCCTGCTACAGTTAGTTATGAGGTTTTGGCTTTGAATGCAGCAGGAGTTGTGATTAAGAAAAATAAAATAAAAACCAGAGGTCATCTCTGCAGTGGAAGTGTTACAATGGAAATGAGAATAGTTGTTGACTTTACTGAAATTATGATTATACAACAGAGGATAGAGATTAAAAGGGAGGGTGAGAGAGAGGAACCTAAATGCAGGTGGAAGGTGTAATTCCAATAAGTTAATTGAAACTTATTAGACAGGTGGGGATGGATATAGCTGTAGTACCCTTATGGATTTGTCTGGTGTCAGTGCAAAGGGACAAAAATGATCTGAGCCACAGCTTGTCCTGAGCCATGACTGCCTGTAATATGTGGCTAAGTATGCAGACAGTTTCTTTATATGAAAAATGTTTCAGGGTTTGAAATAGAAAAGTGCACTTTGGATAAGTGATTGGAATCAGATCACTTTTGGGAGGAAAAGCAGACATCAGGTCTAGAGGGGCACCCACATCCAGCTTGGGTTTGGAATTAAAATGCTGGGATACTGCTGTGAATTTCAGTGTACCTACAGCCCTGCTGCATGTGATGCAACAGGCAGAAGTTCCTTTTAATCAGTATTGTTCTTTTTTCATATTCATGAATGTATCAGAATTTATTTCAGAGAGTGAAGAGTATGTACAGCTTGCCTGAATCTCCCAGGAGTCTCTCTGGAGCAGCAGGCAGGAGGGGAATAGGCATGTAAACTATTCCTGTCTTTCGGAGCAGAGGTGCTAGTTTTGCTGGATTTAGCAGAATTTTCTTCCTCTGGTTTTTGGGAATGGAGCCAAACTCACAACTGCCATGTGCTGGTGTTATCCAGCTGTTTATACTGTGGATCAAAACTGCTGTTGTGTTTATCCTCAGCCATCTGGGAAAGAGCATCCTCATTATGCTCCACTTCTCCAGTTGGTGATGTTTAAATATACATGCAGCTGATTAATAAATAGAGAATAATAGAAGGGAAAGGCTGAATTCAAGTCTAATGAAGACCGAGTTGGCCTTCCCAAATTTTAAAGCTACAAGTCATCTCTGGATGTGCAAACCTCTCTGATACTGGTTGTGGTGGGAAAGCTGCAGCATTTTGGATGGGAAGATTTTAACAGGAATTGGTGCCTGTGCCCCAGTGAATTCATACCAGGGGGGTTTATTCTGCTCTCTATTTCTTTTGTGCAGTGCTGATGGCTGCTGTCACATGTGTTTGCTTCACCATAGAATGATAGGCATTTGGCAAGAGCTAAGTCCATATTTAGAATAAAATTTTACTATTCATCATAGAAATAAAATATATATTAGCTGCACCCATTAATGGAGGGTCGGTTAAATCCAAGCAAATATAACCACTCTTCTCAAAAAGTGAAATCTTTTGGCTTTATCCAAGTAGGTCTTTAGGCAAAGACACCTAAATACAAGCCTTGGAGCGCAGTGGTTATCCCAAGATTTTGTTATTGGATCAACACTGTTGCACGAAGTCCAAGGCTGAGAGCTCCTCACAGGAAGCAACTTGCAGGAGAGGCCAGGATGGAGCAATCTCCAGATCCCTATCGCCCAGCCCTGCCAGTGCTCCGTCGTCACCATCCGTGGGGGAGCGTGCGGTGTCGGAGAGGCCGGAGTGTGACTGGGGGCTGGACCAGGAGAACCTGCCCTGGCTGTCTGTCTGTGTAGAGCTGGCTGGGGAGGTTTGGCTCCAGCTATTAATATTCTGCTGGTTGACCCGAGATGGTTTGGGCAAGGGAGTTTTGTTGCTCCAAGTCGCTCCTGGGAGCTTGTGTTGCTTTGGGAGCAGTTTCTAGCAAAGCCGAAGTGTTACCCCTCACCCAGGACTGCCAGCTGAGGCACTGAGGGAAGCACTGTGCCCCAGCTCCCTAACAGACTGAAAAGGGAGACTTATTTTGTGTGTCATTTACGAAAATTGTCTTTGTAGATAAAAGCAGTGGCTCCACACTGGCTGGAGGTTACACTGAGCTCACTTGATTATCATCCTGAAGTCTCATAGGGCATTAAAACAGACTGGGTTTGGCAACCCTTGCTCAGATTTGAGCTCAGACCTGGGATTAGCTCTGCAGTCCTGCTGCTTTGCAAACATACTCTTTCAGCTGCAGTTAATATTGACAGACACCTCCCGCTTGGAGAAGTGCTTCCTGCTTGCTGTGGGGTGGCATGCCAAGATCCTGTCCCTGGTATCCTCTGAATCTTATTTTTTAGGAAAAATATAAAGCACATCCCAGGACTTTGTTTGTCGTTTCAAGCCAAAAGAGATCTCCCTTTATCTCTACCCCATTCTTCTCACTGGAGAGATTAACAATGTCTGTCTTGTTAATAGAGGGTGTATTAGGGCATGAGTTGAGTTTATTCGGTGTTCAGCCAATATATGGGGATCCTCTGAGGGCTGGAGAAGGCAGCTTGCTGGCTCTTTGACTTGTTCTCCCACTTCATTGTGTTTCTGTGGGCGACTCCCTGGTGATAAATGAACTACATTATCTGAAGAGAAGAACTAATCTTGCTATGGTATTGTTTCAAATGTCCAACAATATCGGTTCCACTGCTTGATGTCCTGACTGCCCTGTGTTCTCAGAAGTGTTTTTGTTAGCCTATACTCATTTTGAAATGGGTCATGTTTATCATAGGATGGTGTGGGCTGGAGGGAACCTGAAAGATCATCTTGTTTTAACCCCCTTGCCATGGGCAGGGACACCTTCCACTATCCCAGATTGTTCCAAGCCCTGTCCAACCTGGCCTTGGACACTTCCAGGGGGGATGGGGCAGCCACAGCTTCTCTGGGCAACCTGTACCAGTGCCTCGTCACCCTCACAATATCCCTGGCTGAATTTAATTCTCTCAGGGCTCTAGCTTTCCAGACCAGACCCTGGCTGCTCAGGCAAGATTCTCTGTATTTCTCCCACCCTCTGTAGGTTTTTTTTCTGTGTTTGAGTTTGCCCAGGAGCTTTTTGTTCATCCTTGCAAGCCTCCTGACTGTTTTGCCTGACTTTCTCTTGGTTGGGATGCATTGCTTCTGAGTGGTGAGGAGGAGGTATTATGATATTTCTTTCTTAATTCAGCATATGCTAGGAGTTGATGCTGAAAGTTTTCCCTTGCAGAACATTTGCTTCATGTAAATGTGCTGTCCTGCTTTGCTGAATAGTTCAGAACACAGCAGCATTGGAACAGCCTTCTCAGCAGGCAGCTCTAATTAGACAGAGATTTCTTTTACAGTGTTTATTTCTCACCAAGCCATTGATTTAGACAGAAGATACTAAGCTCATATAGTTACTTAAACACAGAGCTTTTACGAGACTGCTCTGAAATTCAGTTCTTTCCAGATGTGCAAAACGTTGCTTGAACGTCACCTACCACAAAACACAAACGTTTTGGGGCAGTTTGACGTTGAGACATCCCTCAGTCTTATGAGGCCAGTGCTAGTGAGAACCAGGCAAAAAAAGGATCGTAAAGTTTTAGAAAAAAATATGATTGAAGAGGTTTTTAGAGGACTGGCTTAATGTTTAAGGGATGAAGGATGCCTGCAGGTGAGCTCTGCCAAGTTATGCTGGCACAGGTGGGAGCTGTCTGCCTCCTTCCCTCAGAAGCTGCTGCAGGTGGGGCAGTTTGGCTCTCCTGCCATCTCCTCAAGTGCCTCTCTCCATGGGCAGGCGCAGCAGTGTAACACAGAAGGATTCCAGGCGAAGGCAGGATGCCAGACAGCCGAGTGCAGTGGAGGGGCTGAAACACAGCCCTGCTCCCAGCGCTGCTGCCAGGGTGGTAATTTCCCTCTTCGGGTGGGGTGCATTCCTGTGGGCAGAAATCTTTTATGTTTCCTTGCTCTGAATTGCCAGATATGTCTTCAGATTGCTGTTCCCAGCCAGCTCCCGAGGTGCTGGTTGCTGAGCCTCCTTGCAGGCACTGCACGTACTACAAGGTGCTTTGGAAATGCTTCCCGAGGGAAAGGCTGCTGGAAACACTGTGGCATGGCTTGCACTTCCATGCTGACCTTACCCAAAGACCCCTTGGGTGGAAAGTCGGAGATTTGGGTAATTTAGCTCTTGGTCAGAGTTTGTCACTAACCTTGGAAACATCCCAGGTGCAGTTTTGGCACGTGCTGTGCCCGGGGCTAGTGCAGCAGCGTGTGGCCACCCAGCCCCTGCACTCAGCTGCTCTCCACATTTTCACCTCCTTGCAAAAAAGAACTTTGAAAAAAAATACTAAAATATTATTTTTTTAAACAAAATCCCTCAGGCTCACAGGAATATTGAGCGAGGAGCCCCTGAGCAGCTCTCTTTCATGTCTCTCAGGGCAGGGGCTCTGCCAGCTCCTGCCTGTGATCCTGACGGGGCCGTTTTTCTGAGCCAGTTTGCTCCCGCTGTCAGACCTGGACAAACTTGCATTTTATTCAAAACTGAATGCAAGCTCAGCCAGGTAAAAAACCATCTGCTTCTTTTAAGGTGTTTCGACACTTAGGCATCCCATGCCTCTTTGGGTCACCTTAGACTATTGCAGTTCTTTTTGTACTGGAAGGAGGGCGATTCCTTTTCGTTCAGTGTTCCCTGGTATCTGGAATTGAATCACAGTAGAAATGCAGGAAGCCTAAACTCGTGGGCTGAAAAAGCAGCAGCTGGGTGGTAGGAGTCTGGCTGGTGCACAGAGGTGCCTGGGTAATGAGATGTGATCAGAGCTGCGCCTCCTTCTTCTGAAAAAACCCAGAAAAGAAACCTTGACCAGGCCAAATTCTTCCCCAAGAGTCAGACAGGCAGCCCCTCGGATGCTCAGTAGGAGTTTTCAGGAGCATTTAAGGATCTGACAACCTACTTGGATGGGAAGGCTATTAAGAAAACATTAATTAGCTCAGGTGGACTTAATCATCTGGTTAAAGGGAACATGCATTGCAAAACTTCCACAAAAACATTTTAATTATTCCTAATTGTTCTTCCAGCCCTCAAAAACCAGTTCCAGATTTCCAGATTTTTTTTTTCCATTCTTCTGTCTTTAAATATACATGTCGTTTAGGTAAGATTGAAATTAGGAATTATTTAGGAACGTGTCTGTACAGGGTAGGGAGTATTTGAAGGGAGCAGGATATCTCTAGTGCAGTGACAGTTTCCTGAGTGCTGCCTTCTGACCATGAGTTAGAAAAATTTCAGTTAAAGAAAGTTATCATTTTATTGCTTTTTTTGTCCTTGTTTCTACTGAGTCCATTTTTCCCCTTTTGTCTTTATGAATCCAAGCATGTTAGGCAAAAACTTGCAATACTTCCATTCAGGGTTATTTTTATGTGCATCTGTATAAATATTATTAGTTCTCAACTTACTCTGAAGCTGTTCATTTAATCAGCCTTTTTTACAAGGGCCTGAGTTAGGAGGGTTGGTCAGATGAGGTGATTGTTAAGGAGCTTATATTGTTCTTAAGTGAGATAGTTTGAGGACAGGGCACTTTTCAGTCCACAAGAGCAAAGATGTCTTGCGTACAACACCAATTCCCATCTCTCCTGCTGTGGAGCAGCAGAGGGGGGAGCTGGATTAATCCCAGACTTTGGGCAAGAAGGCAGAGATGTCTTTGTGCTGAACATAACGAGCTGCGAATGCTTGGGGCGCCTGTCAGCTCCTTTTGGGCTGGGATGCATCTCACAGGGTGGGGAGGAAATGGGGCAAAGCTCTACCCACGTCCTGAGGCAATTCCATGCAGGTTTTCTTAAAAATGCAAAGGTTTTTTTTCCCTTTCTCGGTGCTGCGTCCTTTTCTCGGTCCTGGTGTCGGGTTTGCACAGGCTGAGTCCCCCCAGATCTCTGCGTCCCTCCGCCTGGGCAGGAGGCTGCTCGAGGTGCCGGGGCTGCTGCATTTTGTCCTCCTGCCAAACGCGACCCTCACCACCTTGGGACAGGTGTCCCCTTCTCCCGCAGCCCTCAGCAATGTCGAGCGCGTCCGGAGGGGAAAAGCCCAAAGGAAGTGATAAAGGGGACGGGGAGTCATCACCCGCCGCGATAAGAGGCAGCAAGGCAGTTTTTTCCAGAGGTCATGTTTGAAGCCCGCCCATGGTTTTTACGAGCGTGGGAGCGGGCGGCCGGGCCGGCCGGGAACGCCGGGATGATGCTTCTGGTCGAACCTGTTGCCTCTGGGTGTGAGTCAAGGCTGGCGGGGCCGGGGCACGGCCCCGCCGGGACCCCGAGCAGCCCCCACGCCGCTGCCCCCGCCTGGGCCCCCACAGGCACTCGGGGTGCTCCAAGGGGTGAAGCCCCTCAGCAGAACCCTCCTTGTTCGCTCTGCTGTTGGGCTTTGCCTTTATCTGGGGAAAGAAAGGGGTGTGGGAGGCGTCGCAGCGGAGCGGGTGGGTGGTGATGTCAGGCGTGTGT